>CM061043.1:112338947-112354109 GCA_030762985.1 Adelphocoris suturalis
CATCTCTTCTCCTTGAATGGCGCTATGATAAGGTGACGGTGATGGGTAATCAAATGTACCCATTGTAGAGCTTCTTGACGGAGGTTCTGATGAGGTTCTTGGTGGACCATTTGCCAGTAGACATTACATCCACCGGATGCAGTATTTGATCTGCCAGTCGCAATATTTCCATCTTGAAGCTCCTCTTCTGCCTATCGTCCATTGCTTTCATGTCTGGCAAAATACTTTGCAAGAATGCCATATCCGGGTCAGTCTGGCTGGGAGAGTTGCCCTGCTGTTTTTGCTGAAGCAGTTGTTGATTTGCCTGAAAATAGGTATATGCAGATGTGTTCACATCCTCTAAGGTCGCAACTGACGATCTTCCTCGCTTTCGGTACCCACCTCCAGTATTTTGTGTAGGAGGCAGTGGTGTACTTGGTGGCGAGTTGCTTGTGAGTTGGTTGGTAACTTGCGTGGAATCTTGGGTTTCATCACCTTCCTCGTCGATGCCAACACACTAATACGATGTACCCCTGGTAAAGTTGACACAATAGTTCAAGCTATGTGTGTTTTGCACAACGCCATAAAAGAGTGCGACGGAGTGTTTACGAAACCCCAATACGAAAATTTGGTTCTCGATGATTCCATTGCTCGATTACCACCATTGGCCCAGTCAGGGCCGCCACATAGGGGGGGCAAGTGGGTACTGTTGCCCCGGGCCCGGGCCCAGGGGGGGCCCGGTCGGGTCCTGTATTTAGTAAATAGTATTTTAGAATTTTTAGGCCTACATAAAACAGAGTGTATTACACTTGACGGACCCTGATCAGATTATATTTGATTTACTACACCAGACTGTTTCTCTTAAACAGTTGCGATGATTGCGATTGCCCAAAATAATACTCTTTCCCTTTACCGTCTTTACCAGTAGGCACTCGACTGAAGACTTGAGAGAGAGCATCCATGGGCCAAGATACGTTGGATTCCCTTGCCATTCTCAGCATTAAGCACAAGTTAGCACAAACTTAACTTTTCTAAGGTTATTAAAGAATTTCACTTAAAAAGGCAAGAAAGTTTCAAGTGTTTTGTCTTGTATTTTTCAAATGCAAATACACTTTTCTTTACTTCACTTTATTAGTTTTAAAATGTTTCATTTTATAAAACAAGAAATTGTAGCCTATTACAGTTTTTTATATTTAAAAAGTTTTCCACAATTATAATTACAATTACAGAATGCTATTATAACTCAACAAAACAAATTTCTCATTTTACTAATTCATATTTTTGATAGTTTTTCACTAAATAATTCTTGTATCTTTTGTTGTTATAAATCTAATTCTTTACTGCATAGCTTCATTACAAGTAGATAAACTGTAATAAAACAATTATATTTTTGTAGATTTTTTTTTTTTTTTTCCAAAATTAATAAATGTATTCTTTCAAACTTAATCATTGTTTCAATTAATTCCTTCAGCCATCTTGTAAACAGAGACTTTCCTTTTTAATCCGTCCATAACATTAAAATAAAGTTAATTGTATGAGTTGATTAATGATTATATGAAATTTAGTCAATCATAATTTCTGCCACAATCGTCCAATTGAGGAATGAGTAAATTGGAATTTCTCTGAATACGCCCTCTATTCACAAACAGTATTTAAAGTAGTTAAAATAAAAATCCTAAGACTGATTGGATATAGAATTTTTGTTTCAAGGTAATTTATGGCATTTTTATGGTTTTGTAATTGGTTGGTAATTACTAGAGTATGAATACTTGAATTTTCAATTCTTAAGTTACACTTTACGTTTGATTAAATGTTGAATAAAACGTAGTGAAGTAGTAAGAGTTCAGCCCCTCAATTGTTCTTATTCGAACACTGAACCTTGGTAGGAAGTATAAATGATTTTTCGTTTGGTTAGAGAAAGTTTAATAGTTTTTTTTTAAACAATTATCATAGCCATCTCTAGTAAAAGTGGCGCGACAAAAAAGAAATGGAGGGGGGGGAGGCCCGTGGCCAGAATCTGGTCCCGGGCCCGACTTGGAGATGTGGCGGCCCTGGGCCCAGTCGAACGCAAAAAATATCCGGGATTACCTAACCACGTATTTCGCAGAATGTTCTCCAATTCCAAATCAGGATAGGTATTGCGTGTAATACATAGCTATGTACATAATGGTATATTATATGTATTAAGAAAATTATTAATGTTTAAAGAATTAAATAATTAATATAATTAATTATTAAAATTATTAAGAAAAGTATTAATGCTGTGTTTATAGTGAAAAAGGTTAAATTGTTTGGCAAAACCGTTGAAATGTAATCAGAATTTTATTATATATGTATATTACAACTTACCTTGAGCATCAAACTTTTGTGCAATTTTCTGCCAGGCCTGGTCTTGGGCGTTCCTGTTACAATAATCCGCACGATTATGATCATATAAACACGGATACTTCCCAACTTCTTCGCAAAATTCAATGTTGAATTCAATATCATCCCGCATTGTTATATAAGTGACGAGTGGGCCCGGAACTGGCGCGCCCCTTCTCGAACGCCACGAGAGACGGCGAACGGACGTGGCAGGGGCGAAAGGGCGGATACCCGCGCCACGTCCCTCCTGTGTATATCGAGCCATTTGTTTACAAGGAAAGATGCGGAAGTGACAAAGGTCGTCGCCACGTCTTCGCCACGCGCCCGTTCTGTGGGCATTGGGCCTTAGCCGCCCAAGTAGTCATGTTCATTCAGATTACAGCAGAACGAATGACCTCTACTCTATTGCAATTTCTTTTTTCCAAACTTTTTTTTTTTTTTTTTTTGAAAATTCGCTACTTGAGCCATGCTGCATGACTGGCATTTTTTTCCTACATTCGAAAAATGGTGCAGGGGGGTCTACTGAAGAGTTTCCCAGGCCTATTGCTTAAAGAATCTGTAATCTGAGGTGAAAAAAGTCATTTGAAATGTTCATTGCTCTCACCTGAACGGAGAAATATTTCTTTCTATTGCAATAGCTGTCTGGGTCGACGGACGGCTTATCAATACGTGTGCGTACCATCTACAGCTCCTATGGCTTGTGGGAATCCCTTCGCACGGAAAACAGTCTCAATATCTCTTCGTTCCTGGCGAGATGGCCACCTGCATAGATAAGTAGAAAATTGAAAACCTTGACATTAATGACTAATTGAAAATGAAAATGAAAAATGAGTGGTCTGGAAACGAGGTTGAGATCTTGAAAATTTTTCTTGTATTATCCCGAAACTAGCCCCTATATCGGTCTGAAATCGGATATGCTTTGTGATGGCGTGAATTGGATCGCTTCGGCAACAGTTCTGTCCGATTCTGCGTAAAGTTTAACTCGGGAAACGGTATATAAAATATAAAACTCAAGTTGAAAAATGCTGCCAAAGTGGGGGTATTGCAGAAATAGGCATTTTTGTTGATTTTCACACGTTTGCCGCTAAAACCTCTGATATCTCGAGAACGGTTACAGATGGAAAAAATTGTTTGTCAAACTCGATTCAAAAAACGATTTTCTTGAAGGTTCTAAACGGAATTTCCGTCAGATCACATTTTACCCTCATTTTGACGCTACAGTGAGAATGAAAATTCAGTCGGAAATGGGTCATTTTCTCCTTTGTCGTGAGTCACAGAAATTTGGCAATGGTTCCATCGAATTCTACGTGAAAAAATACATGGAAAACCTTCTCATCATGACGTTTAAAAATTATGTGGGATATGGGGGTAGCTAAACGTAAAACTCGCCATATCTCGAGAAACGTTTAACCTATCGATGCGCGGTTGGTCAGTTCGATTCAACATTAAAAAATACATTAGAAATGATTTTTTTTATGAAACCCAGGTTTTGGTGGATTTTCAAGTTTTCAAAATCAAATTTGGACTACTCAGCATGAACCGATTTTCCTGGTCAACGAACTTAGCCTAGGGATTCGGAAGAACTATTTTTGTGCCAAATATGAATCCTCTAGCTCAATCCGTTCAAAAGATAGCGTGCGCAATGACGTATATATATATATATATATATATATATATATATATATATATATATATATATATATATATATATATATATATATATATATATATATATATATATATTAAACCAAAAAAAGCGTTAAAACCTAGGATCTGAACCAGAATGGAATGAAACGGATTCCCATGCAAAACGTTTTCACAAATGTTCATGCTAAACTTTTTGACGTGATTGCAATAACTTCATTTTTTAAGAAAATTCGCTAAAATCTCAACACCAAGCCAAAAAACCTTTTCAAGTTACAATTTAAAAAATAAGGGCTCATAACTAGGGATAAGATTCGAGTAACATGAGGGGGTAGGAAGGTACCTACCGTATAACTTCTTCGGAAAGGTTGCTGACAAAATGTATGCGGAAAGGTTGCTGACAAAATGTATGAGGCGCACGTTTACTCGGAACAACGAGCTGATTGTTACATCGAACCGATCAGCTACATTCCGGTATGAAGCGGTCTGATGGCCAGCAAAGAGGAAAATGAGGCACAGTACTTTGAGTATGTATCAAAAATCGAAAAAACGATCGGTCAAAATTCTTGAACCCGAGTGCAATAATCTATCCTTGGATAGTCCGTGGGCTTCCCGTATCCCGGGGGTTTCCCGTATCCACAAGCCTCGCACAGAACACTAGAGCGCTAGTTCCGCTGTCCAACTGTCAACAACTCACTTCACAGAAAACACTAACGATGAACTACCTGTTCATTACGCGTGCAGAAATCGTCCGAGCTACTTCTGAGATCGCTGTGCTCTTCATGGCGAGTTACGACACAGGTATGGGCTATATTTATGTGGTTCAATAATTTTTCAAGTGTGAATTTCCCTCAATTACGCCGTTAAATCTTTACCATAATAATCCCAAAAATTTTCGACTAAACCTCTACCTTAGGAACTGAATTTTTCAAAAAGAGGAAAAAAGAGGAGTTAGATCATTTGATTTTTGTTTTTTGACACTATTCCTTCACTCTATCCCGTTGGAATTTCCTGCGACTAGCCGCGATTTTTTTTCTATGATTTTTTCAATCTTTCCAGCCAGAGTTCCTACAAATCGGACACTGTTCGGAAAATGAAAGTCCGGGAAGAGCATCGAAGGCAAAAAAGGCAACATCCTCTCGTTCTTGCTGTTGATTTGGGTCTTCAATCGGATATTGACGTAGTCAAAATTTCTTTCTTCCACGCCTACGTTGGAAAATTGCGGAAACAGTGCGGCAGGAAAAATGCAGTTTTTGAAAAACGTCACATCAAGTGACTGAATCTGCCGAGTTCGTTTTTTGAACCATTTTTCCCTTCGGGTGCGACAAAAATCTGTTCAGGATCGAGTAGTGGGAGACCCATGAAGCCCTTTCACGAATGCAGTTTATTGACGAAAAAGAAGCGTGAAAATTTGGTGATTCTTCATGTTTCTATTTATAAACCTAGCCCTTATTAACTTTCTGTTCATGTACTACCTAGTCATTAAGTTCCAATATCCTTCTGAGTATTGGTACATGTAAATTTATATTTATATAAATTACACATTGTTGAAATAATTTATTCAATACATTTTCTATGAAGGTTTCCTAATCGTGCATTTTTTTCCCTCTCTCGTAGGTATATTACGAATTAGTACGTCAAAGCAGAACGCTTTGTAAAAGAAAAGTCTTCTTTTAGTGTGTTCTTGGTAATCTTTTAGTAGGCAGGTAGTTGATATGGTGATTAAAAAAATTTATGATTTTGATAAGATGGAATTTGTAGAATTATTTCGAGAAAAAGGTGAATAGCGCTTTTGGTTGACCTTTTTTCAGTTTTACCTATTAAGGGATTATTTACGACCCCCACATCCATATATATTCGTGATCAGCATAACATTCCCTACCAGAATCCACCACAAACAGATTTTTGAACAGCTGACCCTTACAATCAAAGTACTGTGCGAGGGTCTGAAAAAAACCATAATATTAGAAACGTTACAATTTCCTACCAAGCTGCAAGACACAAACCATACAAAACTCATCATGTTCGTTATCTATTCTATATTGACGATACCTTATGCTGAAAATTGTTCACCTGGCTACATACCTGTTCATACGCGGTCATTTTCCCGTACCTTCCGCGGATGCTCTCACGGAAACTGGCACTCGCCTCGTACCTTTCAGCCAGGAAGGCGGCCACTCTCTTGCTGAGCCGGAAGTGTTCACGGAATTGTTCATCGGTGACCGTATCACGAATGTAACTTTCATTCTTCGGCCTTGCAGCTTCGCCATCTTCCATTATCATGAGAATTTCGATGTCCTCATCGCCTTCAAAATTACTTGGAGTGAACACTTCATCTTCCAATTCATTTGCCGCCAACTCTTCCACAATTAATCTTTCCAGTTGATTCATTTTTAAGTTCTCAACTAAACACACGACCACAGAGTACAACGAGTAGTATTTAATAATATCAGGAACTCTCCGAAGAGAAGTGATAGGAAAACAAAACGTTCCACGAACAAAAGCAAGAAAATGAACGTGTAGTGGATTTAAATATGTTTTACTTGGTGTAGGTAGACCAAGTGGGACATTTATATTCTGATTATGCGGGTTAGTCCCTGAGGTATTCCTGTAAGGAATGTGAGCGAAATCGCCAAGGTCAGCTTGATTGGCGGGATGAACTGAGGGATAGTTCGTGTCGCAGCCGCGTGGAGCACTGGGCTCGCATAGTGGGTGCTGGGTTCGATCAGTTTGGTACTGAGCCGTTTTGTAATATTCCGGCCTAAGATTTATATCTGTAGGAGGAATATGTTGAGCTTGGTTGAGGTACTGAAAAGTATCCTTTGTTTTTTGTACATTTGGAGTGTATTTGACACTCGGATCGGCCGGGTAGCCTTGTGTAGAATATCGTGGATATTCGGAAATCTTTGTCGAATCATAATGATTGACTTCAGAGCGGGTCTGAAAGGTATCCTCGAACTTTTGTGTAGGTGAGGCTTGATCTAACGTTTCCTTCGTGAATACGTTAGGTGAGAAGGCGATCTCGTCGCGAGGATCAAGCCTTGAGCCGTCGCTAGGAACAGCGGACTGGCCGAGCAGCGGGTAGGTAGCGCTGCGTGGGCTAAGAGGCCCGGCCGCGCCGGGTTCCGCCTCCCCTTGCATGAGGAAATAGGACGGCCGGCGCTCCATCGAAATATCCGAGTTTATTAACTCGTTTTCGATACCTCTATGTATAGAAATAGAGGGTTTGGAAGGTGGACTCGCTTGACAGAGCTTCTTTCCTTTGCTCGGATGTCAGGGTCCTACCTTGTAGTCTTGAAAAAGACTTCCTTGGACGGTAAATTAGAGCGTATGAGCTGAGTAATTTACCGGCGTGCCCACAGCGGTCGGTGACGAGCCTAGTGCTACGAAAACCCGGGCGACACGACTCGGAACGTCCCAGCGGGCGTACGATCTAATGAGAGTATCAATAGATGTACCGGGTGGCGTCCTGACAGAAGAACTACGTTGGGCAATGAGCAGGATGAATAATCACTGGACTCGTAGATGCCAATGCGAGATCTGTGTGGAGAGAAGGTAGGCCTTGTAGAAAGCAGTAGGAAGCCGTTCTTGAGATGAACTCGGGAGCAGAAGGTTCGTCAGCGTGGAGCGTGTAGAAATCTTCGTACTTCGAGGTGTAGTCGTCGAGAGCGGAGAGTGGAATGAATTCGGAGGGCTCCGAGCGGGGTAATTATAGGGAGGTGGCCGCCTCCTGCCGCCTCCTGATTGGTCCGCTTAATTTCGTTAATTCAACTGTGTAATCTCATTGGCTCGCACATTGTTTTCTCAGTATCTGCGAGTATGATAGCTGAGCTGGTCCTCCGGGGTGGTTTCCCCACGTCCGTCGCTGCGACGGGGTCCCCGGGGGTGGCTTACGAGCGTCCGTCGCGGAGCCGACGACCTTGAGTTTAGACGGGGACCTCGGGTGTTTTCTCTGCGTCCGTTGTTCAGACGGGGTCCCCGGGGTGGCTGCTGGACCAGAGGTGGTTGCTTGCCGCCTCTTGGTTGGTTCGCCTATTGTCTCTCGTGTAATCAGTGTTTCTGATTGGCGAGTAGGCTTGTTTGAATTGTCCTTGCTAGTTTTAGAGGACGTTTGATTTTCTGTTTGAGTTTTCTCGTTCAAGGCGACTTGGTTCGAGATACTTGTCGCATCTCTCTCGCCCAGTAAGTGTCTAGGGAGGTCGCCTTGTATGTTATTAGTTAATATTTCACTTTTGAGAGAGAATTTCGTATTTTCTCTCTGGTGAAATATTTTGTTTGACGGAGTTATAACTCGACGTCTTATAAATATTTTTGTGTTGTGTCTACCTCTTTTTGGTAGCCCTGAAAAGGGCTGTTGAAAAGAGGGGGTGGTTTTCACCACAGGCGCCCCCCCAAGACGTCGTGTTACTAACGACGACGCCGGCTGGGGAGAACTGGGAGGTCCATACGGAATTCTCCGTAGGAAACCCTCACCAGTTGGGGCGGAGGCGGAGGTGCAGGCCTCGCGTCCCGCGCCTGAGGTGCGCCCCGGCCTCGCCGATTTCGACGAGCGCCGCGGGGCGGCCGTGGCTGGCCCGAGCTTTGCCGACGGGAGCCAAACCCGCGAGGGCTTGGCCCGCGGCCGCGGCTGGGCTGTTGCGGAGGTGCTCGTTCCGGCTCCGTCCACCCCGCCGCTCTCATTTCGTCCCACCGAGGCACGGGCACGTCGCCTGAGCTGATCCACTTTCGTGGAGCCGTGGGGGGCTGTTGAGCGGGTGGAGCCCTGGGCAGCTGCGGAGCGGGTGTAGCCGGCGTCTTGGTACGCTGCTGGTGTTTTCCACACCACCTCCCTCGGCGCGCTGGCGTCCGCCGGTGTTTTCTTCTCCGGCGAAGGTGGTAGCGGGCTGATTGTCGCCGGAATTTCCTTGGCCAGGAGTAACTCTTCCACTTCTTCTGTGATCATCTTCTCGGAAGGTGTCGAAGCTGCCATGGTCGAAGTTGGTATGAGCTCCTGGCGTGGGGTGTTCCATATTTATATCTCCCACTGTTCCTACCCGAGAAAAGTGGGCGTGGCCTGCTTCGAGTGCAGTCACCCACTTCTCGTCGAATTTGGTAGAGGGGACGCGCCCTCTGGCGGATTTTCGGGGAGTTTTCTCCTTATTTTCTGCCTGATTTTGGTTTCGTGACACAGCTTCGTCTGAGTTTAGAGTGTAAGCCGGTTTTATTTGTTGTTTGGGAACTTTTTTTGTGTGTTCGCCAATTTGTACTGTAACCGAAAACTTATCTCTCTTAATAACTTTGAATGGTCCGTGTAAGGACATTGCAGGGAGGAGAGCTGTGTGGGCACTCTGATATAGACATGTGTACATGTATCCGAAATTTTTGGGCATGTTGACGGCATACTTCGTATTATTATGTTTAATATGTGTAGGCCGGAAGAAGAGAGGCTCAAAAGGTTTGTAGAAGTTACAAAAATGTCTCCTGGGAGTGGTACGTCAATTCCGTAAACTTTTTGGAACGGTGTAGTTTCCGTTGCTGGGTCTACTGCCGTACGCATGGCGAGTAGAACTTTTGGAAGGGCGTCGAGCCAATTTTCGTTTTGTGCTTTGAGAGCCTCTTTCAAAGATCTATTTCTGCGTTCTACCATTCCGTTTGTTGACGGTTTTGTATGGTAACGTGTGAGTATGTTTTACTCCGAGACGTTCCATAATGGAATTAAATAGATCTGATTCGAATTGCGTGCCTTGATCACTTGTGATGTATTTAGGTACGCCTTTTGAAGCTACCCAAATATTGATAAAGGCGTTTGTGATCGTGGCTGTTTCGATGTTGTTAAGAGGGACTGCCTCTAGCCAACCCGTTGCTCTATCGACCATCATTAGAATGTAACGTTTCCCTCCTTTAGCTAAAGGTAAGGGTCCGGTAATGTCAACGTGTACATGTGAAAATTTGTTAGCCGTTTCAAATTCGGAGTAAGGGAGCTTCACGGAGCGAGTGATTTTTGCTCGTTGGCAAGTCTCGCACGCTCGGACCCAGTTGGAGACATCTGCACGGAGTCCGTGCCAAAAATATCTTTGTTTAACTTTATACACTGTAGAGTGTATACCTGGGTGTCCCCAAATTGTGAATTTGGCTGATTATTTCTTGCCTTATTTCGTTTGGAATATAAGGTCTTGGGTGTCCTAGGTCTAGGTTACACCAAATTTCTCCTTGCGGGAACTCAACTCGTGTGAGTTTCAATTTGTCCTCTGCGTTAGGAGGAGAACGAATTTGTGCATTTTGAAATTTGCAGTATAAGATTGCACTCTATTGCAGCCGTAATTTGTGAAATTTCGGCTATGGGTGGACCCTCGTCAGTTTGGGTTGAAATCGATTTTGTTTGAATTTCAACTGGATCGAAGGGTCTGGAGAGTGCGTCGGCGACGACGTTGTTCTCTCCGGGTATATGACGAATGTCACTCGTCATTTGAGAGATGTATGTTAGCCATCTTAATCTCATTTTAGAAAAATGTGCATTTTTCTTAAGCATCGTGCCTAGCAGAGGCTTGTGATCTGAACAAATATGAAAAGATCGGCCGTCCAAGTCATTGTGCAAGCTTGGTAAACGGGGAACATCTCTTTGTCGAATGATGCTTTATTCTTCCATTGTTCCGGAATTTCTTTACTGAAAAATCCCAATGGTTGGTAAGATTTCGAGCCGTGTTTGTCTGTAATTTCCTGCTCCAGTGCCGCTCCGATGTGTGTGTCGGATGCGTCGCAGACTATTCTCCACTCTGCTGTAGGGTGTGGATGAGCGATATTATGCAATGTAGCTTTAATCATTGCTTGTTTTAAGCTGTTGAAAGCTTTTTCTCTCTCTGATGTCCATTCGATAGGTGTTTTGTCATTTTTTTTGTTTGACTGAATGGAGTCATACAGAGGTTGTGCCGTGTGAGCGAATTTACTTGAGCAAGCTCGGTAGAAACCACACATACCTAGGAATCTGCGTAGACTTCGTACGTCTATTGGCCTAGGAAATTGTTCTATGGCTTCTATTTTATCTCGTTTAGGAATTATCCCTTCTTTCGAGATAGTGAAACCTAGGAAATCGACGGTAGGTTTTGAAAAAATGCATTTATCAAAACCTACTCGAAGTCCGTGTTCCCCTAGCTTGTCAAAAATTTGTTTGAGGTGGTTCATGTGTTCTTTATAATTTTTAGAAGCCACCAGTATGTCATCTAGGTATACAAATGCGAAATCAAATTTCGCATGATGCTGTCCATGTATCTTTGCCATGTTTGAGCCGCTCCGGCCAAACCCATGCTCATTTTCTTAAACTCATAAAGACCGAAAGGTGTAATAATTGCAGTTTTATGAGCGTCATCTGGGTGCATCGGAATATGGTAATATGCCGATTTTAAATCTATTGTCGAATAGATTTGTGTATCATGTAAATTTGCTTGGAAAGAGCGAATGTGAGGAGGAGGGTAGGCGTCTTTCTTCGTTTTCGCGTTCAGGAAACGGTAGTCGTCGGTGATCCTCCATGACCCGTCTTTTTTTCGGCACACAGTGTAACGGGGATGCCCATTCGGAATCTGATGGTGCAATTATGCCTTCGGAAAGCATTTTGTCAAAAGTATTTTTGACTTGAGCCCGTTTTTCGCCCGCCATGGGTCTTGCTCGGAAGTGTACTGGTGTTCCTTCCGTGGTTATACGGTGGGGTAAACCCGTTGTTTTTCCACTTTCCTTGAAGTTTGCTCATTTTATCATTGTATTTTTCAATGATATAGCGAATGTTTTTCGTCCTCCGTGATTTGCACGTCCTCTGGTTGAGGGCTGTTGTCACGATGAGGGATAGTAGCTGCTATTTGTTCGTCAGTGAATTTTTTGTTCATGACTGCAGCTATTTTTTGATCGGCATAGCTTTTTATTTTATCTTTATAGATGTATTTGTGTTTGACCCGTATTCCGATATCCCAAGACTCGAGGAATGGTATACCGAGGATCGCTAGATCAACTTTCGTGATCATAAAACCGGTGGTCATGTCTCCGAGGCCGATGTTAATTGTCGTGTCAGCACGCCCTAGTGTGTCTATAGGGGCTCCGTTAGCTGCTGTGAGCTTACGTTGGACTTACGAATTTTTAAGCCCAATTTTTTGGTGACATTGTGGGGCAGAATGTTCACTTCTGCTCCCGTGTCGATGAGAAATTCAGTGCCATTTAGTTTGCACTTGAAAAAAAGCCTTTTATACTCATTAGACTGCCGGTGTATAGGCTCAGATACACTGGCAGTTTATTCGTTTTCCGAACTCTCTACGTCGGAGGTTGGAACGGTACTTTCTTGTACCGATCTCTGAGTATTTTCGTTTGAAACCCAGGTTTTAGGCTGGCTTATAGGCGCTGCCTTTTGCTAGTTTTGGAGGCAGTGTTTGCCTTCCAAGTGCAGTGTTCTGGGTCTGCACATTTGCGAGTTTCACTACCGAAACGTGCGTGGTTTCGACAGACATAGGCCGTCGGTTTGTGAGGCTTACTCTCATTGTATGTGGTTGTGGTTTGAACTCAGCTTGTTGTGAGAGGGCCTTTTTGAAACCAGTTTTCATGGGTTTCGGAGTAGATTCTACTCCTCGTATGTTGAGAGAGGGGTTCTCTGTTTTGTACGCGTGTAGCGTATCAGCTAGGTCGAGCCGGGCGGTCGTGGTAGGCTGAGCTGCGACCATACCTCGTGCTTCGATAGGTAGAGTTTCGATCCACTTTTGAGTGATCAGAGCCTCTGAGAAGTACCCAACAGCTTTAGAGTACATTTCGTGGTACTTGGTGCTGGGTTTTTTGGCGAGAGATGCGGGGTCCTCGAGTGCGAGGAGCCTGTCCTGTAAGGACAACCCGTATTCTCGCTGTAGGCGCTGTTTGGCCTCTTCATAAGGTGCGTGGGGTGCCGTGAGGTAAGCTGAGTCGATAGCTTCCCTCATTTCTTCTGGTACCCACTTGTATATAGCTGAGAAGCATTCGTTCTGCGTTCTCAGGTGTTTTCGCACGCAGTATTGATCGAACTCGGCGAGTGCACGATCGATATTCTTCTTTTGGAAGATTGGTCTTTGATAATCTCCCATTTCCTCTAAAAGTGCTCGAAAGCCACTTTGTGTAGAGGGTTGTTGAGTGAGATGTGGGGCGTAGAGGCCCGGCGGGGGTCGCACGCCCGCAGTGGTTCCCTGAAATCCACTAGCTTCATAAGAGGGAACGAAATGCTCCGTGTTAAGCCTGTTCAAAGGCGGGGTCACCATTTGTAGTGGATTTAAATATGTTTTACTTGGTGTAGGTAGACCAAGTGGGACATTTATATTCTGATTATGCGGGTTAGTCCCTGAGGTATTCCTGTAAGGAATGTGAGCGAAATCGCCAAGGTCAGCTTGCTTGGCGGGATGAACTGAGGGATAGTTCGTGTCGCAACCGCGTGGAGCACTGGGCTCGCATAGTGGGTGCTGGGTTCGATCAGTTTGGTACTGAGCCGTTTTGTAATATTCCGGCCTAAGATTTATATCTGTAGGAGGAAATATGTTGAGCTTGGTTGAGGTACTGAAAAGTATCCTTTGTTTTTTGTACATTTGGAGTGTATTTGACACTCGGATCGGCCGGGTAGCCTTGTGTAGAATATCGTGGATATTCGGAAATCTTGTCGAATCATAATGATTGACTTCAGAGCGGGTCTGAAAGGTATCCTCGAACTTTTGTGTAGGGAGGCTTGATCTAACGTTTCCTTCGTGAATACGTTAGGTGAGAAGGCGATCTCGTCGCGAGGATCGAGCCTTGAGCCGTCGCTAGGAACAGCGGACTGGCCGAGCAGCGGGTAGGTAGCGCTGCGTGGGCTAAGAGGCCCGGCCGGGGACCTCGGGTGTTTTCTCTGCGTCCGTTGTTCAGACGGGGTCCCCCGGGGTGGGCTGCTGGACCAGAGGTGGTTGCTTGCCGCCTCTTGGTTGGTTCGCCTATTGTCTCTCGTGTAATCAGTGTTTCTGATTGGCGAGTAGGCTTGTTTGAATTGTTCTTGCTAGTTTTAGAGGACGTTTGATTTTCTGTTTGAGTTTTCTCGTTCAAGGCGACTTGGTTCGAGATACTTGTCGCGTCTCTCTCGCCCAGTAAGTGTCTAGGGAGGTCGCCTTGTATGTTATTAGTTAATATTTCACTTTTGAGAAGAATTTCGTATTTTCTCTCCTGGTGAAATATTTTGTTTTGACGGAGTTATAACTCGACGTCTTATAAATATTTTTTGTGTTGTGTCTACCTCTTTTTGGTAGCCCTGAAAAGGGCTGTTGACAAGAGGGGGTGGTTTTCACCACAAAACGAATAGAACTTAAACAATGAAACAGACTCTTACCTAAATTAATTTCTCAGAATAAAATTAGTAGACCTACACGCATTGACGGTAAATTCACAAGTGTTTTATCGTTTTTATAATACGAGACCCTTCTCGAACGATCAAGTTTGTCCCCCACCCCGGCAACTACTTTGGAAACCGTTCCCTACAAGAAGAACTGTGGAGTTCTTCAATTTCGTTCAACGCGGAGCAGCTCATTAGTCACAAATGAAGAGTCACATTTACGTTGGTTTCTAAACTGTTATTTGATCGTGTTTATGAGATGCGAGCATCCAGACCACCAAACTATACACTTCATTCTGATCTACATATCCAACTAATCTGCATTTTTTACTAAGGGATTGACTACTTGATGTTATGTATTTTTGAGATGCGAGCTTGTGAGCATCCAGACCACCGAACTATACACTTCATTCTGACCTAAATGTCCGCTAATCTGCAATTTTTACTAAGGGATTGACTACTAGTCTCAACGAAACAGGTTTGAACGGAATTGAAGAACTCACAGTTCTTCTTGTAGGGAACTGGCTCCAAGAAGTTGCCGGGGTGGGGGACAATCTTGATCGTTCGAGAGGGTCTCGTGTGTTTTATTTTACAAGAAAAACATATGAAATAATTATTTTGGGAAGAAACCAGAAGAAACATATTTATAAATCAATACTGTTTGGGATTCAAATAAATCTTCATCCATTCAATCTTGAAGCCATTTTCCACAAGTAGGTTGAGGTTTCCACCCACCGAGCTCGAATTTCAAATGAGGATTGGTTATGAGTAGGTTTCAATTGCGTGAGGTTTCCTATAACAACCGGATGAACCGCACTCCATCGGGCGGTCGGTTTTGGTACGACTGC
>CM061043.1:112954209-113301144 GCA_030762985.1 Adelphocoris suturalis
GATCAAAAGCTGCATGCATCGGGTGAAACACTTATATTCATTGATGAACATCTAGCGTCATGGCTGAATTGGTTAAAGCACTTGTTTGGTTACCAGGAGGTCGCCTGTACGATTCCCGGCCAATGAAATATTATTTTTTGATCTTACAATAGACGGACCAATGTACAGAAAATTTCAATTTATGAGTTGTGCGGGTTAGTATTATGTGTTTTGCGGGTTAGTATTCTGCCCCGTGTTGGCCCCTGCGCCAGAACATACTTTTTCCCCCTACTAACAGTGGATCGGTTTTGATGATTCTTGCGGCAAGTTTTTGAAATTCCCATATCAAACCGCTTGAAATTTCCAAATCCCAAAATTTTCAAATTTAGAAACCATTTAACAATAAATTTGTATTTAAAAATTCGAGGTTTGTGGGACCGAGAGGTTTCGAAAATAGAACGAACGTTGCGAAAATCGTTGAAGTCGGTCAATTACTGGCTGAGAAAAGTTGAATAAATCGTTTGGTCGTATCTTGAATTTGAAGGGAGCTTTGAGCCGTTTTCTGGATCCGACAGAGTCCATTCGTCTACCGCTAGGTATCACTACATTCGAGTCACTCACCTTTCTTGCTCTTTCGGTTGGAAAGGCGCCAGTCAGTCGGTCTGCTTTCGGAGACCTTACGGCGCACCCTTAATAATGTCCAAGGCCTTGGGTTTGTGTTCCGGGATTTTCAAGGAAATTGGAAATCGGCAATCGGCAAGGAAAAGTTTCTAAGATTCGTAGGATGAATATCATAGAAAATGGGTCATTCTCATTTCATTTGCCGCTTTGGGTCGTTTGAGAACCTCAGTGATGTGAAATATGAAAGTGCTCGAAAATGAGGTTAGATCGGCAAATACTACCTACTCATTGTATATTGCAGATTTGAGTTCCATAAATGAACAGTGAGTTTTTCATTGATGTATTTTATTTATTTATTTATTTTTTTTTTTAAATTAAAAAACATGATATCCAACTCATGAGTGTTACCGGATTTCAAAAATTGATTTCTGTAAAATGGATGACTTAGGCAAAATTGTTGTCGTTGCTCAAGTAAGTACAAAAGAATCACGTTCAAACGTAATATTCAGATTTTACGGAATTCATGATGAAGGCAGTGTAATTGAGCTTAAATCTCAGGAGCGTTACCCTATTATTGTACAGTAATATCAGGAGTGTTACCCATCCTTGGTCACACTCCTGAGAGGTAACACTCATGAGAATTTCCAGTAAAAATGGCATCACACAGGATGATGAAGTGACAAAACTCGGGGATGGCTACTGTTTGAAACCTGTCACCAAGCAGTATGGTTGTTGATATCGGATTATTTTGTTTACGCACTAACAATTAGAGTAATTAGAGTAACACTCATGATTGAAAATAAAAATACTCAACATGTTTTGAGGCTTCTTTCGCTGTAAAAACAGCTGCAACTCCAAGCACTCCACTACAGTCTCACATCTTCAACTGGACAATACAATATAACCTTCACATTTGACTGTTTCCCGCCATTTTCCATCGGCTTTCTTGATCGCGAAAATGATAACACTCCTGAGGTTCCACTGAGAAGAGATATGGGGGACTGGCTGAAAAACTAGTTTTTCACGGGTTGGGAAAAATCTTAAAAATGTAAATCCTTACTCTAAATAGAGAGGAACCAACTTACTGCAGCTAGTAACCCTGGCCAGTTCTAGATTGTCATTGTTTCGTAACTACCTAACTTTTACTTAGGTGTTAGGTAGGAGGGGACAGTAACACTCATGAGTTTCCAGGATTTCAGGTTTAATTCGTCATTACTGTGTATTGGTTAAAGGGGATTGTGGGCAGTAAAAGTATTACTTCGTTGATCTCCCAACTTATACTACACTTTTTTCCCCAAAATCGCTAGTTTTGGTCAAGAATTGTGAGATTTCGTCGTCGGGGACATGAAAGCGGCAAATGAAATGAGAATGACCCAATTAGCATTGCATAGAAAATAGCTTCAAATGCTCAATCAGCTGATTGGAGAGGTTTGGCAAATGAAAATCAAATTGTACCTTTCTCACAGAGGCTCCATTTCAAATGTCAGCTTCGTAGGATAGAAAGCATAGAAATTACTGTTAAGAGCTCACTCTGACTGATCATTTTGCGACCCATCCCGTCAATTTCGGTCCAGCCGTTCTCGTGTTAAGGCGCTTTTACGAGGATACCCATACATGCATACATGAACGGACAAAATGAACCTAATAGCTCAATTTGTTTTTAAAGAAAGAATTGAATTATATCGGTTCAGCGATCCCTGTAATATAAAACTTTCATTTCACACGTTGTCATTCAGATTGTCGTGTGCAATAACTTTATTCAGAGGGGTGTTTCTCTCTCCCCCTCTACCGCAAAATTTATAAGCTTCGAACGAACTTCGACCCTTAGGGTTAATGAAGATTGATAGCCCACAAAAATTTCTGCCAAGCCAGGCTCAGCGCCCTCAGTGCTTCTTGAGAGTTAAATAGCAGCACCACCTAGAATACCAAAAGGTGATTGATTCGTTTTCAGTCTTATCTGTATCAGTCCCGTCATACTCCTGGGATTGTTTGAAGAATTTGTTTGAAAGAATCTGAGATTGCCAAATCCCCTTGATAAACATTGTTTGATGAAACTTCATTTTCCCTCTAAATCAAAACTGAAACGGGTGAACATGGCAGGGCGTAAGTGGGACGGGTTCTGTTCCTGATTAATTTAAACCACAGTTTCATGGAAGCTTTCACTCTTTGGAGGCGGATAATTTATTGATAACGTATTGGAGATGTTTGTCCTGCCCATGGACTCCAGTTCGTAAATTTGGTAACAGTAGGTACATGGTGTGTGTGGAGTCCCACCTTGTCACGAGTCAATCGTCATAAATATTTAGGAGTCGTGGTCCATAACAGATTGTTTTGGGATAACCACATTGCATACATTCACGGAAAGTTCTATAATTTGAAGTGTTGTATAGACTTTTCTAGACTTGAGTTGTAGTACATTACTTTAGTTCAGTCCGTACTGCAGTAAGCCGTGTTAGTGTGGGCGAGCGGTGCTAAGTCTAAAATTGAAAAACTTGCAGAAAATATTATTGAAAGTTACGCTTGGTAATCTTCGTAAATTCCCAACCTCTGATTTTTATGATGAAGCGACGGTGTTGACACTCAACCAGCTGTTTGTCATGAGTGTAATCCTCTATTTCCGTAGGCATACGTCACCGAAAGCGATCGACCCACCTCACCACTATCACACCAGGTTGGTGGATTCAGTATTAGCTAATTCATTGTTCTCGCCCATGTATTGCAATTTTGCAATACTCGAAGCCCACTCTACGTCCTCCACATGTTGCATAGGAATTTGCCGCCCTTCGTGAAATACCCTTCATCCAGTACAAGAGCTCAAAACAAGAAACAAATTTTGTCTTGGCTTTTGGAGGAAGAAAGTCAACCTGTATAACATAATTTGTGAAATATTTTTTGAACTCCTGCTATGTTTAGGCACTATTGTAAACTTTGACACGCTTTTGTTCAGTTTTTCCTCTGAGAAATTTCTAATTTTTTGTGAAGCTTTTCCCACTCGGTTTGGGTCTGTTCGAAGTATTTTGACTTGTTCGTTTTTTTTTCTTTTTTTTTCACTAGCGTTGATCTAATTAACCTAGTTCCAGATTAATTGGGCATGGTTCTCTCGCACAACACTACAGGGCTTCAGTGGAGCAATAATTATCGATTCTGTACTTCCATTGGTACTAAGAATTAAATTTTATTTTATCTTTCCTTCAGAGGAACTTTGTAATTAATATTTTTCCAATTTCCTTGTACCCTTTATGGGGTGTCGATTTCTTGAATGAAACCAACTTGTATAATTTGTAATAGTATAGAGTCAGTATTTCAAAAAATAGTTTCTCTATAAAATTTGTGTTTAGCGAATTTGAGTTGTGAGTTTTCTGGGTTACATTTCAGTAGATTTTCGAGTCAGACAGATTTGTGGACATATAATAAAAATGAGGTACGACCAGGAGCCGAGACCAAAAACAGGTAGTAGTTTCAGGAGAAGGCTTGATTTCAAAATTTGGTTCATTCCGAGTGAGAAAATCTTAGTCTGTCATCTGGAAATTGGTGGAATGCTTTAAGGTGGCTAGCCATTGCACATTTTGAAGTATTTATCTGAAAATTCCTAAACCGTGCACCCTACAGAAATTTGCTTCCGTAGCAAAATAGTTGAGCATAAAAATACAAATCGATTTGACTCCAGAACTATGAATCATCTCTTATAGTAAGAAAATTTTCGTACAACTAATTTTCAGGCTAATTTTTGGTGACTCATTTTCGTCCGTCAGGATACTCTCCAGAATCACCTTGTGACTTTGATATATGCTCTGATTTCAGTCTGCTAAAGCTCGTTCGACTCAGGGTTATATAGTTTCCATAGTTGGCAATGCTCTCCATTGACTGACACCAAAACTCTCGAATTACACAAAACATTCGCAAAAACGGCATTTCATCTATCACTTCAATGGGAAATAAGGGAAAACCAGCTGTAGAAAAAGTCGCTACTTTGCGACGTGTAATGATTTTGGTAAGGAGCAGCGTCTAAGAATTATCAGAAAAAACTTTAGAATTTGCAAATTTAGCCATTTCTATTGGGCAGCCATTTTAAATTCCACCAATTTCGAAACGGAAAACAAAGATTTGCACACTCTGAATGGAACAAGTTTTCAAAATCAATCTCAAATCTCTACCTGAAATTAATACCTATTTTCGCCCTCCGCTTCTTGCCTCTCATTGACTTCATACCAAATATACTGAGCAGGTTTGATTTGTTAAACTGTTAAACCAATACATATCGAAAAATACTTACAGCAATACATCTATTGCACGTCATTCTTGAAAAATTGAAGAAGATGATTTGTTACTCTTACTCCCATATATCAAACGTTTTAACGTTGATGATACTAGATTCTGAGTTATATCACGACATCTTTCGTACCGCAATGAATTTATGATCACCAGAGCCCTTCACAACGTGGCATTTATTTTTGCCAAACGTGGCTCTAAAAACATGGCAAAATAGCACTTATTTTGGCCAAACATGGCTTTTATTTTGGCCAAACAAGGCATTTATTCTTCAAAATCCAAACTTTTTTCTTTTTTTTTTCTTTTTTCCCCCATTATAGGGAAATTAAAACTTGCCATTTTAATTCATTATGTACTTTATTTATAAAGAGCATGCTACAAATTGACTACAAAAAATTGAATTTAAATCTATATAGGAGAATGAAGAATCTCTTCCGCTGGGTTAAAATTGTTGTAGAACAGTTTCAGGTGGGCCGAGGTGCTATCTATGCAGAAACCAAGGCGTCGGTCACTTAAAATATATTTCAATCCTTAATCCTCGGAAGGGAATTCCCGGTCGTTGACTTGTGAGCTTGCCCACATGAAAAAGCCCTTGTTAGCTTGCCTTTTTTGAAAAACTTTTGAAAAAATACTTGTAACCCCAACTTCCTGCGAATTTTCCCAGAAAAAAATTTTTTTTTCTCTCCAATTTTCAAGAAAATCAGGCGAAAAATGGCACAAACGTGGCATTTTCCCAGAAATTGGCAAAAAACGCTTTTTCCCCTAAAATTGGCCAAACATGGCACTTAAGGATGGCGCCATGGCAAAATGGCACTTGAAGGGCTCTGATGATCACAGAGAGGATGTCTAGTATCAACCCCTAAACCACGGGATTCCAGCCTCCCTTCTGAGACGAATTGACTTGATTCAGGTGCCTATCTAATTGAAAGGGGATTCCTTTTCAATACCCTTCAATCCAATCTAGGATGAAATAATTGACCCGAACGCCAATACAAAAGGAGCAGTTCAGGGAATCACACAGTGTAGATAGCTGTCTCGCGACTTGCTTCTTGCTGGATGTTGGCAAATAAATAATTTTCTTATTCTCCCAGATAGAAACGTCTACTTCTGGTTTATGATTTTCAATAATGAACCTTTGTAATCGACCAGAAAAAAGTGTAACCCCCCTCAAAATTAGTTGGTTTATGTTTCAAGATTTGTGAATTTTACCAATCGAAAAATGAGTCCGTCCGTCCGCCGTACGCCGCGCGCCGACCGCCGCTCAATGGTCCGGACGAGGCAATAAACCCCCCCAAATCCAAGGTGAGGTTTAAACCAATTTGATCATATTTCCAGTTTGGGAAAAGGATGTAGAATTCAGTAATCACAGAACAATGATCGTAAAGTACATCTGCATAGGTGCAAAACTCTAAAAGAAAATTCAGTATACCTACATTTAATACACTTACTGACTCTCAGGTTTTTTTTATTTGGTCTCATATTTTTCAACTTAGTTCAGATACCCTTAACGTTGACATTCATGTCGAAAAAGTTAGCAAATACATTATTTCCTCGGTGTATTTTTCACTTTTTATCGATTTTCTCACTTATTCGGCAGTTTTTTTTCAAAATCTCCGCTAAGCTCCGTCTCCGAAAAATTCGGCAAAAAAATACACTATTTCCTCGGTGTATTTTTCACTTTTTATAGATTTTGCCACTTATTTGGCAGTTTTTTCAAAATCTCCGCTAAGCTTCGGCTCCAAAAAAGAAAAAAAAAACTTCTCGACTGTTCGAGATTCATTCTGATGCCCTCTGAACGAGCAAAACAGCCTTCCTACAGGCCTACAGTTTACAGTATTTGTTTTCGCATAATATTGCTGACAGAACCGTGAAATCCAACATAATAAGTATAAGTGGTAGTAGACCCCATGTGTAGCACTATATTTCAACGCTGAGTCGAATGCAATTAGTTCGAGATCTCATGCATAAACCAATCAAGAAATGACAATTTTTCTGATGAATGTTCAAAACCCAGGATATTTTCGCAGTTAAACGTCATTTTCTCTCTTAAATTCTGCTGTAACAATAACATTGACAACGCAATTGAAAAGCTGCTAATGTAGTAAAAGTTCCAGTCATGCAACATGGCGTAAGGAGCGAATTTTTTCAGAAAACGTAAGGAAAATATATCTTGGTGCTGGAAAAGTTTGCTGGGGCTAGTTTCAATGGATTCAGCACCCTAAAATAGCGTATTCCACGAGACACCACATGCTTATGTAACTAAAACCCTCAAAGTCCCCACTTTTTGTACCCATTACCACCTATAGCACCCATGGGTGTGGGGTGGTCGACTCAGGAACCACCTAAATTGATTCTACGTCCAAAATAACATAGAAAATGATACCCCAAATGCTTATGCAACAAAAGAAATATTCACTTTTCATCGTAACGGGTGAACCTTGTACGGGAACCCGCCACACAATGGTCCCGAGGTGTGCGAAAACCCCAAAAATGAAACTTCTTCTGTCATAGTTTTTTAAAATCATTTTTCGAGACCAAAACACCTCTGGGTAATGGATCTGTGATAAACTTTCTCTCAAGACAGGCCTTTGTCCGTTAAAAATAATCATTTTTGAAGAAAATCAACCAAATTGGCTGTTTTTTCTGAAACTTGGAGTTATTTTTTCCTGCAACCACCAGTGTCTTTGACAAATGGTTTTCTCTTGTAAAGGGCATGATAACCGTTATAAAAAGTGGGAAAATTCAACCAGTTGAATTTTCCCACCTTTAATCGAATTTTCTGGGCAAAATACCTAACATTTAGAACTTTCTTTGCAATATGTTATAGGTATTAGAAACTCGCTAAAACTTTATGAAATTAAAATTTATGAAATCCACTTTTTTTTTATATAATGACCGACTTTCTATTCGGCCCAAAAAACATGGATGAACGTAGTTTTGTTCAAAAATTCCAGCGGCAAGAGGTTTTTGCATCTTTTGTTGGATTTTACCCCACTGTGCGCCGTAAGAACGAATTTGAGTATAAAAGTTGATTTGAGTATAAACAATCAACTCAAAATAATTCACAAATTCCGGCAACTTAGTGAACAACTAAATATGTATATTTAGCAATATGTATCACAAATTTTATTATTTATAACATTTAATGATCCTAGAACATTGCATAGGAAATGAAAAGTGAGAAGCAAACACAAGGTTTTGTCACACATGGTATTTATTCACAAAGTGAAGCGCGAGAGGAGAAATTAATTAAATTAAATTAAACACTCACACTCTACAAGTCCTTCTGTATTTTACAAGATCTAATTTCCAAGTGCGATAACTAGTACTTCCCGAACCAAGTACGAGTAGGTATATCGCCATTCACGTTGGCACCCACCAACTGAAAATTAATGAGATAAAATAAATCACCTACCTAAGCTTCACAACATCTGTAGGTGACAATGTTCTATATTACGTAATGCATCCTCAGTAGGCCTATATGCAATTATATTTAGATAACGTAAAATATACTAGTTTAATGATTACTGACGAGTTTTTCTTCGGAGGGAAATACAATATATATATATAGAAATAATAAACCTTGTATAATAATTTGCTACATTTTACTCCAAAATTAATTGTGTCCTCCAAACTAAGCGTAAAAGAAGGAGTTCCAAAACCGGTGTTTCAGGAGAATTGTTGAAATTTATCACGTCTCTATTCAACAAACCAGAAGTTACTCGTTAGAAAGCCACTGGTTCTCAAATATTGCAAAATTAACACTTTCTATGATTATCTGAGGCCTGGTAGGGTGTAAATGTGTAATAAGAACTCCAACAAAGTTTCGTTGGATTCAAAAGCTTTCTGGCGACGATGTCCAATTGTTAGGAGGGTCTTCCGTTTTATTTTTCTCTTCTTTGTTAAAGCTGTCGGCCGATAAACTTATTCGAACTCGGGCCTATAATCTCTGAGTTCACTGACAAGGCAAACAATATGATTCATAGCAACGACTTTCCAGAGATAAAAATAAAAACCACTCTCCCCTATCAAGGAAATAGGTTTTTTTTTTTAAGTTGAACTTACAAGTTCCAAACAAAAGCAGAGTTTTATGTCTTCGTCGGAGTTGGGCTATGGAGAAACTTGGTGACGGAAGGTTAGTGGCTGTCGGCGATAAAGGAGATTTACCCGCTAGGTGACTGACTGGAAGACTGAGATGGAAACTCCTACAATAAACAGCGTCCTTGGGGAAGACCACATCAGCTTTTCCGTTCTATAATTGAACCCTTTCCGTTTGACAGTTAGGAAATGTTTCACGACATGGTGGGTGGGAAACAACAAGGCGGAAATAAAGCCAACGTGATGTCAATTTGTGGATAATTGGGTTGTCGTACATCAAAGAATAAATGAGAGAGCCGGCCTTTTATTTAATGGGAAATTACTCGAGTGAGGCCCTAGGCATAGTTGGAGGAGCGGCCCGCAAAATGAGTGGGCCTAAATACATCAGTATCAAAAGAAAAGTAGAAAATGTCAGTTCCTTACTTTGTGATATCCGAATTGTTAGTTCACCTTCATTCTAAATATTTTACGAATGTACAATAAAATCGTCGGAAAATTAAAACGAAAATTCAAATGGCAAACAATATAGGCGCCTCACTCTGAGAAAAATGATGTTATTTAGTTAACTCACCCTGTTTGGTAGATCAAAATACAGCCAATCAATGCCAATACTTTTTTTCTAACGAGTCCAAAAACTTTTAGATTTTTTTTTTTTTTTTACATTAAATGTACAAAAAAAATTTTTTTTTTTCATAAAATGACATAAAATTTTTGTCTTTACTTTGGCACATTCTTTTGCGGCACTCTGTATAAATGAGAACTATTAAAGTTTAAGGAAGAAAAACTTTTCACTTAAGAGAGAGTATATTTCTTCAAAAGCACAATAAGCTTTACGAGCAAAAACGGTCCACATTGAAGATAAATGAGCAGAGACGAAGTACAGGCAAGAAGTAGGACGTCTCGCATCTGAATATTCCCGAAACAAAGCGTTAAAAATTATTTGGGAAACTTTGGGACTGATTAGTAGAATCGTCTCCTGTACTTTCGTAGTGCTCCTACACGTAGGAGCACTAAAAAACGTGAAACCTGGCCCTGTTTCACATTGTGGGACGCTTTGGACTAGCTGATGTTTTCAAAATCAATTTGCTCTCATGATGAATTTTGACCTTGTTCACCCATCTAAATTTATTTGAGAGTAAGAATGTGAAGTAGCAGCGATGAAAATTCGATTTTGACGGCTTTATCACAGAAAAATTTGGAATAGAAATATTTTCAGGTCATTTTGGTCACAGTACTTCAAACTTTCCTAAGTTGTCGAAAATGAATATTCCTTAAGTTGAATGGAAGGAAATGCTTCCAGTGGTCAGTGCAATAAAGTTTGGATTGAATTTTGAACTATTGACTACATTTTTCTGAATTTACCTCGAACTTCAGAAATTTAACACTAAGCTTATCCACAGGTCAAGAGAAATTTCATCTTAATCCTTGCTAATGCTAAGGTTTATAGAGCTTAAGTTTGTGAATCATCTAATCATATTCAGATCGTGTTTGTATTGAGTATTATTGAAATCTGAGCCGAATACATGAAGTGACCATGATGGGTCATTTTACCCATCTGTGACCGAAACGACAAGAACTTTGATTTCCATTCTCTGCAACAATATGTAGATACAGTAAACATGGAGACTCATAATTTTTATTAAACAGAATTAGAACATCGACTTTCAAGCACGTATAAACAATACGATTTATAAACGTATAAACGACTCGTATAAACATTATATGATGCAATAATTTATGAAAATTCACTTATATAATCATGCTGCATGACAGGAGCTTTTATATTTATTCCACATAGCGTTTTTCAAAGTTCTGCAGCATTTGAAGTTTCCATCATCTGGATCACAGGGAACAATTTTGGTTGTGTTACCGGAAATGACTGTGACCAAAATTATGATTTTGTTTGAGACGCTATTTTGAAAATGAGGGAGGGAAGATTGATAAACTGACTTGGCCTGTTGCCACTATCCAAAGGAAGCAATCACCCCACCTAGTTTGAAGGGCTTGAATTCACCCATTCTAATGAAAAGAAGTGTGACATGAATGATGCACAGAAAAAACCCTCACAGTTATTGATCAGACAAATGAAGATAACAAGAAACATAATTATAAACACCTGCCTTCAACTTTCCATTCCCATGGCCACGTTGTAACCAAAGATGAAGAAGGGCGGAGAAGTGCTATTTGTTCTCGCCTTTATTCTTTGTCATCCGCAAATTTAGAGACTCAACTCTTTCAGGATGTAATTCGAGATATTCAGTTAACATTTCTATACGTGTCCGAACCCTTCAATGTCATTCTAAATGCTTTGATTTTCAAAATTGAATATTTGTTAAATTGTGAAGTTTTAGAGTGTGAATAAGGGACAGTGACCAGTTATTGATCAGAAGATAACAAGAAACATAATTATAAACACCTGCCTTCAACTTTCCATTCCCATGCCACGTTGAGATCTCATTTGTTCTCGCCTTTACTTTGAGAGACTCACATTTCTTGTTACGTGTACCCTTCAAATAGCTTTGACATTAGAGTTTCTCTGACGAATCTCAACTTTGAAGTCACATTTCTTGTTATAAAATAGTACATTTTTCTCTAAAAATCAATGGATAAGGCTAATAGCGTCAAATATTTACTAAACAAAAACAATTTTTTCGAGAGATTTTGATCAGAACTAACTACTTTGTGTGCTGGAGACAACAAAGTGTCCCACTATGTGAAACAGGGTCATATACTCTACGATTCAAGAATTAAACTTATTAACGACTGGGACATTAAATATCCCTCCCTTCACCAGTTTGTTGATTAATATTAACCGTCTGATTTCCATCGGAATATCGTGGAAATACAGTAGGTCATTCAACGGCAGGGTGAATGATAATAGACGGAATAATAGACGGATTGGTGCGAGCGTACCCGATGCAACGTGATTGGATTAGTTGCGTTCAAGGGACACCACAGACTATTGGCAGGCTCCATCGATCCGTTTAGTCCCGTTAGAATAGATTTTGCATTGGCGCATGCGCAGTAGCTATTAATGATATCGTGAGAAAATGGTGCTTGGTGCAAAGTGAAGTATTGAGTCAAGAATGGTGAAACAGGCTACAAGGATTTGCGGACACTCAATCAAGTGGAAGTTTTGGTTTTCGAGACCAACAATTTTTTTTCAACTGAAAGTGAAACAAATATTTTAATATCTTTTATTTAGTGTTATTTGAATATGTTTTCAAATAATGATTAAATTAATGAGAATATCTTTACTACATCATAAAGTTTCGGTGTTGGGTTCCTGTTACCCGACTTAGTTAAACTAACAAGTATTTTGTCTGATTTGCCGTATAGTGCAGTTGGCTAATATGAACCCCTATGTGATCCTACGCCAAAAGACTAAGGTTACAAATTCTTGTGTTCAAGTTTAAGGCTATTACCGTATTTGAGAGCTTTCAGGAACCACCCTGAATTTTTTCAAATTTTTTGAAGACTTTTATTTTTTGAAATTTCTGTGTCCGAAAGTTGCCCCTAGTTTGAGAACGGCCCATATAATATCGGATATACTACATCATAAATTACCCGAAGCTAACAAGTACGGCAGTTGGTTCTAAGGACCGTATTTCAGTTCATCATTTTCAATAATGAATTCGTAATTGACTATTGAATGACTAGTAACATTGAAAAACGTAAACAATTAAAATGGTAAAATTTGTGAATTGAAAAAATTTAATAGTGAACAATTAACTGATTATTTTTAAATAAAAAAAAGAAGATAAATAAAAGAATAATATTTTTAAAAAACTGTTTTCAACCCCCTTCAAAATTAGTTTCAAGACAATGGCGTAGTATGTAGGTGTACTTTCGTCCATAATGTTAGTATCTTCCAATGAAACAGCCGGCCGAAAAACGTCCAAACTAGCAGATAAATAAATATCTTACTACACCCTAGACTAAACATACGAGAAATAGGCTTCTTTCTTTTTAATACAAATTTTTACTTGCCTACTTCATATTTTTACTGCCTCTGGCGTTTTCGCTAGTTGCGGGTTTAAAACCAATCTCTAGTGTATTAACCTTCTTCTTCTTGCCAGTAGAAATCATCATACATTAATTTCACGTGCGCTTCACGAATATGAGAACCGAGAGGAAAAACAAAAGTAAATAACGTAGTACCAAATAACAAACTTTATGATCGGTGAAATTGAAATGCTCAACAGGTTCCCTCCTTAGAAGCTTCAAGTTATATACTCACACTGAGTCTAGATCAAACGTTAGGAGCACAAAGTAGTGATGTAACATATGGAAGTTATTCGAATCTTGCATGGAACGAGTAGTGTCTGTGCAGGAAATTACCGATATTAATGGAGAAGCAGATCCCGCTACTTTTTGAAGTACCAGTTTATTTTCTACACACATTCTCTCCTTTTATAAAAATAAATATCCATTTCATCCCAGTTACCTACTTTTCACACGCTATTCTACTGAAAACTCCCTACCAAAGCCTGATTCTTAAACCCACCGGAAAAGGTACCCCTTTGTCTTGAGTAGGAATCTTGGGAGGAGGAAAACTTCGTTTTTAAACATGACCACAAGGTTTCCGCAATTTCGGTTGACTCGGAAGCAAAATGGAAAACTTTCCTGTACAGGTTATCGTCCATTTCAATTAAATAATATTGTCAAATCAAAATCAACAATAACCGTTTTGAAATATGGTTTTCACAATTCTTAAACATCCTGTACGTGGGGAAGTAAGTAGGGGAAAAGAGATCGTACCTACCGCAACAGGGATCGTATATAGCGGCACGAAATGGTTTATTTTAGAAAGTTAAGTTAAAGATAAGGCGGCGGCGCCAGCGGCGGCGAAGTTAATTAGACGTTAACATTACGTTGGTGTTTTATTGATGTTACATTGACGATGACTTTCATTACCGTCACGTTGGGAGGTACATTGGCGTTACGTTGATGTTAGCATACGTTGACGTTACATCAACGTTCTAACGTGAACTTTGGTTTCACCGTCTTATCTTTAACTTTCTAAAAACCATTCTCTGCCGCTATACGATCCCTGTGGCAGTACGATCTCTTTTTATCTGCTGAAGTAATCAAGGCTATACGGATCTAAAGGTAAGGAATTTGTAAGCTGCTTCTATAGAACGAAAGGGCGAAATGCTTATGTACCCCAAGGCAAAGAACGGTCTAGTGCCAAGTGTGTGAACTGTTTCCTAACTAGACGTAGCTGTTTCTGTTGGAATCAAATCAAGTGGACTCACTCCCAGCATCCGAATCATTCGATTTGAATTAATAAACTACTGTTTCCGACTCCTTTGGATCGTATCGCTCTGCCGGATGTTTCGGGAATCAGCAAAGAATCATGTTAAGCGACTCCCTTTGTTCTCGTATACCTAGTCGAGGGGAAACAACAGGATGTCCAAATCACAAAAGCCGTAAGGCAAGCTCGGGGATTTGTTTCAACTCAATTCGAGGAGAATCGGTACCGCACTAAAGGATGTTCAATCGGTCGACAGCTTTCTCTGTATAGAACAATCTTCAAAGGTAGGTATTCCGCCGAGGCATTCAGATATTCGAAATGCGTGGAATCCGAATTTATTATTCGTCCAGCGCTTTCCACGAAAATGTAGGCGGACCTCTCTTATGGCTGTAGGTTGGTATATATTTATGAACACGCTTCAATAGAGATGGAAAGCACAAAAAAGACCCCACAGATTTTTCTTTACGATATTGATCGATATTTGCATTTGTTTTATATCATTGATAAAGAGCAGAGAAAACAAAACATCTTGTGCGTTTTTTCAAAACCGACGATATTAATAATAATTTTTGTATCTCTAAGGAATAATTTCCGTGAATTCAATCATAATCGCTTCTTTTACTCAAATGTATATAGGAGAAAAATCATAAAACTAAAACAAAAATTTGTGATTCAGATAAAAAACTACCCATTTCTACCTCACCAACTTTTTCTTCCCCCTGTTCCCCAGCTATTCTAGCACTGAAATCTCTAGCTATTATGCGATTCAAGTCATTGTGCTCAAATGGAAAATTATTCAAAACTTTCAAAAAGAATTTTTGATTCCGATCAAAAAAAGTCCAGTCATGCAGCATGACCCCATGAGCGAATTTTTGAAGAAATCTTCGACATTTCGAGCGGAGCGAGGCCTTGGGTCTGCGTGCTAGTACGTTCATAAATAGAACTTCTCCATAATTTCATGGCTGATATTTTCTAAGCCACAGTCAGTATTAAAGCTACATCAAGTCCTAAAACAGTTGAGCGTAAAACATTAAATAGAGCGACCAAGAGAATCGGAGGACGGAATATTTCACAGAGTAAACTCATCAGTTGTGATTACATTTTTTTTAACAAGCACCTACTACATACCTACGTTTTAAACAGCATGGTTCTAGGATTGATTATACAGGGATACTTCCATAAGAGTATTTCACTCTGAATTTGGACAATGTTTCATGCAAATATTACCGATTTTAACTACTAGCGAACGGCATTATTTCGATTTTTGACTGATTTTTCAACTTTGAAATTTTTGAAAACTTGATGATTTAGCCACTTTGCCGTGCCTGTCGGGACAAAAATTAGAACCTGTATCATGTGGTGCAGCAGTGTCCTCGTACTCACAACAGAAGTTAGTAAAAAACGTTGTCTATTTCCACGAAAAATAAAGAGTTACAATGCTAAATCGATTTCGACGGTTAGGCCATCATCAGTAACAAACAATAACTCCTTATTGTTATTGTTTGTTACTGATGATGCCCTAACCGTTGAAATCGATTTAACATTGTAACTCTTTATTTTTCGTCTCACCTCCCAAGCCGTGGTGCCGACACCAAAAACCCGTTTATGGAGCAAATCCAGACACATATTTTACAGCATGCCATTCTTGATCCGCTCATTGCCTGACGAAATGAGATCCCCCATCAAATTTCTCCCGCTCCAATTATAAAAGTCCAGTCATGCAGCATGACCCCATGAACGAATTTTTGAAGATGTTTCATGCAAATATTACCGATTTTTACAACTAGCGAACTGCATTATTTCGATTTTGACTGATTTTTCAACTTTGAAATTTTTGAAAACTTGATACATATTCTAATAGGAAATTTTACGCTGATTCCGAATATACCACATGTTAGTATGCTGAAAAAATTATTTCGCACAACGAATCGCAAAAAACAGGCTATTTTGAAAATTTTGACTACATTTTTGAAAATTTCAGCCGGAAGATGCTGGCCAACAAACTTGAACTTTCGTTTTGTGTCCTTAACATTTTAAAATTTGTTTGAAGTTTCTAGCACAATTCTACGGAGAGTTATCGTCTGGAATGACACATTCATATATACATACATACATATATACATACATGAATATATACATACATACATATATACATACATACATGAAAAAATGCGTTAAACTTCAGAATATGATTCAGAATTGCCTGAAACGGATTTCTGCATAAAATTTTTTCAAAAATTCACATTCTACAAATGTTGAGGCGAGACCAATAGTTTTTTTTCTTCAAAAATTTCCTAAAACAAAAATTTTAACATAGAATCATGTTTTAGCGATGGATCCCCTGCCGAAAAGTGAGACTATTAAGTGAGATGAAAGTAGCGGCTATAATTGTGATGATTTCCGCTTACAACCGAGTCGTTGCTAGGGATATGATACTTCGTCGTTTTTCATCCCACAAAATTCGTTGACCATTCGTTCGAAAGATCTCAATTTATCCAACCATACTATATTAACTACTGCGAAGTGCGTGGCCAACAAGCTGAGTTATGAGCATGGTTATACCTATAAATAATTGTTTACACACAGGTGATCATTCTCAATTATTGATGTTGTGAACATGATTGCAACCGCTTGTTAATTTCTGATGATTTCATTGAGCTGGTGTTTCGATTATGTGATTCATAGCAGGTGATCCGAATATTGCGAGAACGGTTTGATTTGTGAAGCGGTGGTTAAATCATTTTAATAGGTAGTTCCTATACTTTACACTATAGGAAGCTGTAATTTCGTATGTAGCCTCTTTAGCCTCTTTCTATAATAAAGTGAATGTTTAATCGCGAGTTTCTGTTAGGAGATCATCATCTCACAAGAGCTCAATCGTCGTGATCATTTCTATAATAAAGTGAATGTTTACTCGCGAGTTTCTATTAGGAGATCGTCATCTCACAAGAGCTCAATCGTCGTGATCATTCCTATAATAAAGTGAGAGCAAGGAGCTAAAACATGATTCCATGTTTTTTACATTTTAGCAGTCAGGCTCAATGTAATAACATCCGGCGGGGTCAAGGAGCCCTTTGCGAGGCCCGAAGGGCCGAGTTTATCATGATTTGGTTAGAATATTTAATATAGTATTTAGGTACATTTTATTAGAAATACAAATACCATTATTTTCATGGTTGATTTCCCGTGGAGTTGAAAATTGCTTAGATGCTCTTTCCATCATTTACGTAAACTAATTGTGTATTGTCTATATTGTAAGCGTTAAAAAATTGCTTCATTTTTTTTCTTTTTTTTCTGCTTTTCTAAATAGGTAAATTTATAGCCCCTGCGGAGTTAGTTCTCTGTGTGTTACACTTGTAAAAGAAGAATATAACTGCAATGTTATTCATAAGCAACTCCCCCTAGCCGCACAGGGCCTACCCTATGGCTTAGGGGGATATTCCATTGAAGACATCAACCTCTAATAATTTGTATCTTATCTGTATTTGTATTGTACTGTTTATTTACTTTTTGCTTTGCTTCGGAATAAATTCACTATTCGTTCATTCATTCGTGGAAATAGGCAACGTTTTTTACTAACTTCCGTTTTGAAATGGGTTTCCACAACTTCGTCGCGAGTGATTTAGTTCGTCTCGTACTCACGGTGGCTGCATTCTACGTCCCGATGCGGTTGCCAAGCAGAACGCAGGCGCTTTGTCATGCAGCGGTTGGGATGTCGAGAGGAAGAGACTATATCACATGCCGAGTGACCAGGGAAAGAAGCCAGATATCGTTGCCATCAAGCCTGATGGGTTTGCAATAATCCTGGATGTCCAGGTTGTCAGTGGCAGCGTGGTCACGGAGCAAACCTGGGTGGGCTAAGAAAAATAAGTATAAATAAGCAAACGATTTCTGAGCTAAAAGGACTGGCGACCAACAACATCAGGGTAATGGACGCGACCTTATCATGTCGCAATGTGCTTTGCGGAAAAAGTGCCTCGGAGTTACTCGAGTTGGGCATCTCGGAGGGAGTGCTCCGTGGTATTAGCACCCGCGTCCTGAGGGGTTCTTGAAGTGGTGGGATACTTCCCTCATTCGTTGAGCCGGTGTCGGGGAAACCTGGGCGTCCTCCCAACTTTTTATTTATTTATTTTTTTTTTTTTTTAATTTGTTTGACCAAAAATCCTTGTAACAAGCTTAATTTCCACAGTTTCCATCCGATTTGGATGACATTTTCTTGGAATGTGCGTGCTAGGGGAATCAGTTGAGTGGCTCATGAAGCCAATTTCTGTGCGATTCACTCCATGAAGCTATGTGGAATGTGGCGTCCTTAGGACTTTCACTTGATGATGCATTTCGCCCAACACAGCTGAGCGGCCCCTAAAGCTAATTTTGTGGTTTATATCATGGCACTCATGGGGATTTTTAGCTGTCATTTTAATAAATACTCGTAATTTTAATTTCATATTTGAGTAACCATCGTCCATTATTATCTAGGACAATACTATTGATTAAATTGTTTATTCTTTATCTCTTCAGTGTAAATTAATTTTTAATACAGAAATTTTGTGTTTGGTGTATATTCATTTGAAAATATGAGTTGAGAAGCCAAAAGACATACCCCATGATATATTATCAGTGTAAGTGGTAAAATGCTTTGTGTGCAAATTTAAGGATTTTTTAAACACTTGATTTCGCCCATTTCTATGTAATATTATTTTGAAAAAGCAGGAGGTTTTCTGATACGGGAAAAGAATACAGATTGTGAACGGTGTACAGCGTGTGGTTAGAAAAGGTTGAAGGGTAAGGTGGCTTTCCGGACTCTCGGGAAATCACCGACTTAGCTCCTGTAACGACCACCCCCCTCCCCCTTCCTAAATGGTTGAACTGGGACTTGATCTTTAGTTTTTGTGAGTCTATTTGTGGGGGTTTCTGGACCGCAATAATGGGACATTTACTTTCAGCATTGAGTGGTAAGTGTACTATTGAAGGTGGATTCAGAGCGGTTTCCCCTTAAACCTTACGCAGTAAGGTAACTTTTACATCAACAGGGTGTTCTATGCCTCATTTCAAGGTTGAATATCACATCATCACATGACTTACTTAACTGGCAAAAAGCATATAAAAAACAAAAGAAGTAAAAAGTTAGGTAAAATAAAATGAGTAAAATTATAAACCAAAAAAGTCAGTATTATCTCTCTGCAAACCAAATATGCAGTCTACCTCCACTACTATAGTTGGGGAGTATTTCCGGAGCCGTTTAGGATGCGTAAGATTTGAGCATAAATTGAGATTTTTCCAACGACTGCTGAACAATTTTTGTTAGATGAAAAATTGTAAAGATACAGTTCCGCATCTACGGTTTGCTTGTAAACGAGAATCATTTATATCGGTGAGTATTTCTGCGTAACGCCTTTTTGTGAGCAATTTTCAGTTTATATGCCAGAGCTAAGACATGAAAATGCAAAAAAAGGATAATATATATCGTTCTTCTGAATTTTAATTGGTACATAAATCGATTTCGAACTATCCAACAATCATTATTTCTCATAATTCCTACCAAATTTGCTTCCGAGTTTACCTAAAGGTAGCGGAAGCATTGTTTTCACTTTCGGGAGAAAAAAATTTGTTGGTCTCCAAAATCAAAATTTCTACTCGCATTTTACGTTTTAGACCATTCTGAACAACTTTGGTTCCGCGTCTGTGTGTGTGTGTTTGTGAGTGTGTGTGTGTGTGTTTGTGTGTGTGTGTGTGTGTGTGTGTGTGTATGTGTGTGTGTTTTTTACGTCACGATGCGGTTGCCAAGCAGATAGCAGGTGCTTTGTCATCTAGCGGTTGGTATGTCGAAAGAGAGAGACTACCTATACCACATGCCGAGTGACCGGGGCAAGAAGCCAGATATCGTTGCGATCAAGCCCGATGTCATGCTTGTTGGTTGTTGACTAGTTTTATTTTAATATGTTGTTGTAATGTCATGCTGAGTCTATTCTTCATTGGTTTTAGGCACTGATGAAGAAAATATATTTTTCGAAAGCTCGGCGATAGAGGCGCTTTATTAGTTCCGACCCCATTCCCGATTGTTGACATTCATTTCCAAATAAGGCTCATTATTCAAACATGTTATGGTTATTATTTTGGATACTGTTGTTTTGTTGCAGAGTGTCGTTTTTCACGTGGCTCGGCACCCGTTGCAGCCGGATTTCACGCAGTGCGTCTCTTTTGGGTCGTTTTCGACGCCGTCGCAAGAGATCACGTACAACATGCTGTGCCTTTTCGCCATGTACTTCATCCCCCTTTTTGTCATCGTCATAGCTTACACGTGCATACTCTGGGAGATCTCCAAGAAAACCAGAGAAACCAAAGGTGAGTTTTGTGATCTATATTTATCTTAATATATAATTATGTAGGTATACATGAAAACATATTGGTAAGTAATGCATTCATTACTGGGAAGTCCCTATGAATGAATAAAAGTGAGAATTACAACAAGAGAGAAAAAAAATCACGATTTTCCCGAAATTTAACCCCCCCCCCCCCCTATTTCATCCCCGACAGTACATTTGAAACTCCCAAGGAGGCATAACTGGACTAAAATGTAGAATGAACAAAAACTGTAATGGAAACCAGATGAATATAGTAAGAGTAGCACGATATATCGGTATTACCCCTCCATTCACCTCCTTCCATGATGAAATTTGAAACTACTATTTACCAAAACTAGACCAAATTCATAGATGAAAAAACATGAATCACGAAAATCGAACAAGAATAGTTGAACCCCTTGATTTTTCAGTGTTAACCCCTCCATTCACCCCTGGTCTTGATGAAATCCTGACATACTTCCCAAAACAAATATCGAATTCATAAAGGAACAAAAGGAGAATCACAAAAATTGATTGAGATTTGTGGCTGTGGCAGCGCTTGAAAAATCGGCAATTATCCCCTCCACCCCCTCCCTACCTCGACGAAAAATTCGAAATTACCAAGATTTTTTGTAAAATTAGACTGAAATTGGAATCGAACAAAATAAGAATCACGAAAATCGGCTGAGAATTGTTGCCCGAGTGGCGTCGACAAAATTTTTCGAAAAACACACGTTTTGTCGCCTTTACCCCTCTATTTCCCCTTTTCCATCTTGAAATTCGAAATTTACGATTTTTTTTAGCACAAATAGACTAAAATATAAATCGAAAAAAGAAAGAATTTTGAAAATCGGTTGAGAATTACGGCCTTGTCCGCGTCGACAACATTTGTCACACAACACACACCTATGTTTTTTTCCCCCCACATATTCGGCCTTGGAATGGTTTGAACAGATTCGTATGCGGTTATTTTTTTCTTCTCATGGTTGTTGTCCCCCACTCCACTGGGTCAATTCCAATAGGCCAGCATTGTATTGACGAAGCCTAGCTTCAGAGGGATGTCCTAAAACGGGTGTGTTTGTACGAGTATATTTATTTATTCATATGTATAAACTTGATGACATTTTTGAACACACAATAGAATTTCTTGCACTTACTTACTCTATTAGAAACTGATTTTACCGTTTCAATTCGATTTAAATCTACTTGACGACGTTTACTGTTCACTCACTATTATTCAATGGGTATTCATTAGAAACGTAAACATAAAAAATTTTGCATGCGAGTCTGCAAGATCTTTAGACATTTTATTTCTTCACTCCCCCCCCCCCCCCCCCCCCCATTGCACCCTTTTCTCGTTGAGAGAATTTCTCTTTCTATTCAGCCCATCTTTTCAATCGTCTCTTAATATCCCACAGAGTCTCCATATCAAATTTGAACTTCCAAGCTTCTTTCCACTCTAATAGTGGTTGCAATCATGTTTACAAAACTAACTGAGACCTGTATGAAAACCATTATTCAGACAACCACGTTTTACCTCAGATTGTTGGCAAGGCACAGCGCAGTGGTTAACATTATACGGTGTGATGAATCGAGAGCTTTCCAATGACTGGCGAACGATTTTTGTACGATGATAAATGGCTAAGATGACTATCGATTTGTTTGTAAGCGATAATCATCAGAAAATGCTTAAGGGACCTTTCGTTGGAGTAGAAGCGCACTGGGACCAACTGGCCTCGAGGCTACCTTCCCTAATGAATCACCCCCTCCCCTCACCACCACTATAAGTCCCGAGGACCGACGTGGGAATGTAAATAAATAAAAATAATCATCAGAACAAAAGAAGCGGCTTAGTTTACTACATCCATTAATAACATTAATAAATATAAAATGGCAACATAAATACCAAGAACAAGTACGAAAGAAATGCGTGTTAAATCGAGAGCTTTCCAGCGAATGGTGAACGATTTCTGTCTGTTGAAATCTTAAGAAGTTTCATTTCCCCAGAAACGGCTTAGTTGTACGTGAAAATCATTAGCAATCGACTGTAACCCTTTTTTTACAACGCATCGCTTTTCGAGTCCATCTGCCAAAGTAAAGACATGAAATGTCAAAAACCGCATCCAAGAGTCTCCTTTTATTCTCAAGAGTGGGCGGTGCGCACTCGCTTATAGCTGCTGCCGCTTCAAACTGACCAAGGGACGCGTGATTTAAAAGCATACAAGTAAAGAAACCGGCGTTGAACCCTCTCGATGACCTGCTTCCCGTCGGTGTAATATGGAGACCATACTGACGAACAATACTCAAGTCTCGGACGCACCAAGGAATTGAAAAGAATGAGCAAGACACCTGTGTCTGTGAACTTTTTAGAGGCCCGCTTGACGAATCCAAGAATTTGCATGGCTTCCATTCCGTTCTATTTCGCTGTTAAAGTTTTCAAAATAAATCGGTGAGCAATATTTAGGGAAATATAGCAATCTAACAACAATTTGGCATGTTGGGATAATGACGAGCAAGTGCTCAACATTATCAATTTGAGTCCTCCAAGCGAAATAAGCGAGATCTTATCGCATAGCTGAATATGTTTGACTCATTTTTGACTCAGCGCTGAAAAAAACTTTGACTGTAACATCCCACATGCCCTTTTGTCAAAATACCGATTTTTTTTTGCATTTTTTGAATAGGTACTCAATTGTAAATTTGAACCCAAAATTCTGGATCGATCTGGCCAACAAACTCGATCTGGTTTTTGCCATCAAGACGGATATTTTTCTGCGTCGAAACGCGTTTTTAACGCCGTATTTTAAGGGAGTTATCGTCTCTGGAAATACACCCTATAATAACTCTCTCTCTCTCTCTCTCTCTCTCTCTCTCTCTCTCTCTCTCTCTCTCTCTCTCTCCCTGTTTCCTGGGAACAGGGAAGAGAGGGCCTTAAGGCCCTACTGTTACCCAGGTTTGTTAAATAAACGCTTCATTCATTCATTCATTCTCTCTCTCTCTCTCTCTCTCTCTCTCTCTCTCTCTCTCTCTCTCTCTCTCTCTCTCTCTCTCTCTCTCTCTCTCTCTCTCTCTCTCTCTCTCTCTCTCTCTCTCTCTCTCTCTCTCTCTCTCCTCTATATATATATATAAATAAATATATATATTATTTTGAGGTATTACAGATGGTTGGAGAATATAGGAAACACATAAATATAACTTACAAAATTGAGAGAATATTTCGCCGTATCGGCGCCGTCAGCTCTAGTGAAGAAGTCTCCTTAAAGACTGTGAAGAATTTGACGACCCCGATACAGCGAAATATTCTCTCAATTTTGTAAGTTATATTTATGTGTTTCCTATATTTTCCAACCATCTGTAATACCTCAAAATAATATTAAACGCGAGTGTTTTCATCCTTTATCAAAACTATATATATTTGTATATATATATTTATATATAGGTATGTATATATTTGTATATGTATAACGTTAAAATCTAGGATTGCGTTGTGTTCTTGGTTGTATGAAACGGATTTGTAGGGGGTCCCCGCCCACCGTGATCGTGTAGCAAAAAATTCCCCCCCCCCCCCCCCTCAAACTTTGTCACTTTACGTTTCAAGGTGCGTAGAATCCAAATTTGAAATGTCCGTCCGCCGTTCGCCGTCCGCCGTCCGAGCCATGAAATGCCTAAGAATTTACTTAAAAAACTCGTTCTTTCGCACATAGACTCCATTTGGGGTCCAGTTGGTCCTAACGTTTAACCATCCCGATCGCTTTACTCGCATAGATGCTATGGGCCAAAAACGGGCGAAAAAGTGTCTTTTTCGAGATTTTGAGTGTTAGACGCACGCCTGGCACGCTTGACAGGGGGTCACGGTTGGTGGTGAGGAAGGTGAGTGGGGGGGTGGAGTGAGAGGAGGCGCCGCGGCACCTTGTGGTGTCTGGAGTGACCAGGAGCGTAGCAGAGGGGTGTAGGAGAATGGATATTTATTACTTTTACGTGTTATACCCATATAATTCACCGCGGCACGATGAGGTGGGTACGGCGTTCCTTCGAGGCATGAATATATGTTTTTTTCTAGGACATATTTGTGTGCTAATACCAATGCTTTTCCTACGCATATTTAATTACATATCCTCTCGACTTTTCGTACGTACTTAGACGATGATATTATTAAGGCAATAACTATTTGAATAGATAGGAGCTCTATACATGCGTATATAATTATAGTAGTATAGGATGTGGCAACTCGAAATAGGACACGCCGAGGAGTCTGGACGGGCCTTATGACGTACGCAAGCCAGCTAAAACTACGATCAAACTCAATTGAAAAAATAATAAACCTTTGTGAAATAATTTGCAGCGTTTTAAATGATGAAGCCTTTTAAATAGCTAATTTTTTCTTTGAAAATTCGCTAATTAGGATTGATGGAAATAAAAATCACAAAAATGAGTTGAGAAATGTAGCCTAGGAGGTGTAAGAGTAACAAAAACACCGTGTCACTGTTCCGAGTATAACACCTCTCTCGAACGATTTGCAATTAACTAAATAGATGGTTGTTTGAGGAAGCATTTTTTTGAGGAAGTATTTTTGTATAAATGTGTTTATAGGAAGGTCAACGTTCGCACTAAAAACATAAGAAAAGATTTGACCGAGTTAAGAACTAATTAGGTCTCCCGATTAGAGTAAACAAGCTCCTATTCAAAAGTGAATATTGGTCAATCGGATGGCCCACTTTGTTTCGACATAAAGGGTTCAAAAATTACCCTCTGAACAGGCACGAAAATCAAGTTGTATAGTGTATTATTTTGTATCGTAAAGAGGGGTCAGGGGGCATGTAGGTGGCTACCCACAGATGAGCATCTCTGGCCTTCAATCAGCTCGTTCCTATGGAAAAAACTGTGTCAGTTCAGAACTCACGAATAAGGCGGAGTGCTTTCCTACACCCACACGATTAAATTTAGATAATTAAGGTGGAATGAGGACAGCATTGGTATAGCAGACGTTCCACCTCTGTATCTCTCACACTCCTCCCACAAGTTTCAATCGTTCTTACTTGCAAATATTTGAAGAACGTGAAACAACAATTTTTTTTCTAGAAAAATTAGGGACTTCTTTGGAGAAAAAAAAATTTAGTTGTTTTGCAATGACTCTCTCTCTCTCCCTCTCTCTCCCTCACCGTACCATTTTAATCTCTTGACACTTTCTTTCAGGGTGATCATCCTGTGTGATAATGTGATAATCAATCTTTTTAATTTCTTTTTCAGCCCATGTGCAGATATTGCCCCTATTTCCTATTTTACATTTTTTAAAGCAAAAATGACACCTTATTGTTCCTACAATTATAGTACATTATTATAAGCTGACATATATTAGTAGCAACCTGTGTGAACTCTACATTTACCTATCACCTGATGTCCTGAAGAGGGCTTACATGGCGAAACTGTTCGACCACTGAATGAAAAATGATTATTTCTGAGAGACTCCTAGTAAACTTCCACTCTTCTCTCAACCATCACAATTCCAATTAGATCAAAAGACCTACCTATATGTTATTTTAGCGAATTTTTGAAGATAATTAAGCTATTGCTCTCGCCTCAAAATTTGTAGAATGTGAATTTTTGAAAAAAGTTGTATGCAGAAATCCGTTTCAGGCTATTCTGAATCATATTCTGAAGTTTAACGCATTTTTTTATGTATGTATGTATGTATATATAGTATGTATGTATGTATGTATATATGTATGTGTCATTCCAGACGATAACTGTCCGTAGAATTGTGCTAGAAACTTCAAACAAATTTTAAAATGTTGAGGACACAAAACGAAAGTTCAATTTCGTTGGCCAGCATGATCGGATTACATTATTGGGTCGAAATTTTCAAAAATGTAAGTAGTCAAAAATTTCTAAATAGCCTGTCTCTTGACACTTTCTTTCAGGGTGATCATCCTGTGTGATAATGTGATAATCAATCTTTTTAATTTCTTTTTCAGCCCATGTGCATATTGCCCCTATTTCCTATTTTACATTTTTTAAAGCAAAAATGACACCTTATTGTTCCTACAATTATAGTACATTATTATAAGCTGACATATATTAGTAGCAACCTGTGTGAACTCTACATTTACCTATCACCTGATGTCCTGAAGAGGGCTTACATGGCGAAACTGTTCGACCACTGAATGAAAAATGATTATTTCTGAGAGACTCCTAGTAAACTTCCACTCTTCTCTCAACCATCACAATTCCAATTAGATCAAAAGACCTACCTATATGTTATTTAGCGAATTTTTGAAGATAATTAAGCTATTGCTCTCGCCTCAAAATTTGTAGAATGTGAATTTTTGAAAAAAGTTGTATGCAGAAATCCGTTTCAGGCTATTCTGAATCATATTCTGAAGTGTAACGCATTTTTTTTTATGTATGTATGTATATATGTATGTATGTATGTGTCATTCCAGACGATAACTGTCCGTAGAATTGTGCTAGAAATTTCAAACAAATTTTAAAATGTTGAGGACACAAAACGAAAGTTCAATTTCGTTGGCCAGCATGATCGGATTACATTATTGGGTCGAAATTTTCAAAAATGTAAGTAGTCAAAAATTTCTAAATAGCCTGTCTCTTGACACTTTCTTTCAGGGTGATCATCCTGTGTGATAATGTGATAATCAATCTTTTTAATTTCTTTTTCAGCCCATGTGCATATTGCCCCTATTTCCTATTTTACATTTTTTAAAGCAAAAATGACACCTTATTGTTCCTACAATTATAGTACATTATTATAAGCTGACATATATTAGTAGCAACCTGTGTGAACTCTACATTTACCTATCACCTGATGTCCTGAAGAGGGCTTACATGGCGAAACTGTTCGACCACTGAATGAAAAATGATTATTTCTGAGAGACTCCTAGTAAACTTCCACTCTTCTCTCAACCATCACAATTCCAATTAGATCAAAAGACCTACCTATATGTTATTTTAGCGAATTTTTGAAGATAATTAAGCTATTGCTCTCGCCTCAAAATTTGTAGAATGTGAATTTTTGAAAAAAGTTGTATGCAGAAATCCGTTTCAGGCTATTCTGAATCATATTCTGAAGTTTAACGCATTTTTTTATGTATGTATGTATATATGTATGTATGTATGTGTCATTCCAGACGATAACTGTCCGTAGAATTGTGCTAGAAATTCCAAACAAATTTTAAAATGTTAAGGACACAAAACGAAAGTTCAATTTCGTTGGCCAGCATGATCGGATTACATTATTGGGTCGAAATTTTCAAAAATGTAAGTAGTCAAAAATTTCTAAATAGCCTGTCTCTTGACACTTTCTTTCAGGGTGATCATCCTGTGTGATAATGTGATAATCAATCTTTTTAATTTCTTTTTCAGCCCATGTGCATATTGCCCCTATTTCCTATTTTACATTTTTTAAAGCAAAAATGACACCTTATTGTTCCTACAATTATAGTACATTATTATAAGCTGACATATATTAGTAGCAACCTGTGTGAACATTTACCTATCACCTGATGTCCTGAAGAGGGCTTACACGGCGAAACTGTTCGACCACTGAATGAAAAATGATTATTTCTGAGAGACTCCTAGTAAACTTCCACTCTTCTCTCAACCATCACAATTCCAATTAGATCAAAAGACCTACCTATATGTTATTTAGCGAATTTTTGAAGAAAATTAAGCTATTGCTCTCGCCTCAAAATTTGTAGAATGTGAATTTTTGAAAAAAGTTGTATGCAGAAATCCGTTTCAGGCTATTCTGAATCATATTCTGAAGTGTAACGCATTTTTTTTTTATGTATGTATGTATATATGTATGTATGTATGTGTCATTCCAGACGATAACTGTCCGTAGAATTGTGCTAGAAATTTCAAACAAATTTTAAAATGTTGAGGACACAAAACGAAAGTTCAATTTCGTTGGCCAGCATGATCGGATTACATTATTGGGTCGAAATTTTCAAAAATGTAAGTAGTCAAAAATTTCTAAATAGCCTGTCTCTTGACACTTTCTTTCAGGGTGATCATCCTGTGTGATAATGTGATAATCAATCTTTTTAATTTCTTTTTCAGCCCATGTGCATATTGCCCCTATTTCCTATTTTACATTTTTTAAAGCAAAAATGACACCTTATTGTTCCTACAATTATAGTACATTATTATAAGCTGACATATATTAGTAGCAACCTGTGTGAACTCTACATTTACCTATCACCTGATGTCCTGAAGAGGGCTTACATGGCGAAACTGTTCGACCACTGAATGAAAAATGATTATTTCTGAGAGACTCCTAGTAAACTTCCACTCTTCTCTCAACCATCACAATTCCAATTAGATCAAAAGACCTACCTATATGTTATTTTAGCGAATTTTTGAAGATAATTAAGCTATTGCTCTCGCCTCAAAATTTGTAGAATGTGAATTTTTGAAAAAAGTTGTATGCAGAAATCCGTTTCAGGCTATTCTGAATCATATTCTGAAGTGTAACGCATTTTTTTTATGTATGTATGTATATATGTATGTATGTATGTGTCATTCCAGACGATAACTGTCCGTAGAATTGTGCTAGAAATTTCAAACAAATTTTAAAATGTTAAGGACACAAAACGAAAGTTCAATTTCGTTGGCCAGCATGATCGGATTACATTATTGGGTCGAAATTTTCAAAAATGTAAGTAGTCAAAAATTTCTAAATAGCCTGTCTCTTGACACTTTCTTTCAGGGTGATCATCCTGTGTGATAATGTGATAATCAATCTTTTTAATTTCTTTTTCAGCCCATGTGCATATTGCCCCTATTTCCTATTTTACATTTTTTAAAGCAAAAATGACACCTTATTGTTCCTACAATTATAGTACATTATTATAAGCTGACATATATTAGTAGCAACCTGTGTGAAACATTTACCTATCACCTGATGTCCTGAAGAGGGCTTACATGGCGAAACTGTTCGACCACTGAATGAAAAATGATTATTTCTGAGAGACTCCTAGTAAACTTCCACTCTTCTCTCAACCATCACAATTCCAATTAGATCAAAAGACCTACCTATATGTTATTTTAGCGAATTTTTGAAGATAATTAAGCTATTGCTCTCGCCTCAAAATTTGTAGAATGTGAATTTTTGAAAAAAGTTGTATGCAGAAATCCGTTTCAGGCTATTCTGAATCATATTCTGAAGTGTAACGCATTTTTTTTTTATGTATGTATGTATATATGTATGTATGTATGTGTCATTCCAGACGATAACTGTCCGTAGAATTGTGCTAGAAATTTCAAACAAATTTTAAAATGTTGAGGACACAAAACGAAAGTTCAATTTCGTTGGCCAGCATGATCGGATTACATTATTGGGTCGAAATTTTCAAAAATGTAAGTAGTCAAAAATTTCTAAATACTTAGCCTGTTTTTTGCGATTTGTTGTGCGAAATAATTTTGTCAGAATACTAACATGTGGTATATTCGGAATCAGCGTAAGATTCCCTATAAGAATATGTATCAAGTTTTCAAAAATTTCAAAGTTGAAAAATCAGTCAAAAATCGAAATAATGCCGTTTGCTAGTTGTAAAAATCGGTAATATTTGCATGAAACATTGACCAAATTCAGATTGAACTACTCATATGGAAGTATCCCTGTATAACCAATCCTAGAATGAGTACCTCCTAATTATTTTTAATAATTTGATTCCATGTTTGTCTATCAAAATCATAAACTAAAATTTCTCTACACGATCATTAGCGACTAAAATGTCGATTTCTTCAAACATTCGCTCATGGCGTCATGCTGCATGACTGGACTTTTTTTTATGTATGTATATATGTATGTATGTATGTATCTGTATGTATGTATGTGTCATTCCAGACGATAACTGTCGGTAGAATTGTGCTAGGAACTTCAAACAAATTTTAAAATGTTAAGGACACAAAACGAAAGTTCAAGTTCGTTGGCCAGCATGATCGGATTACATTATCGGGTTGAAATTTTCAAAAATATAGTCAAAAATTTCTAAATAGCCTGTTTTTTGCGATTTGTTGTGCGAAATAATTTTTTCAGCATACTAACATGTGGTATATTCGGAATCAGCGTAAAATTTCCTATAAGAATATGTAACAAGTTTTCAAAAATTTCAAAGTTGACAAATCAGTCAAAAATCGAAATAATGCCGTTCGCTATTTGTCTATCAAAATCATAAACTAAAATTTCTCTACATGATCAAAGGCGACTGAAATTCGCTCATGGGGTCATGCTGCATGACTGGACTTTTGTTATTGTGAACATTATCGAATAATGTCCACGTCCACGTCATTCAAGAGGTTAGAATAATACATGCAGTCCACGGTTTCACCCACCAACGTCTAGCGGCACAAGGTTGGGATAAATCCAAAAAAATATTCATTCACAATTTCGTGGGATAGCATTGTCAACTGTCGTCCGAAAAACCATATTCCTATCCTTTGGACGGAATATTAGGACGAGCACGGACAGAATGGAAAAATGGGGATGAAGGTGGACAAAGTGGATGAAACAGTGTGAACCCAGATGATTCACTCTGGATGATTCATTCTGGAGGTTCACCCTGGAGGTTTCAGAAGTGAAACAGTGTTAGCCCGGCTTTAGTTTCAACTTTGTGGTTGTTCCTTCATACGACCGAGCACACCTCCAGTTTCTGTCGTCAAGTCGACAATAAACGTGAAGCGATAAGACTCACGTGTTTCCCAGTAGTTGTTCGCTCCGAGAGAGCCCCCAGTAAACATCAAGATGGGTGGAATCCGGCCAACGCATGCAACTTAGTTTTTATCTTCAGTCCAAAGGTCAACTTGAACGTTTCCACACCGACTTTGCGTCGATAAGGTGAAACCTTAAAACTAAAGCTGAAAAATAATTCAAGACCGAAATAACACCTTATCTCCCGCAAGAAAGAGGGAGGGATGGGAGCTAAGAATACAGTAGCACCTTTCTTACCTACCACTTTTATCGACTGAAGCTATCTTAATGGGAACTGAGCAGCTCCAATAGGAAAAATATACAGCCCTCATAATTTTACGATTTTCAAGTGAAATATTAACTTTTATTTATAAAAGTGATTTAGGTGATGAGATAAATCCGTAAGGAGCGTACAACGTCAAAAAATCTCACATTTAGGTATGTCCTAACAATGACATACCTTGGTTCCTATTAGTTGTTCGGTACCAACGAAGGTTACAACAAGAAACAGTTTGAAAAGCGTGGAGTTGTTGCTTTGGACTGATATGTGAATAATGACAAGATAGACTGAAGTTAGTCGTGAAACAGGCATAGAAACTTGTTATAAGTGGTTCAAAGATATTGCTGAATCCATGCGAATGTGGCATTGAAGTTAAAAAGCGTAGTGGAGTTACAGGTAAGCACACAGCGAACTAATCTACACACAATTATCGGATTGGGTCCGCCAAATAGCGACTCTTTAGAGTTGAGGAACTCTAAACCAGGTGCCCCACTAGAGTGGGTTGGAATTGACTCCTCTCTTGGTCCGTGCCAGAAAAGTGACAATTAGGGAGGTGTGTAAAACATCGGCATCACTTTCGATCAACCGTAAAGGGTAAACCTAACGGATGAAATAGGTATTAAAAAATTCGAGATCTCGAAATCTTTCACTGTAACAGTTATGTTTCTTTGAGCTTCATTTTTAAATATCCGCCCTAAGAATCGAATGAAACCACCCCTCGGTCGCTGTTTGTTTATCCGTTCTGCACCTCTAACGGCTAAATCATTGACAAGAAAAAAATACATCAACTCGGGAATGAATCGCAACCAGTAAAATATAAATCAAAAATCGCCCTGAAAACTTTGACAATTGTATCAGCTGGTAGGATTATACTGGAATTCTGACTTCCGGAAATCAAGTTCATTAAGTAAGTGTAACTTTTGTATCCTACAGATAGACTTGTGGAGTGTAGGTAGATGATCACCTCATTGGTTTTCAGTTGGTCAGCTCTTGTTAGTAATAATAATAAAAAAATTTATTTGGCGATCTGCCCTATCTGGGTTGCCCAAGGGACGTAGATTACTCGCTCCACACACAGAGTACATGGTTCACGTTGATTGGTGGATGAAACAGAAAAAATAATAGTGATAATAATGAAAAAATAAACAGAAGGACTAGTGAAGTGTAGGTGTGCTATTTAATATTAATGTCTCCTCGGAAGGTGTCCACGGCTACGCAGTTACACCTATTTAGATATTAGAGAAAGAGATTATCGACCCACAATATGTATGTTGTCAAATTATCAGGATAAAGGTCAAGAAACGAATCAAAGTCCTTATCGCCGAGCTTTCGGTTTATATAAAACCATCTTCAGGGCTCAAGGATCTTTCACGGTGTCAAAATATAGGACAAAGTCCTGGATTTAGAAGTCAAAATTGTCATAACAAAAACAAGAAATGGTTGCAGTTGAGGCTGACTAGGGTTGGCACATGAATAGGACTCAAAAAAACAAAAACTAGAGGCTAAAATTGAAAAATACTTTGAAAAATACTGCTGGCAGGCATAAATAGAGCTAAACTTTAGCTAGATATTAGGTTTAGCTCTATTTATGCCTGCCAGCAGTATTTTTCAAAGTATTTTTCAATTTTAGCCTCTAGTTTTTGTTTTTTTGAGTCCTATTCATGTGCCAACCCTAGTCAGCCTCAACTACAACCATTTCTTGTTTTTGTTATGACAATTTTGACTTCTAAATCCATGACCGTGTCCTATATTTTGACACCGTGAAAGATCCTTGAGCCCTGAAGATGGTTTTATATAAACCGAAAGCTCGGCGATAAGGACTTTTATTCGTTTCTTGACCCTTATCCTGATAATTTGACAACATATTTAGATATTGTATGTATAATAGATTTTCTTTAACGATTATTAGAGAGTTTTTGTTCTTCCCGTAATTTTCTACCCTTGAACGCAAAAAGACTGGAATACCAACTGCGCATGCGCGAATTTACGCGTGTACGAGAAAAAAGCCTACCTACACGTAGGCGGGAAAAATGCTTTCGTTGGAATCCTGTCCTACACGTAGTCGTCATAACCTAACGCAAAGGTGACCACAGTACTGAGAATAAGTTAGGTATTCGGTCTCCCTCTCACTGTCGTCTAATAACGTCTCCCTTCCAAAATTTCCTACCTAGTCCAAAAAAAAATTGAAAACCTGTGATAAATATAATTGTATCATGAAATCGAACTCCGTTGATTATGTGAACAAAGTACCTACTTCGTCCGGCAGCCAGATATCCTGTTCACCTACTTGGGAGTGAATGCTGTCGTTGATACCGATTTTAAAGTAGATATCTTTTCTTCTCAAGCATTCGCAAGTACATTTTGTACTACAATGTTCTATTTACCAACATAAGGATTCAGACAACGAGCAGGTTTGTATTTAAATAATAAGTTTGTATACAAAAGCTGTTGTCAGTTGAATAACAAATTGAGTAGGTTGGTAGTAAAATGAAAATTACCATTAGATAAGGCAGGGAAGGCACTCAAAACGAACTATTCCACGAGGCCTGATTAAGTAAACTTGATGTAGCCAGATGAAAAATTGAATAATTAGACATAAAATAAAAAAGATGCCGTAATCGCTGCGCTCCCAGACTGTCACCCATCCAAGTACCTACTAACCAAGCCCGATGTAGCTTAACTTCAGTGATCAGACGAGAACCGATGTTTTCAACGAAATATGCGTTGGCCAATATTATTTTTTCTAAGGTCAAACCTAGTTATTCGATGCCTGTGAAGATAGCTGACAAAGCAGTGTAAAATGATTTCAAAATTATTCCACTCGATCTCAAATTCAAGAGAATCGTTGACTTTGAAATACTAAAGAGACTCTAGCGTGACGATAGCGTTTGTTTAGTCGTGTATATACGTGTAAAAATACGTATGGAAATACGCGAAGAACTTGCTTTTCTGCAGTTGCTTGCTCTAGACGCTAATTTACGCTTTAACGGTGGAAAATCGTACGGGAAGAACAAAAACTTTCTATTAACAAGAGATAGTTCTGTGTTTAGGATTCTATGCAACTTGACTCGTAAACCATCTACAACAATTTACTTCTACGATACATTTAGGTAAAAATTGTGGATAGACTCTGATCAGCTTTGGGACCCCTAAAGCTAATTCCTTTCCTAATCCACTGAGGGTGCTAAAATTCAAGGTGGAATTCCATTGATACACCTCGAAAACAATTACTAATTTTTTTTTAATCGACTTACAATGAATAATATTCAAATGGATCGCTTCTGAACCACAATAGATTTACAAGTTATGGAGGGGGAGTGTTCAGTTCAGAGGCTAACTTCTGTCCTCGTTGACCTACGGTGCTGAAATCTGGAATAGAGCGCCTTTGGAACGGCTTGAAAACAAAGTTATTAAATACGGAAGACGTCTTATCAGCTGAGGGTCCTCTGAGACTAATTTTTTGTCTAATCGACCTTCTGAAATACATTATTGTAATTAATGTGCAAAGAACAAACATAGTTTCAGAATAATATACTGTGTATGCTACTCTTCTACTTGAAGGGAAGATAACGGTCATTCATCGTTTCGTACCTTGTGACAATCTGATGATTTTCTTGATCAACTTTCCTATTGACTATACTATATTTTGATATACCTACTTAAATGATATTTTCGGGATTAAGGTAAGACACAGAAATTAATCACTGGAATTATCTAATACTCGTACCAATTTCTTTGTGGTGCTCCAATAAAAGGTATTAAAAGGGAGGAGATCTGACTGAGCTGTTGTCAGGGTACATTTATTGAATATAACCCCATAGGGGTAAATAAGATACCGCACTTGAGGAGTAGGTATGTGATGATAGCGATTGGGTTATAAATGTATAGGACTCAATAATGGTTTATAATTGCTATACGCACAAAGAAGAGAAGTGCTTGTTACCTTGCTCATAAATAATAAACCTTTGAGTAATAATTTGCAGCGTTTAAAAAAACTCGTAAACGAGTTCCACTATCTGCTTTACAAGCAGATACCATGTCTTTGATTGGGGATTTCATAACGGTTGTCCTCGAGAGTTGTAAAAAAATCCTTTAACTTTGGACTGTAGGCGACGAAATGTAGGATAAAGAATTTATTCAATCATTCTTGGAGACACAATAAGCATACTATACATACTATTAAAGTTATTCCTCCAATACAGGCGCTATCATTTTCATATTCATGATAGCCTGATTTTTCATTAATAAATGAAATTATATCATTTATTGTTTTATTTGATAACGTTTCGTTCTCTTACTGAGGACATCTTCAGATCTTGCTTTCTTGACATTGAGTTGACTTGGTGAGCCACTGTTTTATTTGACGAATCCGTTATATTCGGATGTTTATAAATTTTTTCCTGGACACACCAAGATCTGAAGATGTCCTCAGTAAGAGGACGAAACGTTATCAAATAAAACAATAAATGAAATAATTTCATTTATTTTCCCTGGGCCGCATCCCGACTAATTCCAACAAAACAAACTTTGGAAAGAAACCACTACAATGAGTTGTTGTTTACAGTCGACTGTTGTCAAGAGGATGGTAATGTTTCCTATGGAGTGGAGTAAATGATGCTTTTGCTTTACGTTAAGAATATTGTAACCGGCTTATTAAAATTGTTTATAGTCCAATCAACTTAGTTTAGGAATGTTGCCAGGTACGTAAGGAGGGGGAAATTGGTAGCTTGAGATGTGAACATTTATCACATAAATCAAGCGCTTTCCAACGAGTGGCGAACGATTTCTGTGCGATGAAAACTACGGAAGTTCCATTAACCTAGCAACGGATTGGTTGTACGTGAACATCATTAGAAATTGTGACATATTTTTTGCGTCACGAAAATTTTTGGTTGACCCCCCAGAGCAAAGACATATCCATGTCAATATTACTTATTAGTTGTAATGAATTTGTTTACGAACGATCTTCTATACGATCAAACCGCCTTCCATATCTGTATAGATTGCCCCAATCTCCTCCGTCAAGTGGTACACTTATTAAATCGCATCAATTAACTCTAACTTAATTCTTCTAGTGTTGGACCAAAAAAAAAAAAAAAAACTCACCCTCAAAAATCTCAGTATAGGGCATCTGGAAGGGAATTATCTGTATCTTCGTTAGCCCCCATATTGCCCAGAGCACAGAGGGAAATCCTATTCTTCATTCAAGGTTGATGGTTCAGCTATAAGAGTTCGGAACGACACTTCATTACCCATCTAGTTTTCTCCAAGCCATGAGTTTGATGTGCCAGAGCATTCAGATTGAATAAGACCAAAATGAACTCGAATCTGGGTTGAAGAGCGTCAATTTGCATAACATCATCGCAAGGGTTTCCTCTTTGACATCCATGAGGAGCAGTATTTGAAGCCATTTATGTAGTTTGGAGTTCAGACTGTTGAAGTATTCAAGCACTACAGAGGGAAGTTGGCTTCAAACTTTTCCAGTTCGTTAGCTGTTTCAAAGCGGAGTCCTCTTCCTCGAAAGAGTTACTTCTCGGGATGAGATTCAACAGCTCCAGGAAACTGGTAATAAATGCGTGCTAGAGAGAGGCGTTGGCTTAGTACCTAATACCTACCTACTACCACTAGCCACTTTAATTGCCGGCAATAAATTTCGCGTAGGTGTAACGGAACGAGCTGGTCCCACGCAGAAGATGAAAATTCTCGTGGTCGATGTTACTTCTCTCACCTTTCTGCGCACCAGGGAATTACAAAGAAAACCGCACTAAATAATGATCTTGAGTGAATTTGAATATAGCAGGTAACAGCAATGTAATAAAAGTTCCAGTCATGCAGCATGATCTTATGAGCGAATTTTCGTAAATTATCTCATTACTTTATTATGTTACATTGTTTTGAAATTTGAGCAATTTGAGGTCTAAGAAATTGTTGATTATACCTATATCATGGCTAAAATTTGTTGTCCTCCAAAATCAAAATGTTCACTAGCTTTTTGCGTTTCAAAGCTTGCTGATCAATTAGCGAAGAATTTTCGTGGAAAATGAAGCTATTGCATTGGCTCCAAAAATTTTAAAATCAAAATTTTCTAACACTTTTTTCATTGAAATCCGTTTTGAGACATTCTTAAACGAATCCTAGAGTTTAACACATTTTCATCTATATATATATATATATACATCTTGACTGAAATAAAACTTCCGTTCTTGCGCCAAAAAATCAGGCTTTTCAAACGAAAGGACGAATTCGTCGGCCAGCATTTTTCGAGCACATTAAATTGATCAAATTCCAAAAATAGCAAAAAACGTTAAAAATCTTTAAATTCATATTTTTTTAGCAGAATATTCCTCAAATAAAGTTTATCGACTATAAAATAGAACATTAAAAAAACTATGAAAAAAATTGTGCTGAAAAATGTAATTAAATTTTATTAAATGTGCTAAAAAATCCCAGTCATGCAGCATGATCGTATGAGCGAATTATCGTAGATCATCGTATTGTATAATGTTAAATTGTTTTGAAATGCTTTTTGCTTTTGAGTGCAAGGGAATTGTTTGCTATTAATTTTATGGCAAAAAATGTATTCTAAATAATAATATTCAAATAGAGGCTTCGAATTTTTAGCTTTTTTGCAGTTTTTATCGATGATTTGTTAGCAAATTTTAATGAATTTTAAGTACATTTTCCAGCGTAATTTTGTACATACATTTTTGGGTGTTCTATTTTATGGTTAATAAGCTTTATTTGAGCAATATTCTACCAAAAAATATAAATTTAACGATTTTTAGCCGTTTTTGGTGTTTTTAGAGAATTTTTGAAGAAAATTAAGCTATTGCTCTCGCCTCAAAATTTGTAGAATGTGAATTTTTGAAAAAATTTTATGCAGAAATCCGTTTCAGGCTATTCTGAATCATATTCTGAAGTTTAACGCATTTTTTTATGTATGTATGTATGTATATATGTATGTATATATGTATGTATGTATGTATATATGTATGTATGTGTCATTCCAGACGATAACTGTCCGTAGAATTGTGCTAGAAACTTCAAACAAATTTTAAAATATTAAGGACACAAAACGAAAGTTCAAGTTCGTTGGCCAGCATGATCGGATTACATCTTCGGTTGAAATTTTCAAAAATGTAGTCAAAAATTTCAAAATAGCCTGTTTTTTGCGATTTGTTGTGCGAAATAATTTTTTCAGCATACTAACATGTGGTATATTCGGAATCAGCGTAAAATTTCCTATAAGAATATGTATCAAGTTTTCAAAAATTTCAAAGTTGAAAAATCAGTCAAAAATCGAAATAATGCCGTTCGCTAGTTGTAAAAATCGGTAGTATTTGCATGAAACATTGTCCAAAGTCAGATTGAACTACTCTTTTGGAAGTGTCCCTGTATAACCAATCCTAGAACCATGCTGTTTAAAACGTAGGTAGTAGGTGCTTAAAAAAAAAAAAAAAATGTAATCACAACTGATGAGTTTACTCTGTGCATGTGTTAATAAATTGATTCCATGTTTGTCTATCAAAATCATAAACTAAAATTTCTCAACACGATCAATAGCGACTGAAATGTCGAAGAATTCTTTAAAAATTCGCTCATGGGGTCATGCTGCATGACTGGACTTTTTTATTTTTTATTTTAATACATTTTTGAAATTTGGCCGATTTAGGTAGTGCTCAACAAGTGCTGGTCAACGAACTCATCCTTTCGTTTGGAGAGCTTGGTTTATCGGCGCAAGAATGTAATTTTTATCTCAATCTCAAGGAGCGTGATCATCTGGAATGACGCATAAATAAATGAATGAATAATATATGTAAATAAATATATATAAATGCAATATATGTATATATGTACAAATACAGGGTGCGGCAGTGAGGACGGACTTTTTTAAAAAAATCATAAAATTGTTAATTTTCACTCAAAAACAAATTTATTGATGCAGTCAGGTTCGCAAGGAAGTAGCATTTGAGAAAGTCAAGTGTGAAAAATCACATCAGGCATGTGGTGGCCGAAATTGTTGATCAGTGCTGGAGGCGTTCTTGGAAGTTCGTGTAGACTCTCTCCAACATAACCCTACGTCGTAATGATCACCAACTTCTTTTTCCCTGAATCATGACGGCGACGTGTTCCAACCCGACGTGTGTGGTTCCAGCAGGATGGGGTGACCGCCCACACAGCCAGAGCATCAATGGACGATATTCGCCCTCTCTTCCCTGGTCGCCTTATTTCCAGGTTTAGCGATGTTCATTGGCCTCCTCGGTCCCCAGATTTATCCATATGCGATTTTTTCTTATGGGGACACCTCAAGGCTTAGAGTATACGAGAACAAGCCCCGAACTCTGGACGAATTGAAGGACGCAATTCGTGTGGAAGTCGCCCAAGTTGAGAGATTATGTTGGAGATAACGCCCAAGAACACCTAAAGCACTGCATAAACAATTTCGGTCACCACATGCCTGATGTGATTTTTCACACTTGACTGTCACAAATGCTATTTCCTTACGAACCTGATTGCATCAATAAATTTGTTTTTGAGTGAAAATTAACTATTTTATGATTTTTTTAAAACCGTCCGTCCTCACTGCCGCACCCTGTATATAATATGATAAAGCGTTAAGGTCTAGGATTCGTTTCAGAATGCCTCAAAACGGATTTCAATGAAGAAATTTTTCAAGCCATTGTAAAACATCATTCATTTTCTAAAAAAAATTCGCTAAAGTCGATAAAAACTGTAAAATGTTAAAAATCCAAAATGTGTTTTTAAATCACAGAATATTATTTAGAACGAGTTTTTTGCCATAAGATTAGTAGTTAACAAAATCCCAAAATCTCCTCAAAGTCCTTAATTTTCAAAACTATGTAACATTTTAACGAATGTAGCAATGTAATAGTACGATCATTTACGAAAATTTGCTCATACGATCATGCTGTATGAGTGAATTTGTTGGTTCCGTGCCTGTCTGATGTCTGTTTGTCTGTGGTAAATCCTTGTCTCGCCCAAAACTATATCAATTTTCAGTCCGATATTGTCGAAATTTTCAGGGATTGTGCAGGTTAGCTCCTATAAGGGCTCCCACTATTGTTAATAGAGAGTTTTTGGTGACCACTAACGTACCCTTAACGTCACCCTACCGTACCCAAGAGTACGTGACCTTGAGGGGACGTTAGCATTTCAAATGCCTCATTACCAACTAATTTTGTTGATAGCGGGTAGGTTTTTTAACACCCCTCAAACTTGGTTATTTTTCGTTTCAAGTCGCGTAGATAGAAACCGAATGTGCCATCTGAAGTCCGCCTCCGCCGTCGCGCTTTACTAGCCTTCAACTCGATCGGAAAAAATCCGTTCTTTTGCGCACAGGCTCTATTTGGTCGATTAGAGCTTTGTTTTTATTATAATTTCACATATTTTAAAAGAGGAACCTGAGTTTTAAGACACTACTTCTTCGCAGTATTGTTCTTAGTTAGCCTGATCTCAGCTGTTTTCTCGTGAACATTGCGTGAAGTGCTGCCTCCACTGATGATTATCAGGTAAAATCCTGGTTCATTGTCATAGAGATGTATACTTTTTCATACTTCTTGATATATTACCCAACCTAAAACCCAAAAACATGAAGTTTGTAACGACTAAAGACCTAAAAGTGCAACTAAATCGCGGTGTTTCCCACTTGAGGCTTACTATCTTTGCGTTAAATCCATGCCTTGTTTACGAATTGAAAACTAAAAATGAGTAACTATCCCGTATTTGTACTGAGACTAACATGAAATTCGAATTTAGGATTGAAAATCGGCATTTCACATCGAAATAAAGAAGTCTAATAGACAACCAGTAGACAACAAGATAGCTGGGAAAAAATATCGCGTTACCCAACCACCGTTAACGTGACATCAAAATTAAGGCAACCGTCCTCCCTGCTCCTTTTGGGTTAGCATCTTCGTTTGCTCCCTCAAGACTACGGTAACGGGTGACGTTGAGTTGAAGTCGCCAAAAACTCTCTAATGCCGTGGGATTAACAGTAGCGTAAACACATGAGCAAACCTGAATTTCTAATAACGTCAATTTCTCATCATCTGTTGGTCCGATTTGGTTAAAACTCGGTAGGTAGTTGGGTACATGTTTTAGAAAAATGCCCTATAGATTATATAGCGATTGACCTTGGAATAATCAATGCGCAAGCGCAAAACTAATATCGATTGACACAGACAAAACTCCGAGTCTAATAGAACCATTTTGATGACATTTCCTTGAATTCCACCTCAAATTTCATGAAGAAATGACCCATTACTAGATTTTTTTAGTGCGCACAAACGGGAGCGATTCCACTGTAATAATGCGCAATGCCGGTATAAAAGTGCAAAAAATGTGAAATACTGAGTTTTGAAGATATTCAGTTGCCACAAGTAATACATCATTTTGGTGTATTTTTCCTTGCTGAACCTCGTAATGATGTTCATTAATTGATATTTGCAACACCAGCTTGGGAAAACACACACACAAAAAAAACTACATTTTAGTACGCGTTATGCTGTGTGGAAATGAGTAAAAAAAGTTAAATTCTGGTCCATTTTCCAGGTCGAGCAATTCACATCAGCTCTACATGCCCACCTAATTAAATGTTTGTTTTTAATCAAATTATTCTCACTCTCTTCCAGGGACGGATTAAAGGGGGGGGGGGGGGGCCCCCCCCCCCCCCCCCGAGAGGCAGAAGAAAAAAATTCTTGCATGGGAAAGTCAGAACAGAATCATGCCGTCGCGCTTGTAGGTTGACAAAAATACGAGTATTGATGAAGGAACTTTATAATGTGGGGAAACTGGTATGATAGGTACCCGTTTTACTAATCTGCCACGGACAATTTACTAATCTGTTCGTTTGAATTTTATTAGGCCCCCAAACTGCGAAGGTGCCACGGAGTATCAATCGGAGATTTACGTGGTTAGTGTCAGAATTTTCGTCGGTAAACTCTGAGATTTCCAGAAGTGCTTGAGGGAAAAATCATCAAAACAGGTTGGCAACGATGGTGTTGAGTCCGCGTCGTGCTGTCGTCCATCGTCGCCCTTTTGTTAGTAGAAGAGCAGTAGAAACCAAACTTCATGTTGAATGGGGAATAAAGTTTTTTTTTTTTTTTTTTTTTTTTTTTTTTTTTTTTTTTAGTTTATGAGTGTAGCTCCGTCAAGAAACGAGAATGGAAGATAACATCTTTGTTCTTTAAAAAACAAGACAGCAAATACCTAATGAATACAATTTTAATTAATAGGGAAAAGTTTGTATTCATCAGTATATTTAACAAATTACGGTAGGAACCTACTGTATTTGTCTCTCGTTTACCGCTTTTGATAACGGTAACAATACATAATCAATAGCCATAATACATAATCAACATACCTACTGTTTCGACGAAGATAGAAACGAATCGTGTTTTCTTTACTGATTGCAACCAGTGTTTTTCGATTGAAGTGAATTATTCACTGTTTTATATTTACCAGTGATAGACAAAAAATGTTTAACAAGGCAATACTTTATTTGTGTTTTCATCTTCAATCAAAAATGTACTTTATTAATTTAATTTCATCGTTAGTGTTTATTAAATGGTTTTTTACTTCTAAAGTAAATTGAAAAAATAAAGAGTAAGGTAAGTCGGGGTAAGTGCACACCAGAATTTCAAAAGTTTGACTTCGGGTGAATGCAAAAAATAGTCTATTATAGTTAGAGATATGAGTTTTTTTGTATTCTATGCTCCTAGAACATCTCTCCAAGACTACCCAATATCCAATTGTTCAGGAATCAATATCAGTTTGATTTTAAAGGAAGTAGGTAAAAATCCTGCACTATGCACTTGCCCCGATAAAACGGGGTAAGTGCATACCCAGCCATTATTTTTCTCCCTTTACATATATCAAACCATTTGTGGGGGTCATCACATAGCCCATCTTCTGAAGAAAATTAAGGTTTTTGAGGTTTTGGCTTAGTGGTTTGCGTTCAGGAGCTACACACTTTTTCGTATTGCGAGTCAAGGACTTTGGGAAAAGACAAAAACATCCAAAATTGGGAAAACGCTGCTAAAACTTTTTTCAGTAGTCTGAAACTCTCTCTTACACATTATACTCGTATATCATATATATTATACATAAACAGCCAAGATTGGACTAGACAACGGAGATCGATGTACAAATCGTAACTTCTCAAGTGCATTAAATTTGAATCGCCCATTAATGGGCTTGGTAACCTACCAAGACGTATTAAACAGTAAAATTTTTATCACAAGAGTTAATACACATCTTATCAGTCGCATCATGGGACAATAATTATTGCTATTCATTTTAAAATTAAGAAGGTAGGAACTTAAACAAGACAACTAAATTACTGATGAATATAACTTGAATTCATTTAGTGAATTATAACGTAGCTAACTTGCATTGCCGCTCTAACATTTAAAAAAGTTCCAAATGAATTTAAAGGAACACAATACTGATCAAAACATACATAAGTATCAAGCAGAAACATTAGTTGAGATTATAAGTAGCAAAATCATTGTGAAATAATACTTCACCCCGTCTAACCATGTCAGGAGGTGGGAGGACATGTACGATATCAGTCATCTCCACTGTGCTTACGTCCTCCATGGGCGGAGCTTTAAGATTTGACACCCCTTCTGAAGAAGAATGCTTCCAGACATATTCTACCATGGGATCTCCATTCTCAAAACGACCTGACCTTACCAAGGACGTGTTTAATAAACTTTTTCCCTGAAAATTGCACAAGAACCCAATCACCAACCGCAACCTCACACACTGGCCTAAAAAGTATGAAACTTTCTTCTTGGGAATCGTCATTGTTGTCTTCGATAATTGATTTATCTTCTATGGAAGCATTTTCGTCGAGTTGCTGTTGTATCCAAGTATCAAGGTCTGGATCTAATCAGAATCTTGGAAGAGATGAGATGGTTCAAAATCTCATTCTTCTGAACTGATATCAGAAACGGGTTTTGGCACTGTTTCTTCATTTCTTGGACTTTGACTTGTTCTCATTCTGCTTTTTCCTCTTCTTAGCCTCTCTTTCTTCTTATTCTCCTCTTCGCTTATTGTTTATTTCTCATAAGAGTAATCAATTGTGACACAATCACACTTAGATAAATACAAATAATTTCAAGGGGCAAGTGCATACTACTGTGCACTTGCCCCGCCACTGTGGTATGCACTTACCCCAGCACCCAATTCCAATGGGGCAAGTGCAAACCAGGGTCTAAAACATGGAAAAAACGGTATATTATTAAAAACTCATTGAATAACTGAAAGAGTAACATCTGGAGTATCTACTCACCAAAAAAGAACGTCCCAAAAGTACCACTGTACACGGATGAAAACTGATTAATGAAGACCTCACCAACTTCACATGGTGACCAAAAGCACAATGCTGAGTTTGAAACTTTCCTGTAACCTAACGTTCCACTCCAGTGCACTCAGATTGCAGTAGTTTTAAGGTACATCCTGTTTACTGCGAGGTCTCATAGATGGCAGCTCTCCCAACATTACACAGGTGAAATGAAATTCCAGTTATGCACTTGCCCCGAAAATGCACTTGCCCCGACTTACCTTGTATTATTTAATCCTGTGTTTACAATATGAGTGTATAATTTATTAATAATATTACATCACGAGGACTAAAGTTCTCCAGCGCTTTATGTTTCATTCCCTGCCTTTTTCGATTTAATTTTGCCAAAAAAATTACTTAGGTACCTATAATCACTTTATTTTTTGTTAATTTTATTTTTTATTTATTTATTTATTTTTATTTTATTTATTTATTTATTTTTTTTTTTTTTTTTTTGTGTACATGGATGTTTGGTTACCAAGCTAAAATTTGTGCAAAATAATAATAATAATGTTTTTCATGTTAATTTTTACATACCTGATATAAAGTGTGGGTCTATAACCAATAAAACTGCTAGTTTTTCAAGGTCTTTTTTAAAAAAATATTTCGGGGGGGGGGGGGGGGTTACTCCCGGTAGAGGACCGCCCCCACCCACGAAATTCTATTAATCCGTCACTGCTCTCTTCTTCATTGTTTTCGTTTATCGTTATACATTGACATAATTTTGCTTCCGAGTCTACCTAAAGACTTACTTTGCTCTCACTTTCGGGAGAAAAAAAAAAAAAATTTGTGGTCTCCGAAATCAAAATTTCCACTTGCATTTTACTTTTGAGCTATTCTAAACAACTTCGGTTCCGTGTCTGTCTGTTTGTTAGTGTATGTCTGTCGTGTGTCAGCAGATCCGCGGGGCAGACAGTCCCCTACTAGTTTCATCGTTCTTGGCTCAATACCACACCCTGCGCACTCGCTAACGTAAGTTCTTTAAATTTTTTCACGCTCTAGAAGATCGATCTTGCTCAAATTTGGATAATAGTTGAGGGATGACCATATGATTATCTTGTACCAATTTCAACATGATTGTATCATTAATAGCTACTGCGCATGCGCCAATATGAAATCCTTGTAACAAGCTTATTTCCAACAGTTTTCATCCGATCTGGATGAAATTTTCTGGGAATGTGCGGGCTAAGGGGTGGACGGTCCCCTATCAGGTTCATTGTTCTTGACTCAAATACCTCACTTTGCGCATGCGCAAACTTAAATTCTACCAAGCACTATTTTCTCACGCCCTAGTCGTCCGATCTCGCTCTATTTTAGATTATGGTTGGGAGATGACGATTTGATCATTCCATATCAATTTCAACATGATTGCATCATCAATGGCTACTGCACATGCGCCTATGTGAAATATCTGTAATGGCCTTAATTTCCACGGCTTTCATCCGATTTCGATAAAATTGTCAGAGAATGCGCGGGTTAGGTTGTACATGGCCCCCCTATCAGTTTCATTGTTGCCAAATCAATACTTCATTCTGCGCATGCGCAAACGTAAATTCCATTATGCTCCATTTTTTCACATTCTCTTCCTTCGATTTCGCTTAAATGTGGATGATAGTTGGAAGAAGATGACTTGATTATCTCATGTCAATTTGAACACGATTGTTTCATTAATAGCTACTGCGCATGCGCCAATGTGAAATACTTACAGTGACCTTAATTTCCACAGTTTCCATCCGAATTTGATTAAATTGACAACGAATGCGCGATTTAGGTTGTAGATGGTCCCGCACCTATTTCATTGTTTTAACTCATCAGTTCATCCTGCGCTTGCACAAACGTGAATTACATTGAGTATTATTTTTTCGTTTCTTAATTGACCGATTATGACATTTCACGCTACTTCTTGATTTACTTTTTCCGCTATGGAATTTTTCAAGATCAATTAAAACTTTTCAATGATCAATGCATTCATGATAGGTAAACGAGGGAGCTATGTGCCACACCCAACTTGGCAGACGTTTTTGTAGTTATTCTATTCTATTTGGTTACAAATTATGTAAAATTGGGCTTTATTCCGTATTATAAATAGAAGAATTGAACAAATCAGGCAAAATGACATTAATTACAAAACGGTCACGATCTAAGTAAAATGGGGTGATGGGGAAATCTCTTTTTACGTTCTGTCCTCTAGGTGTGAGCATAATCGGTGAAACAGGCAATGAGAAAATGATGCTTGATAACGCATTACGATTATCATTATCATAACAATGCAGTAAAATAGTGAGAGGATTAATGTACTGTACTAGGTGACTACTATCTTACTATTGGCTTGGCCAGAATTGAATGATATGCATTTTGGTTTATTATTTCCAATAAGTGATCGTGTAGCAAAACATGTTTAAACCCCCCCCCCCCCCCTCAAACTTTGTCACTTTACGTTTCAAGGTGCGTAGAATCCAAATTTGAAATGTCCTTCCGCCGTCCGCCGTTCGCCTTTCGCCGTCCGGGTAATAAAAGGCCTGAGAATTGACTTAAAAACCCCGTTCTTTCGCACATAGACTCCATTTGGGGTCTAGTTGGTCCTAACGTTTAACTATCCCGATCGCTTTACTCGCATAGATGCTATGGGCCAAAAACGGGCGAAAAAGTGTCTTTTTCGAGGCTTTGAGTGTTAGACGCACGCCTGGCTCGCTTGGCAGGGGGTCACGGTGGGTGGTGAGGGGGTGAGCGGAGGGTGGAGTGAGAGGAGGCGCCGCGGCACCTTGTGGTGGCTTAGGTGACCAGGGACGTAGCAGAGGGGTGTAGGAGAATGGATATTTATTACTTTTACGTGTTATACCCATATAATACACCGCGGCACCATGAGGTGGGTACAGCGTTCCTTCGAGGCATGAATATACGTTTTATTCTAGGTCATATTTGTGTGTTAATACCAATGCTTTTCCTACGCATATTTAATAACATATCCTCTCGACTTTTTGTACGTACTTAGATAATGATCGAGAAATATAAACATGCGTATATAATTATAGAAGTATAGGTTGGGGCAACTCGAAATAGGACACGCCGAGGAGTCTGGACGGGCCTTATGACGTACGCAAGCCAACTAAAACTACGATCAAACTCAATTGAAAAAATAATAAACCTTTGTGAAATAATTTGCAGCGTTTTGTGGTTTGACATCTTTTGTAGGCGGAACGTTTATTTGGAGGGTTTTATCTTTATCACTAATTATAGATTAGGGTGAACCGTTCCGGGATTAACGATACAAGGGTCGGATCCTAGTGGGATCGGAACGGATGGCTACCCGCTCCCATGCGGATTGGATTTGGAATCAGCCTCATTTCGATGAGGCAATCACTGAAGAAAATATCAAGTCCTGCAGCATGATCGGACGAGACATTTTTTTCTATATTATGATATTATATAACATTGTTTGAAATTTGAGCACGTTGAGTGCTAAAAAGTTGTTAACTATCAATATTGTGACAAAAAAACCTGTTCTTAATTATATTCTGCAATTTAAAGATAAATTTAGGATTTTTAGCTTTTCTGCAATTTTACAGATTTTTCATCAAAATACTTAAGAAATTTAAATACATTATTCAGCATAATTTTATGTACCTATAAATTTTTTTAATGTTCTCGTTCATTGTTTATAAACTTTTTCTTACTGCAATCTCACCAAATAATATAAATGTAACGAATTTTATCCGTTTTTAGTGGTTTTTTGTGTACATATTTTTGAAATTTGACCAATTTAATGTGCTCAAAAAATGCTGGTTGATGAACCCATCCTTTCTTTTATAAAGCTTGATTCTTTGGCGCAAGTGAACGGAATTTTTATTTCGATCTTAAGGAGTGTTTTCATCTGGAATGGCAAATACTTATATTTACATAGGTATATTTGATTTAAATACCTACCTACTTATTTTATTGAGGTTTTGAATTTTACATTTGATTATCCCAGCGCCACCAACCTAATTTTTCCTTCTTCCCGGTTTTCCGAAGAGTCCCGCCACACTTTACCTTTGGGGGGAAAACCTGACGGGATCGATAACGGATCGGAACGGACCAAATACCCGATCCCACTCTGGATCAGAACGATCAGTTCCGATCCATGAAACCGGTGGATACCTAGAATAGATTTTACTTCTTCCTTGAAACAAAGAACTGTTCCTTTTCTTAATGACAAGAAGTGTTACATTATCATTCTTCATATAGAATGCTGGTGGTTTCGAGGTAAGTAGGTCATTTCAATTAACATTCCCTCGGCTGGCTTTCTACTTCAATTCTCTAGATGAGGGGTATTTTCTTTGCCGGACACAAGCTGGGAATCTCTTTGATCATGGACCTATCTAGGGCATCTTTGAGTGGAACTTGGCCAGAGAAGTGGAGAGGGGGAGGTGCGCAATGCTGTCGCTTTGATGTTAATTGGAATATCAGATAAATTTCATGTTTGCAGGCGCTACGAAATTATAATTTTCGTGGTTTAATAGATAAGGGGGACACAGTTTGTAAAATTAGTGCTGAAACTCACCTCAGTATCTCTGTGGAAATAATCAGGTCTTTCATTTCCAATTTCGAGCCATCATAACCAACTAAATATGTTCTTGCGGAAAATTTGCTTATAACGGAATCGGAAAGATCTGCACTACTTACCATTCGATTCAGCGTGAAAAATACGTATACTCTGGCCCCAAAATCGTTGATTCATGGAGGGTAATTTTTCAAGAAAACCCTCGATTTCATTGGGGGGGAAAACACGTTTTTCGACACTAAAACATAATTTTGTCTACAATTTAGCAAAGCAAAAGTATACTTGACTATACTGTTGAAAAGAGTATTAAATGAACCAGTTTTGTGAATTTTTTCGGTCGCTAACACTTATTTTGAGGGAGTCAATAATTTTAAAAGTTCCAGTTTCTCAAGAAATTAACATTTATTTTCTAATAAATGAGTCTGAATAGAGACAAATTAATTTGAAAGTCATCTAATCTAATCTTAGAGGCTATTCAACGCTAATTCTGAAAATATGTTCAAAAGTGGAGACAATTTGTTTTAAAAGATAAAAATGTTGGTAGTATGTCAAAAAACTAGATTTTCTAAAAAGAAACCTTTAAATTTGTTTTTTCACACTATAGAGTGGGTAAGAAAAAGTATTAACATCCAGTAATAGTTTCATGTCTCAAAATGGATTTCCATGAAGGAGATTTAGAAGAAATTTACTTTAAAAATTTTGAAGCCACTGCAAAATTTTAAATGTTAAGGAAATTACGCTGGTGGAATATGTACAGGGATGAAATTTATATGAGTTTCCTACTCTTGACGCATTTCCTTGAGACAAAAAGATCTTGGTTTGAAGGAGCAAACGGGAAACCTAAGGTTACTCTATTGCATGTCATATTACTCACCCACGTTATTTTCATACATAAAGTCAAAGGAGAAGGTAGTGGGTGATGCAATTGCGATTTCTTCTACGGTGTAGGGATTTCTTGTCGCATCCAATGAAGATAACAAGCACCTCTCAGAAAGTCAGCGAGCGGGTGTCTATACTGTTCCGAAGGGAGGGAAATAGTCCCACCATCGAAGCAAGTTCACAAAAAATAAGACCAAGCAACGATATACCTATTAGATACGTACTATCTCATTTCTATATCGGTAAACATGTATTATTCATCTCCCAAACGTGTTTTGTATTAATACCGCTCGTTCCATGGTATCGTGTATGTTCGCCTTATTATTCTGTCAGATTCTTTCCTTCTGAAATGCGGATACGGTAATGAGGTATTATATGAAGAGAAGAATACGTAAAATGGAGTATAACAGGAGAAGTAATTACTAGATTTGTTAGAGATTAAGATAAACCTATCGGTAATCTGTTCAAAGTAGGTATTTACAAGTAGGTTTGGTGTTGGTAGAGGGTAGCAATACGGAATCATGTTTCGTTTTGACGTAACACTTAGATGAAACGTGATCCATTGTAAGGAAAACATCTGGGATGGGGAAACCAAAACAATTCCGGTTGTGCAGCATGACCTCAAAAAAGTTCCAGTCATGCAGCATGATCGTATGAGCGAATTTTCATAAACTATCAATCGTACTATAATATGTTAAATTGCATTGAAATCGGAGCAATTTTAGTTGACAGAAATGGTTAACAACCAATTTTATGGCAAAAAACTTATTCTAAATGAAATTCCACTGATTCAAAAGGGATTTTTGATTTTTAAATTTGTTTGCAGTTTTTATAGTATTTTAGCAAATTTTAATGACATTTATGTACGTTTTTCATCATAATTTTGAGCAAAAATTTTTAATGTCCCAGTTAATCGTTGAAAATTTAGTTTTGACTAAAATTCTGCAAAAATAAAAAAAGAAATTTAACGATTTTTGGCCGTTTTTAGCCATTTTTAGTGATTTTTTTAGTACATTTTTCGAAATTTGACCAATTTAATGTGCTCAAAAATTGTTGTCCAACGAACTCATCCTTTCTATTGAAATGCTTGATTTTTTGGCGAAAGAACGAAGTTTTTATCTCAATTGTATCGAGAGTTATCGTCTGGAATGACACATACATATATATATACATATAAAAAAGCGTTAAAATCCAGGAATCATTTCAGAATGCCTCAAAACAGATTTCGATGATGAAAATTGTTGAAAATTTTTATTTTAAAATTTTCGGAGCCATTGCAATAGCTTTATTTTCTAAGAAAATTCGCTAAAAACGAAATACTTCTCACAAATACACACACACACGCAGGGCTATCCAACGCGGAAATACTTAACCTTTGTGCAATATTTTGCAGCGTTTCTATTTGAGCACAGTTTTGCGCACATAAAGGGCTCATAGATTCTTAGAAAAAGGGAAACTTTCGTGTGGAAGTTTATCATTTTTTATCTGAATGATTTGTACCCTTGAAAACTCAAGACTGCAAATTTTCAGCTCAAAATTTCAAAAGATTTGGACAAAAAACTGATGGACCGAAAATTAAATCGCGTTATAGATGGGAGTGCTGATATCTATCCTTGGTATATGTGCTTGGTATATGTGGGTGTATCCTTGGGTATATTTCTACCCTTGGTAGATGTACCTGGTTTTTTTTTATAACTTCCAAACGTCGAATACTCTTTACATTGCACCTTTTCGGAATGCTCTTTTGAGATACTGCATCAAAGATTAAAATAAAACACGTGAAATCGCCCATTAACTGGTGTGACCTACGAGTGTAAATGCATTACGACCCAAGAACTTCTGTACGCCTTAACAGATTTTCATGGAAAAATGTTTCTAAACCTTTTTTTGAACATAATTTTAGAACCACATTACAATAGCTTTGTTTAATTCCTATATTTACTCAAATTACAAAATATGGTAAATAATCTAAAACCAATAATTTGTTGATATTTGTTCAGTTGTTCAATCATTTAGGAATATTGGTTTGTTATTTTCAATAAACATTTCTATTCACCGTCCAAACCTTTTCTCCAAAACTACTGGACCAAAGTTTTTTAGGCTTGGGTTAAAAAACAACATGTAATCGTAGAAGCTTGGCATAAATTTTTATTAACTCTAAAGGGTAGCATTTAAGGGCTGAAATGGTCAAAAAAGAAGATCTCAAAACTTTTTAAGGTAACAGTAGTGATTATTTAGTTGTCATTGATATCTCAAAGGATCGATTAAAACCACCAGGAATTGTGTAAGTTCATCTGTTCTCTCTCTCTAAGGGCTTGAACTTCAAGAAAGTGACCTCGGATTTCTAAGCGCGTGAACTTGGAGATATCATGCGCTGGTAGCGAAATCTTCTAATTAGTGAATCAGGCCTTAAATTGTATCAATGACCGCTAGAGAGTTAAGGGTTGGTAAGATGAATGAATGAATAGAAAATTTATTCCGTAATGACTACAAGATAGGAATAGCTGCAGTAGGTACATAACAAAAGTGGAATGTACACCACAACCATTGAGCAAGCTCTGTAGGATCGGGACAAATATAATATGTCTTGTATCTGCTGATAACTATAATTCGTATGGAATTCTGACTTCGCAAAATGGAGTTTACTAACTATTGTTCGTAAGGATGGACTATTGAAGCGTTGTTGGGTGTGTTTATTTTCGGTTGACCTACTAACTAAAATGTCGTTAAACTTGGACTAGATAGGTCCACAACTTTTAATAATTGCACCAATTTTCCCTCTGTAGGTGACAATATCTACGTAGGGTTGTGGATGACAACCTACGGACCTGCAATTTGACATGGAGTTCCTTTGTGATATTTAGAATTCAATATCTGTACACGAAGAAGCACTGATCAGCTAAGGGACCTTTGAGCATAATTTGTTTCTTAATCGATTTATGGTGATTTCACCTGAAATGGAGCTCCTTTGGAGTGGGGCTGGAGTTAAAAAAGTGTGAACCCATTTCCCATTTCGGAGGCGTGAAGTACCTACCATGTTTTAATGTTATGGCATAACGGGGTTTAATAATTGTAGGCCAATGATTTGCGGTGAAGGGCCATCTAATACAGAAATAATAAACCTTTGAATAATAATTTGTAGCTTTTTTTGGAGGGAATAAATATAATCCTGAGGGTTATTTGAGAGCTTAGTTTCACCAAAAGTGATTCATAAGCACAATCCAACTAACCTAAGACCTAAATTTTAAAATTAGCGGAATTGTTATGACCAACGCTGACGGGTTTATCAGCTCAATTTGCTTAGAGACTTTCATACCAAACGAAGTAAATACATGAACCTTTCCTTTACCTAATATACCTATTCCTCCCATCCCTCTGTTACATCTCACTTCATAAAATAGACGACCCTCAGTCTAGACTCTTTCCTCCAGAGAAATTGGTTGCGAAAGTCAAATGCATTGGAGTGAAGCGAAGCTTGATATGTTGAACTAAAAGACCGTATTTTCCCGTCGCAGCTGTCTAGGACTGTAAATGGAACTTTCAATAAAAGCGAGGTATGAAAGCTCTTGTGCGGGTGATATAATTTATGAAGAATGGAAGTCGACGCTCTTAAGGATTTCAGCATTGATTTTTGTTTTGTCCGCCCGCTCGTGTTCCTTCGTTGTCACCGGAACCCATTTCTCAACTTTAAGGATCATTTAATAAAGATTTTACGGAAGTCACTCTCTCTTCGGAAGCTATTGTTACAACACATTAATTGTGTTATACACAATTTGTCATCAGAGTTTGAAAATAACTTTCATTATTATCCGTTAGAGCAAATGAAATTGCAATTAATCGTCTTGTTCATGTTTGATTGAAAAGAAATCCTCATCAAATACGGCGACTTTCAAAATCTAAGAAAACAGGAATCCATCCGTCCGGAGTTTGCCGATTGTAACTTTTTCGTAAGCCGCTGGATGAATGTTTAAGACTTGACACAACGATGTCACCAACACGTGTCGTTTTTTATGTAAGGTGGGGGGGGGGGGGGGCTCTTGAAAACTAGGTAATAGGGATACGACATCGCTGCACAATTCATTTTGGTTTATTATTTCCAATAATAAGCCTATGTGATCGTGTAGCAAAAAATTTTTATAACCCCCCCACTCAAACTTAGTCACTTTACGTTTCAAGGTGCGTAGAATCCAAATTTGAAATGTCCGTCCGCCGTTCGCCGCCCGTCCGAGCCATAAAAGGCCTAAGAATTTACTTTAAAAACCCGTTCTTTCGCACATAGACTCCAGTTGGGGTCTAGTTGGTCCTAACGTGTAACCATCCCGATCGCGTTACTCGCATAGATGCTATGGGACGAAAACGGGCGAAAAAGTGTCTTTTTCGAGGTTTTGAGTGTTAGACGTGTTAGACGCACGCCTGGCACGCTTGGCAGGGGGTCACGGTGGGTGGTGAGGGGGTGAGCGGAGGGTGGAGTGAGAGGAGGCGCCGCGGCACCTTGTGGTGGCTGGAGTGACCAGGGGCGTAGCAGAGGGGTGTAGGAGAATGGATATTTATTACTTTTACGTGTTATACCCATATAATACACCGTGGCACCATGAGGTGGGTACAGCGTTCCTTCGAGCCATGAATATATGTTTTATTCTAGGTCATATTTGTGTGTTAATACCAATGCTTTTCCTACGCATATTCAATAATATATCCTCTCGACTTTTTGTACGTACTTTGATAATGATATTATTAAGGCAATAACTATTTGAATATATAGGAGCTCAAATCAAAAAATATAAACATCGTATATAATTATAGAAGTATAGGTTGTGGCAACTCTAAATAGGACACGCCGAGGAGTCTGGACGGGCCTTATGACGTACACAAGCCAACTAAAACTACGATCAAACTCAATTGAAAAAATAATAAACCTTTGTGAAATAATTTGCAGCGTTTTTGTCAATCTTGTGGGTTTTTGGAGTAGGGAATAATGAACGACGTCTCTCTTTTTGGATATTCTATTCTATTTTGCTCTACTACTCTCGCACATCGGCCTCTTCAGGAGCATGAAGGGCATAATTGTTTATGCTTGGGTCTCCCAACTCTGCATACCATTCTGTTGTATGTAGGTCTCTGTTTCTTACAAATTTACGCAATGAGGTAGGTGTGTTGATTTGCAAGCACCTATTGCCCATCATGGGACTCATCCAAGGTGTTTGGCTTGTTGAGAATGATTTAGTTGTCATTGATGGCAGCAGCTGGCTACTTTTTTGCAAGTAATGGTAATCCTCTTTTTCTCATTTTATTTTGCAAATTACAATCATTCAACCCCCTATCAATAAATCCAAATATTCTCACTTTTTGAATCAATGACAAATAAAACATTCTGAACAAGCCAAACACCTTCGATTAGTCCCATAATGGACAATAGATGCTTGCAAATCCACACACCTACATCATTGGATGCATATCTAAGAAACAGAGACCTATACACACCAGAATAGTATGCAGAGTTGGGAGACCCCAAGCATAAACAACTTTACCCTACATGCTCCTGGAGAGGTCGATTTGAAAAGTACTAGGACAAAATAAAACAGACTATAAAAAAAGGGATACGTCGTTCATTACTCCCTCCTGGACAAACTCACAAGATTGAATGAGAAGACACCGAACCAACCAGTAAATGTTTTTTAAATTTGGCCCAAAAAGTTTTTAGAGTCACCTGGTTGGACTAGCTATTTTCATTTTTCTAGCTGTTCATACATTTTTGGTTTATTATTTCCAATAATAAGCATATGTGATCGTGTAGCAAAAAATTTTTATAACCCCCCCTCAAACTTTGTCACTTTACGTTTCAAGGTGCGTAGAATCCAAATTTGAAATGTCCGTCCGCCGTCCGCCGTCGGCCTCCGGGCCATAAAAGGCCTAAGAATTGACTTAAAAAACCCGTTCTTTCGCACATAGACTCCATTTGGGGTCTAGTTGGTCCTAACGTTTAACCATCCCGATCGCTTTACTCGCATAGATGCTATGGGCCAAAAACGGGTGAAAAAGTGTGTCTTTTTCGAGGTTTTGAGTGTTAGACGCACGCCTGGCACGCTTGGCAGGGGGTCACGGTGGGTGGTGAGGGGGGTGAGCGGGGATGGAGTGAGAGGAGGCGCCGCGGCACCTTGTGGTGGCTGGAGTGACCAGGGGCGTAGCAGAGGGGTGTAGGAGAATGGATATTTATTACTTTTACGTATTATACCCATATAATACACAGTGGCACCATGAGGTGGGTACAGCGTTCCGTCGAGCCATGAATATATGTTTTATTCTAGGTCATATTTGTGTGTTAATACCAATGCTTTTCCTACGCATATTTAATAATATATCCTCTCGACTTTTTGTACGTACTTTGATGATGATATTATTAAGGCAATAACTATTTGAATAGATAGGAGCTCAAATCGAAAAATGTAAACATGCGTATATAATTATAGAAGTATAGGTTCTGGCAACTCGAAATAGGACACGCCGAAGAGTCTGGACTGGCCTTATGACGTACAAAAGCCAACTAAAACTACGATCAAACTCAATTGAAAAAATAATAAACCTTTGTGAAATGATTTGCAGCGTTTTTGTCAATCTTGTAGGTTTGTGGAGTAGGGAATAATGAACGATGTCTCCCTTTTTGGCTATTCTGTTCTATTTTGCTCTACTACTTTCGCACATCGGCCTCTTCAGGAGCATCAAGGGCATAATTGTTCATGCTTGGGTCTCCCAACTCTGCATACCATTCTGTTGTGTTTAGGTCTCTGTTTCTTACAAATGTATGCAATGAGGTAGGTGTGTTGATTTGCAAGCACCAATTGCCCATCATGGGACTCATCCAAAAGGTGTTTGGGTTGTTGAAGATGGTTTAGTTGTCATTGATGGTAGCTGGCTACTTTTTTGCAAGTAATGGTAATCCTATTTTTCTCATTTTATTTTACAAATTACAATCATTCAACCCCCTATCACTAAATCCAAATATTCTCAATTTTTGAATCAATGACAAATAAAACATTCTGAACAAGCCAAACACCTTCGATTAGTCCCATAATGGACAATAGATGCTTGCAAATCCACACACCTACATCATTGGATGCATATCTAAGAAAGAGAGACCTATACACACCAGAATAGTATGCAGAGTTGGGAGACCCCAAGCATAAACAATTTTACCCTACATGCTCCTGGAGAGGCCGATTTGAAAAGTACTAGAGCAAAATAAAACAGACTATCCAAAAAATAAAAGTTCAGTCATGCAGCAAGACCCCATGAGCGAATTTTTGAAGAAACCTTCGACATTTCAGTCGCTATTGATCGTGTAAAAAAATTTTAGTTTATGATTTTGACAGATAAATAGCGAACGATTTTATTATTTCGATTATTGACTGATTTTTCAACTTTGAAATTTTTGAAAACTTGATACATATTCTTATAGGAAATTTTACGCTGATTCCAAATATACCACATGTTGGTATGCTGAAAAAATTATTTCGCACAACAAATCGCAAAAAACAGGCTATTTTGAAAATGTTGACTACATTTTTGAAAATTTCAACCCGAAGATGTAATCCGATCATGCTGGCCAACGAACTTCAACTTTCGTTTTGTGTCCTTAACATTTTAAAATTTGTTTGAAGTTTCTAGCACAATTCTACGGACAGTTATCGTCTGGAATGACACACACAAACATACATAAAAAAATGCGTTAAACTTTAGAATATGATTCAGAATAGCCTGAAACGGATTTCTGCATAAAATTGTTTCAAAAATTCACAATCTACACATCTTCAGGCGAGAGCAATAGCTTAATTTTCTTCAAAAATTCGTTAAAAGGGTATACGTCGTTCATTACTCCCTCCTCGACGAACTCACAAGATTGAATCAGATGACACCAAACCTGCCAATCAATTTTTTTGAAATTTGGCCCAAAAAGTTTTTAGAGTCACCTGGTTGGACTAGCTATTCTCATTTTTCTAGCTGTTCATACATTTTTATATTTTGTTTCTGATTGTTCTAGGTGTATTTGCCCCACTAAATGTCATGTTTTTGGTTCAGAAAATTTGATTTTTTTTCTTTAACTGATCCATTCCGTTTTTGACACTGTCCTCATTGAGGGGCACAGCATTCATATATATATAAATATATATATTTTTTTTTCCTTTTCGTCAAAAACACATTAAAATGATTACGACGATGTTCTAATTAAATTTGTTCCTTCTAGGTTTAAATCCCGACAAAAATAGGTATACCTGAAAATTACACCTGCCTATCCAACTATGAGTCGCTCAAGGCCAGAGTTGATCGTGTTGAGTCTAATTTCGAATCAAAAATTGCTGAAGTTTCTCATCGTATTGACTCAATTGAGTATTCAAGTTCCCTCTCTAAACACCTTCATCCACCTTCTTCATCAGATACCCTACCTCGTGGCCACGATTTGGAGGTGTCAGTAGCTGAACTTGAGGATCGCCAGCGAAGAGCTGGTAATAGTATTGTTTATAATATCCCCGACTCGGGTTTGTCCGACTCTGTGAGGTCAGCCGAGGAGGATTTAAGCAGGATTAAGAACGAACTAACGAAGCTGGCGAAGCTAGGCTATAGTATCCCCAGAGTTTACTGATCTGGTTAAACGAATCGTAAGATTGGGTAAGAAGAGTGAAAATAAGGTTCGTCCTGTGAAACTAGTTTTTGATAACCCTTTCTCTGCTAATTGTGTGCTCATTGCAAATCGTTCGTCACAACCTCAAGCACTATCAGCTTCTTTTGATCGGATCCCATCTCAGCGGGCCTATCTGGCCGAATTGCGTGGACTGTTGCAGCGGAGACTGGATGGTGGCGAGGCGAACCCGACGATAAGATATGTATCAGGGATTCCAACCATAGTGACCACTCGCATGGATGCTAACCAGTCAAGAAACAGAGGGAAGTGGAAGTCTGAAACCACCAAGTTAACCGGATAGTATTAAAACGTTAGAGGGTTCAACACTAAGTTGTCTGTTATTCGTCACCAGGCACCTCATCTCACTTATGATATCTTAATGTTCGCTGAAACATGGCTTGCACCTTCTGTTGAGTCTACTGAGCTTCATCTTCCCAAATTACTACAATGTTTATCGATCGATCTGATCGCTCGCTTACCTTCCTGGATACCAGCCTTTAACATTTCTCTGGGGGGTCAACCAAAAATTCTCGTCACGCAAAAGTTGGTTTCATGATTTTCCAAACTAATGATTTTCACGTCAGGGAGTTGCAAGGGGAATGAAACTTCCACAGTTTTCATCTCACAGAAATCGTTCGCCACTCGTTGGAAAGCGCTTGATTTATGTGATAAATGTTCACATCTCAAGCTAACATTTACCCCCTCCTTACGTACCTGGCTACATTCCTAAACTAAGTTGATTGGACTATAAACAATTTTCGTTTGGCGGAGACTAAATTTTGCGATGACACATGATTCAGTTTGGCGATATTTAATATTTACTGTCAACTGCTTGTTGTTGACATCATTTGGGGAGTTATTAACATGTGGAGGAGAGTCTATACATCATGACCCGTTTTCACCAATTTATACGAAACATTCTTTGTCTTCTACAACAAAGAATGCATGGCTGAAGAACAGAAAATTACCAGTATGAACAAAGTGCTCGAGGAACACTCAAACCGGCTGGAGGAGCTAAAAAAAGAAGAAGACAAATCAGAGGCTATCATGAACATGAAAATGATAGTCTGTATTGGATAAATAAGAAATAACTTTAATAGTATGTATAGTATGCTTTTTATGCCTCCAAGAATAATAAAATAAATTCCTTATCCTACATTTCGTCGCCTACAGTCCGAAGTTAAACGATTTCTTTACAACTCTCGAGGACAACCGTTATGAAATCCCCAATCAAACACATATCCATGTAACATGGTATCTGCTTGTAAAGCAGATAATGTTTAATTTTAACACAGAATGTGTTTTAGCCATGGACTAACTAGCCGAAAATGGAACGCGGGATGGGAACGAAATGTGTGACGGATGATTTTCACGTACAACCGAGCCGTTGGTAGGGAAATGGAATTTCCGCCATTTTAATCGCACAGAAATCGTTCACCATTCGTTGGAAAGCTCTTGATTTATCACGAATTTATTTCGTATTTTTTTTCGTAGTTTCATACTATAACTATATAAATTGATGTTATAAATGAATAGTAAACAATGACGCTTGTTTGGTTGTCACTTGGTTGCGCGACAACGCAATTTTCGTAGTTTCATACTATAACTATATAAATTGATGTTATAAATGAATAGTAAACAATGACGCTTGTTTGGTTGTCACTTGGTTGCGCGACAACGCAAACACATTCTGTGTTTCAATAATTTCGTCCGAAGTATGTAAATAGAGGTAACCGGGGTCCAGGGGGCTTGCCCCCTGGCGAGGCGCGGAGCGCCGTTTTTTTTTTTTTTTTTTTTTTTTTTTTTTTTTTTTTTTTTTTTGTCTAGTGCCAAATAAAAAATAGAAACAAAAAAGCAGAAGAGCCCGAAAAAACACCGTTCTTCACTACTAAGGTATCACCGTTAACTACCTATAATAATGTCGGTTTGCATAAGTAGGTTCTGCGAAAGAAAACTCACTTGGACCCCCCAGTTGCTTTCCGCTTTGAGCCTGCGGCTAAAATGCTGAAACATGGAACATGCTATCTTCCCACTAATTCGGGGTCACATTTTATTTTGTGTTCTTATACCTATGATGTTGCCTGCCACCAAGCGGCACAACACCATGATTACCACCTCAACCAAGTGACAGCAAAACAAGGCTTAAAATCGGCACAATAATTTTGTTTACTAACCATTTATAATATCGTATTATTGGATTAATATCTTGTAAATAAATATAAAACCACGACATAAATATCTTACTAATCTTCAGCATACTGAATATATACATAATATCTTCAGTACACTCAGTATACATAATGAGAGCTTTCCAACGAATGGTGGAAGATATATCTGCAATGGACAGTGCGGAAGTGTGTCCATTTCCCTACCAGCAGCTTGGTTGTACGTGAAACTCATTGAGAAAATTTTTGTGACAATTTTTCGTGAAATAAAAATGTGACACATTTGACCAGTTAGGTGATGGCTAAAGCATGTTCCATACTAAAATAAAAAGTAAAAATTTCTGTTCTAGTCGATTTGTATTATAGGTAAGAAACGACGCCTATGTTGAAATGAAAACTTTAAATCAAATTTTTTGAAAAATCCTGTGGGGAAATCCGTTTGGAGGCATTCTGGAACGTTTCCTGATGAAGTGCGCTTTTTCATATACATATGTGTGTGTGTGTATGTGTGTCATTCCGGACTATAACTCTCTTTAGGATTGAGATAAAAATAAAGTTCTTGGGCCAAAAATCAAGGTTTTCAAACGAAAGGATGAGTTCATTGGCCAGCATTGTTTAAGCACATTAAATTGGTCAAATTTCGAATAATGTGCTCAGAAAATCACTAAAAGTTGTTAAAAAGGGCTAATAATTGTTGAATTTATACATTTTTTTTTTTAATCAGAATTTTGAACAAAAGAAGTTCATCAACGATAAACTAGAGCATTACAAAAATTTTGCACATATTTATGCTGGAAAATGTACTAAAATTTCATAAATATTTGTCGAATAATAAATAAAAACTGCAAAACAGCCAGCACTCTAAAATCGCAGAATATCATTTAGATAGGGTTTTAGAACGTAGAATTTTAGAACGTAGTTAACCATTTCTTTTCACTCAACGCCTTCAATTTCAACATAACATAGGTAGGTACGATGACTTACGAAAATTCGCTCATACTATTATGCTGCATCGCTGAAACTTTTTTATTGTCATATTTGTATAGTGAAAAACTACGTGCGAAATAGATGTGTAAGCTTCAGTTACATAATTATTTTAATTTATATTTTATATAATTAAATATTGCATTGTGTTGAGGGGTTAACATTTAATGCGTGAAACTTAATTCGATGGCTCAGACTTTTTTTCCTTTCTTTTCAGCTGATCAAAACAAAAACTGCGAAGAGCGTGTGAGAGGGAGGATGAGACTACGACGAAGTGACATGACGAACATCGAGAGAGCGCGTGCGCGAACTCTGCGCATGACTGTCATCATCGTGCTTGTTTTCATCTGGTGTTGGACTCCCTACGTCGTCATGACGCTGTGGTAAGTTGTTCAATTTAAGAGAGTTTTTTGCAAAGATGAGTCTTAGTCGAGTGGGTGGAGCTACGAATAGAAATGGAGTATTGCGCATACGCGCAAAATTCTGACGGTTAGCAGTCAAATCGTTATACGAATAGAAAAATCCTATTAATAGCTCAAGGGAAATGGAATACAGCTCCGAATACGCATGTAACCTTCCATGTCTATAACCTATAATCGGATTTTTGGTTTCTATTTTGAGGTGGCATGACATTTAAATTGTACCTAATATTCGTGATTTTCAAAATAGGGGGTTGGTTTGCAAGAATCATCCTCATTTAAAATATACTGATACCTCATCATTGGTTTCTAGAGCTTCACGATCTACCAACAGTCCGAATTCGTTCAAATTTGTAGGATATTGGGGAAGGTACACGTTTAAGGACGGCATCCTACTAATTTTGTTGAAATAGGTAAGAATTGCACCTGCGCGAACCCGAAACTGACTATTATAGACGAAGCTTCGATACTGATAGATCGATTTTGATGATATCGGTAGGGAAAAGTGCCACTTACGGAGAAGATGGACACCAATAGAGAATGCAGTTTTCGCCTTTTCGCGTATTAGCATAAATACACATCTTCAATAGCGGTTCATTATTTTCAACAATGAAAAGTAATTGGCCAAGGGAAAAAAAGTGAAAAATATAGTAAATAACATATATAATACGTACAGGTAGGTACATCTATATTATAATATTTCGATGTTGCCTTAACAAGTTGGTACCTACCCATCCAGTACCACATCTAATTCTAGTGAAAATGCTGCAAATTATTACTCAAAGGTTTATTATTTTTACGTTAGATATCCATTCTTTTCAGATCATTGTTCTATAATTAATAAGCCCCGTACGTAATATACGATCAGAACATGGTGCATCATGCCTTCCAAAAGGGTTTACACCTTTACAGTTACAAGACCCCGCAATTTCACGTTTCACAGTAAAAATGTAAAAAAAAAAAAAAAAAAAAAAAACTGTAGGTGTCCGAGGAGTCCCAGAGGAGCTCCATCGAAATACCAACACCGTGAGTCGAATAGGAAAGTCACCCTCGGAGGTTCCGAAGATGATCTGAGTCACTCCATACTTTGTAATTGTATTCCAGATCTCCAAAAAGGAGCTACATTTCAGGTTTCAGCATCATAAGTCGATTAAAAAACAAATTAGGCTCAGAAGCCCCAAAGCTTATCAGTGTCCACTGATATTGAATTCTTGATATTACAAAGAAGGTCCTTATCAAATTGGAGATCCGTAGGTAGTTATCAATTTGTCTAAGTAGATATAGGCACCTAATGAAAACTAAAATGTAACCTTGTTTCTGGGGATACACTTTCATGCAAGTGCAGGAGCTACTAATGATGCAATCATGTTGAAATTAACATGGAATAATTAAACCATCGTCGCCCAACTATGTACCAAACTTAAGGGAGATTAGACGACTAAGGCGTGAAACAATTATGATTGAAATAATTAACGTTTGCGCATGCGCAGATTGAAGTAATGATTTAAGAAGTGTGCAATTAATAGGGGACCATTTGCAGGCTAACCGGCACATTACCTGAAAATCTTATCAAAATCGAAGAAAACTGTTGAACTAAGGACCGTTAAAAGGGATAAACATCCACACATGCGCAGTAGCTACTAATGGTATAATTATGTTAAAATTACTAGGGAATGCTCAAATTAATCTCTCCCACTTATCCTCCAAATATGAGCGAGATTGGACGACGGGGGCGTGAGTAAATGATGCTTGATGGATTTTACGTTTGCGCATGCGCAGAGTGAAGTATTGATTTGGGAACAACGGAACTGAAAGAATTTAGCATCCAGGTACCAACGCCTCACTAGTAGGTACATTTGCACGGACAATAGTTAATAAACTCGCCAAGTGAGAATATACCATTGCAACTATATCCCTAGATAATTCCATTGTTGGCATTATATCAGCTGACCGTATATCTGAAGCGCGAGCTCAAACAAAAAGGCAAGAAGAATGTTTAAACACCATTCCGGAACTCCTTAACTCGACAGCCGCTCGGAGCTCAATAAGTGAGTTTTTCAAAATTATCGGTAATTTATGCAATATTTGAATGATATCATTACAAATAAAACAGACCAAACTACCCAGTTGAAAACAGAGATTGGCTCTCTTGAAAATAAAATTCTCAGTAAAACTCCTCTGGCATCTCCCTCAGAAGAGGAATATTATACAGACGAAGAAACCCTGGCCGATGAGACAGGCGAAGCCGATTATGTGATCCAAGGAGGTCATAAAAGGAGGAAATCTGATTTACCTCCTTCCAGAAAAAATTCTTTAATTAATACCATTAAAAAAAAGGAGCCCAAACCTCTTGTTTATGTCGAGAGGGTTTCGTCCTTTCCAGCCCTAAAAAAAATTGTATAGGAAAAAACTACTAAAGTGAGTTTTACCACTATGTCAAATGATATGGTTAAAATTAATACTATAGATTCAGATGGCTTTCGTGCTATTACTAAATGTTTTGAGGAACAAAAACTCCCGCACAATACCTATCAAAATAAACAGGATAGGCCCATAAAAGTGATGATCAAGGGCATTCACAAATCTTGGTCAACCGAGAACGTCCTCAATGATCTAAGAGACCAATGCGGTTCAAATAGCGTACTCCAATAAAAAATTCCATTGGATATGTGCATTGTTGATTTTCAAAAAAGATCTGGATCTCGAGAAAATGAACAGAATAAAGCAGGTTCTCAAAGGAAGCATAACAGTGCAGCCAATCAAATCAACAAAACATCCATCTCAGTGTAAAAGGTGTCAGTAGGTTAACCACACTAGAAACCACACTTCTGGAGACCACACCGCAAATTATCGTGGCTGTCCCGTAGCCGTTGAGTCTGGGATTGATCCCATCAATAAGGAAAAACATACAAAAATGAATCAGATTTTCGAAATGCTCCCAAAACTAACATGGATGAGCGTGTTGGCAGGATCGAAACCACTTGTCCAAAAAAATCCACATGAATAGTGTTGAAATTCTTTGTTGGAATGCCAACGGACTCATTTCACGGAAAAATGAGCTCCAATTAACCCTCGACTTCAAACTAGTCGACATTTGTATTATTTCTGAGACGCATTTTACCAAAGAATCTTATTTCAAGCTCAAAGGTTACAAGTGCTACCATGCCATTCATCCAAGCAATAATGTACGTGGTGGCAGCACAGCAATATTTAAAGAAAACCTACACCAACACGAGCTAATCAAAATAAAAACTGAAGCATTTCAGGTATGTGCTACTGAAATCAAGACTTTTCCTTTTATGATTACTGTTGCTACCATATATTGACCACCAAAACACAACACTGCATATACAGGAATATCTTTGGTCAACTTGGGAACCGATTCATCCTCGAAGGAGACTTCAATGCAAAAAATACATAATGGGGTTCAAGATTAACTACTGTGAAAGGACACAGACTATTACGAGCAATCAATGATGAAAACAGCGAAGCATTCTCAACTAGAAAGCCGGCATACTAGCCATCTGACTAAACAAAGTACCCGATCTGATTGACCTTTTTCATTACGAAGAGTATTGCACCAAACAACAAATTACCTTCTAGTAGAAGAAAACGTTGGTCTTGGTTCAGATCATTCACCAATCTTACTGACGCTTAATGATCAAATTGTTCAGAAGATCCTTCACAGGATATGTGTTAAGACCATGGTGCTGGTCATAGGAATTGACTTGAAAGAGGAGTGTGGGACTGAACAACTATGTGCGGGAGCAAAAGCGGGAGTAGAGAGCGCAATACATGGCATGACAACAAAATATGAAGAAATAGAAACTGAAGGTATGCTTCTCATTGATGCCTCTAATGAATTTAACTCCCTTAACCGGCCATTAGCTCTGTGGAATGCCCGTATTTTCTGGCCAAGATGATCAACGTTCCTCTTCAATTACTACAGGGGCTACCAGATGACAGTTTTCAGGCAAAGTAGCTGCGTGATCTAAAGCAGAGAGGGAACGACACAGGGTGATCCTCTTGGAATGCTAATGTATGCCGTTGGGACACTACCACTCATCCGCAAACTGAAAAGCAGGCAATACCAGCAGAATTGGTATGCGGATGACTCTGCTTGTATTGGAAAACTCAGTGACCTGAAGAGTTGGTTGACAAGCCTTCAAACAGAAGGCCCGAAATGGGGTTACTTTCCTCAACCAAGCAAGAGCTACTTGGTTATAAAACCTGGCTTAGAAGAAGAGGCACATTCCCTTTTTGGAGATTCAGAATTTAAGGTCGTTTACTGTCAACGATTCCTTGGAGGGGTGATTGGAAGCCAAGAAAAAAAGAATGAATATGTGAACAACAAGGTCCAGGGGTGGGTGACAAGTGTTGAAAAAATGGCAGATGCAGAAAAAAGGAGCCCCCAAGCTGCATACACAGCATTTACTAAATCTCTCTGCAAGGAATGGAGCTTTTTGCAGAGGGTGATAGGCGATTTTGATGACGAATATGGACCCTTGCGAGATAGCATCAAACTTCACTTCATCCCCTCTACATTGGAATTCAGTGTGACAAATACCGAGTCGGAGATCTTGGAACTTCCAGTGAAGATCGGTGGTTTGGGGATAGATGACCCAGTGAAGTCAGCACCTCTTAACTTCAAGGCTTCTAAGATGGCTACTCAGGTTCTCTCAGAAGCTATTAGATTGGGGGAAAACATGAACATGGATGACCATGAGCGGCACATGGCGACTGTTCGAACAGAGGAAAGAACCCTAAACACAGCGGCAGCCGTAGCCAAACAAGAAAGGCTCCACCACCCTCCCCCCCAAAGAGAAGAGGACAGTTGAGAGGATTGCCGAGAACCACACATCCCAGTGGCTGACTGTCGTGCCTTTGGCAAGAGATGATTTAGATCTCTCTCCCATGCAGTTCAGGGATGCTCTGGCTGTACGGTATGGTAGACCAAAAGGACTGCCAAGGCTGTGTGATGGCTGCAGTGAGCCCATGAACCTCTGCCACGCACTGAATTGCAAAAAAGGGGGCATAGTCAAGCAGGGTCATGATCAAATTCGCGATCAGTGCGCAAGGATGGCTAAGCTGGCCTGGAATTCAGTCGGGATCGAGCCAGTAATCAGAGAAGATGCGGATGGGACCCCAAGACTTGTTGCTGACTTGAGAATCCATGGTCTGTGGGATGCTGAGAGGACGGCGTATTTAGATACTCGCGTTATCAACGCTGACGCCTGCTCTTACAGCTCACAAACATGGTCAACAGTCTCTCAGAATGCAGCAAATACCAAGCATAGGAAGTACAACACTGCAGCTGAAGACCTAAGAGGCTCATTCCATCCCCTGGTTGTGTCTTGTGACGGTGCCTTACACAAGGAATACAGTGCTTTTCTCAAGAGAATGGCGACGGTTCTTGCTGACAAGTGGGACAAGCCTCTTTCCCACGTGATACAATGGGTTAGAGTGAAGACGCAGATGGCAGTAATACAGGCCGTCTCCATGAGAATCAGAGGATCGAGACGGAGAGTCCGGTGTCTAGGGCTAGAAGATGGAGCCCTGATGCCCTTAACGTGAAAGGACTCATATCTACGTTGACTCCTGACTACCTCTACTCCTTCTATTTCTCCACTCCTCTTACTGAACTGGAAGAAACTGAAGCTCGTCTTTCAGCAAAGCAGCTAATGGATGCGAAAGATAACATGCCCGAGGACCACAAGGACGAGGACCAGGCTTGTTGAATTGTTGTTCGTTTTGTTCAATACATTTTCTGTCGGTGGGTTAAATTATGAATAATAAAGAGGAATAAATTCAATCATTATCATTTGTAGGAAACTGAAAAACAAAAAAAAAATCATAAGACTAATTGGAAGCGCTTCAAGCAGGAACCAAATGAAGTGGAACAAGAACTAGAACATCTTGTTTGTAGCGTATAAACCGTTGCATGGGAAAACACTCCAGCGATTACACGAAGACTAAGAAGTATCAACTGCCCTAAGGAAATAGTCTCTGTTGTCAAGGAAAAACGCAAAGCCAGAAAACGGTGGCAAGTAACCAAAATCCCCAGACGTAAATCAGCGTGGTACAAGGTGGAGAGTGGAACTGAGGTCCTTGATTTAGAAAATCAATGAAGAAACTCATAAGCTCTACATCACGGAACTTACGAGTCATCGTGATACGGATTACTCTCTTAGGAATGCTACCAAATATTTCAAAAGGCCAATAATTCAGGCTTCACCCATAAGAAATTCTAGCGAGAGATGGGCAAGAAGCAATCAAGAAGCAACCACTTTTGCAGGCCATCCAAATATATTCACTCCAAATCCACAATGACAGATCAACCCCTGGTCGAGGATACAATTGAACTCGATCAAGAGATAGATTAAGTTTATGTAAGACAGATTACGAGATAGATTAACTTTTATATAATTTAATACTTCTTCCATTATGAAAGAATGCACAATACGTTAGTATAGGTAAGAAAGAACTCCATGACTCGGGCTGGAACAAAGTTTTGAATTGTAGTGTCGTCACGTTATTGTGACCTTTGATTCGTCTCGTTCAATCGTACCTGTTTTCCTTGCGCTAGAAAAACCTCTTTTCGTACATCGACTCAGATGGAAGATTACAAAAACTCCCTAAGATGTTCCCCACCCTCATCCGCATACGAAAATAATTCATGGCTAACCAAGCCAGTAGGATACCATTCTGACAATCAATTGTCACCTTAGAAACGAAAACTGTTTCATTCCATAATCCCAAACGATCAATTAATAATACTGAGTAATGAATTACAGCTTCCGAAACTATAAGAGTATTATTATACCTATTGCTTTAAAATTTTCTCATTATTGTTGGGAGTGCAATGGTAAAACTGACGCTTGATTTACATGGAATCAAGTGCTCGCGGTGGCGGCTGCCGTAAGTTTTGGTACTAGCTGGGTCAGTCTTTGGCAAGGGGTGGTATTGAACTCCCCCTATTTTTACTGTACAAACGGCGTCCAAAATCTATAAAATTATATTCATCCATGCTACGAAACAACATGGATACTATTTACAACGAAATGAATTTGTGTCCACCCAGCAGAATCTTTGAGTAGGTAAAATTCGAACGGAATCGTATGTAGGTATTCGCTTGTTTTGGTCTGTGGTCTCCTGCGAAAGTTTTAGGCTGATCGGGTATTTCATTGCTTACCTACATGTTATTATAAAATATCTTTATTTGTGAAAAATGCGCTTAGGAAAATGAGTTCTTATAGCTGTGCTGTTCGTTCCAACGGTCGAACAGAAGATCAAACCAGTATAATTTCGTACTAGCGTCTTTTTCTGAAGTTGTTCAAAGTTGATCTGATGCGGAAGTGGATTCTTGCTTCTAATCGAATAAAAAGTCTAGAAATTGCATACATCATTCATGGCCAATTCATGGTGGTTTGTTTGTTGTTGGTACTACATAGACAACCATAGATTTGTATATGTAGAACAAATGCATGAGTCAAAGAATCAAATTGTGTAATCACTCAAAAATGGTAGACTTCGATCCAAATGCTGATGCCCGTAAAAGTTTGTTGCCTAAATAAAATGCTGTTAATTATTGATTTGTAGATAAATCCAAGTCTTTAGTAAAATATAGATTAGTTGGACAGATAGATCAGAATTTTATGCATAGTTTGGTGGTCTGAATACTCGGTTGTCAGAAGTTAGTGTAGATATAAATGTTGAATGCATAAGTAGTTTACGAGTTTTCTACAAAAGCGTTAGTTGTGCCTCGCTCCGTGCTGCGACGAGACACTCCCTTACGCAACATGGAGGTTGTCATACTCGTATGAATCGAAAGGAACTTCCTGGAAAATACCAACCCTCTCGAGGCAAGTTAATATTGATTGAAAAAATCCAACAATGCCTTTGTAGAGTCGGTGGAGACAAAAGGTACTAACCCATGACAAAGGTACGTAGATGATTAACAGATCCTCGTTCCTTTCATTGCTTTCCTCCAACTCCCACTTCCATGATTGGGGGGTGCCTTCCATCCATTTTCTCTTTTCCACTGATTCCAACGCCGCCTCTTTGTGGGTTCCTCCTTCCGCTTCTGACCCGGTTTCCATTTTGAACTTGATTGCAGTTACGACTCCCGAAGTTGGACACTTTCTCGTTGTGATTTGGGAGTTGACGAGTTCGCGAAAGTAAAGAAACACTATCTACATCAATATATGAAGTTGAGATTGAGGCAGATTCCTTCAACAATCAAGAGCAAAGTTTGGGACGGAATTCAAATGATGCATTTAGTTTGATCCTAGAAAACCTATCAATCTAAGCGTTGAAGGATCGCTAGAGCGAAATTTAACTCTTGAGAGAAAGACTTGTGAAAATCTATTGTCACAAAGAGAAGGACTCCCACATTCTTCTCTCTCCAATAGCAATAAAAGTTCTTTGAATAGAATACCCATTCGTAAAATGAAGGTTCCAATTTGAACTTCAGTAGTTACTGTGATTGTATGAATGAAATTATTATAATCTAGCGAGACGCTAGTTTCGCGTTGCCAAGCCTTCAAAAAACCATTGCAACGAGATGCGCTGTGATAAGTACCAAAGTAGAACTTTGGCCGAACACCCCCCCAACGCGGCATCACCCTGATGCCAAATATGTAACGGTGGATCAACTATATATATGCTAAGCGAGGTGTCAAAATGTATGTTTTCTGACTTTTTTAAACATTTATTTGTCTTTCACGAGAGGTCAACCAAAATTTCGCCACGCTTTTTCTTATTTAAACTACAAAAAAAAAAAAAAAAAAAAAAAAAAAAATCCTCAAGTACAACCGCTCTGTTGCTATTGAAGTGTAGCTCCGTTACTTTTCATTCCAGGAAAATCGTTCTCCACTCGCTGAAAAGCTTAACATCACGCTTTAAAATTTCCCCTCCCCTCACGCATTGTTCCATAAAACACGTAATCAATTAGGCGTGTACACAGGCTCTAAATTATGGCGAGAAGATGGGGTTGTGGCGCGCATTTCTTTCCTTGGCCTTGGTATTAATAGGTATTCAACGGCAAAATGAAGAAAGTACCCACTAATTAGGTTACTAATTAATGGCATGGCTACCGCGATCCATCCTGAAGCTGAATTCCCTCATTTTCACTCTAAGAGTGTGAACTTTTATAGTAGGGAACCTCTCGGGACGAATGGAATGTCTGATTAAGCTCTATTTTCTCCATTCCACCCTAGAATGTTGAAATTCAGTTGAGAGACAAGAAAAATGAAATGAAAGCCTCACCGTTATCAGCCTGAATGTAAGTTTGGAAGCTCTCGTTTCGTCCTTCTAATTTCTTTGAAAATGGGAATGTCAGCAAGTACCTAGTATCAGATTTCATAACTACCTATTGGAGGTTTCATGATTTCATACTCAGTTTCTCCCACGGATAATCGGAAAAATAACATCCATGATCTTTTGATTTTTCTCCCACCCACTTCTACCAGTCCCTCTCAGCCGATTTTGATGAAATTCGAAACATAGGCTACATTTGACTCGACGAAGTATCATTTCGAGTTTTGGAGCCCCTATAATTACGTGGTGGGGAAAACGTTGAAGGAGTGCGGGGAAATATGAAATTGTCTCCCGTTTGCCCTATAGGAAGTTGAAATTTGATACCGAGACTCTCCAGTTCATCAAGATAAGAATAAACTCAGGTGCTCTTTCCTGATCAGCTGAGTGGGCTAAAGTATCTCCTGTTCGCTCTAGTGAGTTAAAATTTTATAGGGAGACTCTCTAAGACATTAAGAGACAAATGAAATGATGAGCTCTATTCTTATCAGCTGAATTAACTAAAAATGAGATTTCGTCTAGTAGATATATCGATCTGAGACCTAATAATCAGTATAGTCAAATACCTACTCTTTCTCCATATATATGGATGTGTAAACCTTTTTATGGGTAATTAAGTTCTCAGTTCGTATCCACAAATCGTGAATTTTTTAGGACGTCCCGCTGACGCTACATCATTTAGGCCAGGTTTTGTGTAAATATAAATATAATACAAATCCGTGTCAGACCATTCTAAGACCGAATCCGTAAAAAAAACTATAGTGTTTATGGGACAAATGTTTCAAATCAATGACCCATGTATAAATTTCTCCATTGAGGAGAAAAACAATAGATCATGGATATGTCAGAGTTGTAGACATTACTTTACACTCAGTTGGGAAAGTAAAAATGGACATTACTTTCCACTATGTAGGGATGTTGGGAAAGTAAAAATGGACATTACTGTCCACTTTGCTGGGATGTTGGGAAAGTAAAAGTGGACATTACTACCTATTATATAGGTAATATAGTATTATATAGGTAGGTGAAGGAGCGTTGCATTTTGTGTGGAGAAAAAAAAGTGTCGCGAAAAATTCCTTGACCCCCAACCAAAAGACATATCCATGTCAAAAAAAAAAACAGCTGTGTTTGTGTGTATCCATGTTGCGTGTGACAGAAATGACCTGCGGCAAGCGATATCTAAGCTAAAAGGAGTGGAAACAAACAACATCAAGGTCTTGGCCGCGCCCGCATCGTGGCGCGGGAAAAATCCCACGGAGTTATTCGAGTTGGGCATCTCGGCGGGAGTTCTTCGTGGTATCACCACCCTTGTCCTGAGGGGTTTCTATGCTGGCGGTCATTTTATAGACGTACTTCCTTTCATCCCAGTGTCCCTCCTCCTCTTTCAGCTTCCTAGATCCCAAAGGCCAGCGTCAGGTAAACCTGGGCGTCCCCCCACCCTTTCAATTTAGTTTTTGTTAATGTAATATAAAAAAGCGTGTGTGCGTGTGTGTGTGTGATACATATTTTGTGAGCTCTGCCCAGACTATATTGAGGGGGCAATCCCAATAAATTATGATATTTTCATTTTTCTCATCTTTTTTTATTCTTGGTTTAAGTGTGAGAAAAATCGTGGATTTCATTTTTATGACGAATGTTAGAGAAGAAGTGATGGAAGGGAAAAAAACTGTCATTTTCAACTTTTGGCGAACCCCCCTCCCCCCTTCTTCTTTTGAGTACTTTACTATCCTGTTTTGATAAAATTACTGTTTCCAATCTCAGTAAATGAAATTTCATAATGATTAGGAGAGAGGTGGGGTTGAATACCGATATATTGTGATATTTTCAACCAATTTTCGTGAATCTTTCCTTGTTCGATTTCACAATGTAAAAGCAGATCATCATTTATTAGTCATGAGGAAGAAGGGGTGAGGGATTGCTTATTGCATATTCATGTTAGGTTACGATGGGGGGTTACAATGAATTAAAATCATGATCTAATCGTCATTCTCACCAAAATAATGTACAAGCCAGAATTACATGTATATGCACTACTTACCAATCTGTTTCTACCTTACCACGGATTTTATATTTCCTTATTAACCGTGGAAATTGAATTTAAAATGAGGAAGATTGATACAGCCTACAGATTGATATTTGTTTCACGACAATATAAATATATAGTAGTGAAATTGGTCGATCCCATTGTCATCTGTTCTACAGTGTATTCCATGTCTATTTACGGGAGCGTGGGTACTGGAAAGCCCCCATTGATTCGAACATTCTATAAAAATACCCACTGTAAGCCCTCATGAGCGAACTTAATTTAATTATCAAGCCCGCCTCTGTTCTTTCATTTCCTCCAATTTTCCGCTCTATCTCTTCCGGGCTCGCCTCCTCGAAGTATAATATTATTAAGTTAAGGATTTTGAGGAGCGCCCCATTCCTTATCGGCTTGGCGACACAAACGAAGACAGACCGGATGAAAATACACTCTTTCTATCCTTAGTTTCTGAGATAAGGAGTTCAGAAGAAAGTTCCAATCTCGCAACATGATAGGTGTAATACTGTAAATAGTTTATAATTCTATATTTATATGAGTTGCTCCATGTTGCAGCAAGATGGATGAATATGATTAAGGTGGGCTATATCTGAAACGCGTTGGATCCGCACTGGTGGTTCCAAGAGTTGGGATTGTTATCCCAGTTCAGTTGAGAACTCTATCTGATCGACCCGAGAAAACCCACACGTTGGAAGTTGCCGCAGGGAAGTTTGTGGGAAACTGAGAGGTTTGTTAAGAGATGAGACGACGAATGGGGTAGGAAGCTGGATAAACTCCCACCTTGTGTCCGGAGACAAGCACATTAAATGTGCCCACGTCTACAATCCTCCACCGGGGCTGACCTCATTCATGTTGGCCAGAGGGGATTCAGCAGCTGTTTGAAACAACTTGAATGCCCGGTAAATTGCTCAGCGGCGTTTGATCCAAACGTTGTCGTGATTCTGGAGAAGTGATGAAAACGTCGCACAGTGGGCTGAAATGCAATTCTAGGTGGAAACAGTGCCATGAATAGGCAAAACCGTGGCGGCTACCCGTATGCCTTGTAATGCCTCTACCTTGCGGCAAGCCTATTACCATCTAGCTGTCATTAATGAAACTTCGTTATAGCTTCATTATAGCTCGTAGAGCGAGAGAACAGAAGATCGTACAGCTTTCCGGATGATTTCATTCGATTTGTTGGGAAAATATATGTAAATAACAAAAAAAGTTACTGTTACCTTGAAAGTTTTCGAGATCTCGATTTTTAAATATTTCACCCCTTAATTACTAGCATTTAAAGTTAATCAGTATTGATGCTGACATTACTAGCACATTCCCGGCCGATGTATGATTTTTCAGCCAAATTTCATAAACTTTGGTCCAGTGGTTTTGGAGAAAAGCTGTGGACGGCGGACGGACGCTTTTTTCTTTTTGTTCTTTTTGTCATTTTATGTCTTTGCTATGGCACATAACTCGAAAACCGTTACCAAATTTGTTATCAAATATTCTGATGATTTCGATTACAACCGAGTCGTTGCTAGGGAAAAGGTGCTTCGTCGTTTTTCATCCCACAAAATTCGTTGACCATTCGTTCGAAAGCTCTCGATTTATCCAGCCATATCATGTTAATTACTGCGAAGTGCGTGGCCAACAAGCTGAGTTATGAGCATGGATATATGAATAATTGTTTACACACAGGTGATCACTTTCAATAATTTATATTGTGAACATTATTGCAACCGCTTGTTAATTTCTGAATATTTCATTGAGCTGGTGTTTCGATGATGTGATTCATAGCAGGTGGTCCGAATATTGCGAGAACGGTTTGATTTGGGAAGCGGTGGTTAAATCATTTTAATTGGTAATTTCTATACTTTACACTATAGGACGCTGTAATTTCTTATGTAGCCTCTTTAGGACATTTACTTGACCATGCCCAGGGTCCGGATCAGATGGGTGGCTCTTAAAGCTGATTTCTATCCTTTACTCTCTAGGAAGTTGTAATTCCCTATGTAGCCTCTTTAGGACATTTACTTGACGATGCCCGGGGTCCGGATCAGATGAGTGGCTCTTAAAGCTAATTTCTATACTTTATACTCTAGGAAGCTGTAATTTCGTATGTAGCCTCTTTGGGAGATTTACTTGAAGATTCCCAGGGTACGGATCAGCTGAGTGGCTCTTAGAGCTGATTTCTATGATTTACACTCTAGGAAGCTGTAATTTCGTATGTAGCCTCTTTAGGACATTGACTTGACGATACCCAGGGTCCGGATCAGCTGAGTGGCTCTTAGAGCTTGCATACGAGTCTGCAACTAAAGACATAAAATGTCCCAATGTGTTGCAGACTCGTATGCAAGCGTTTCTTTATACACTAAATAAGCAGCAACTTTGTCGAAACGAAAAGATGAGACCGACAACTCAAACGGATCCAGCCAAAATTTTAATTAAATCTAGGAGAGACCTGTATAACCTCTCCAGACATGTTAATTAAGTTAAATACTAGGTAATTTTGCCGCCAAAATTACTGAAGTAACTTTTATTTTAAAATGGCCTTGAAACAGAAAATCCGAATGAAATACTGCCATTTTTACCTAACTAGTTACCTACTTTATATATTCAAAAAAATATATATATGTTTTTTTTTCTTTTAATTCAATTTTTAGAGTCTATGCATCTTGAAATACATACATGTGGTTGTGAGGGGTGGGGTGGGGGTTAAAAATTGTTTTTCTTAGTCGATTACAAAGGTTTATTATTGAAAATAAAAAGCTAAAATTATTTTATGAGCTATTCTTATAGGAAATGTAGTTCTAATTCCGAATATAGACCTTGTTCCTACACCTAAAACGGCTCCTTAATGCAATTTCCATGGAAAAATCACGATTTTCAACATATTTTTCAACTTTCCCCCAACAAATAGGGTTCAAAACTATTTTCGTTCCAAAAAAAAGTTGGTAGAAAATAAAATATTGCGTCAATTGATCACTAGAAACTCTTCAATTAATTGATTCATGACAGAGTGATTCCATTATCCGAGTACAACAAACATAGCAATACAATTACTCTCTTATATTGATCAACTAATTAAGATTCCTGGTGGTAAACTAACGCAGAATTTCATCCACTAAAACTCAGATTTGTAGAAGAATCGTATTTGTAGAAGAGAACTTGAAAAACATGTTGAAAAATGTGGTTTTTCCATGAAAAATGCATTAAGGGGCCCTTTTAGGTGTCGTCACAAAGCGTTTGTTCAGAGTCTGAACAAAATTGTCTATAAGAATAGCTAAAATAATTTTTTGTCCATCTAGAATCGCATTTTGACTTATTGTGAGTTGTTGCGTTTCTTTCAACGGCAGCGTCACGCGTCAGATATTTGAAAAGTCTACACTCTAGAGAGATCCAGTTGTACGCTACGGTACCGGATTCCCTGTGAAAAATCATCACTACGGCTAATCGTGGGGTGCTAACGACCCGTTTTGGTGTCTTGTTTTCAATAAATAACCTTTGTAATCGACCAAGAAAAATAATTTTTTTAACCCCCCCTGAAAATTTTTTGGTTTACGTTTCAAGATAGGTAGAATCCAAAAATCGAATAGATAAAAAATCCATCCGTCCGCCCTCCGAAATTAAAAGACCAAACTTCATGAAAGTTGCGTTGAAAATCGCATTAGGGGTCTAGATGGTCCTAGAAGCTCGACATCAATTTGTGTCAACCCTATAGGGTAGCATTGAAGGGCTAAACATAAAAAAACCGAGATCTCAGAAACTTTTAAGGTAAAAGTAATAACTTTGTGCTTGTCAATGATAAATATGATCCCAAAGAATCTATTAAAAACCATCCGCAACGCTGTACACAAGGGCTTCATAAGTTCTCGAACATCGAAAAACACCTTTGAATTTCTAAGCGCGATTTCTAATGCGCTGCTAGCGAATCTATTGATTAACCGATCAAGCTCTAAATTCCATCAAAGATCGCTAGTTAGTGATACTGGCGTACATGGAAATCGCCTTCAAAATGCGTGGACCATTAATTTGTGGGGCACAGATGCAAAAGTCTATGAAACAAAACAAAACAGATACAACAGATACAAAACTTCTACATGTCCTTAAAGATATAATCATACGAAAAAGTTTTAGCTAATTTTTGTAAAAAATGAAGCTATTGCAATGGCTCAGACAATTTTAAAATCAACATTTTTGAAAAATGTCTTCAGTGAAATCCGTTTTGAGGCATTTTGAAACTATTCCTAGAACTTGCGCGTTTATATATATATATAAAAAATAGAATAACTCACGTTGGTAGAGTTTTTAAAAACTGATTTATTGGAATATAACACAATACGGACTTGATACGGACTTGGTGTTAGAAATAAACAAGATGAAGATGGCTCGGACGGCGGAACAAGACTGAAGCTTGGAGCCGCCTACGGGCTGTTTATATAGGATAGTAATGCGTGATCAGCAGTTTGCTGTTACAATACGCCTAGTGTCGCCTAGTGTGTACGTAACTCCTCCCCGCCGAGACAAAATTTTGGGGTTAACAAAATTTTCAAAAGTTTCAAAGTTCAAAATTTAAAGTTTCAAAGTTAAGTTAGTCCGTATTATTACAAATATGATATTACAAACATTACGTTACATTACATCTCCATTATAACAATATCATAATACTACCACATAATACTAGTACGAAAATTGGTACAAAAAATTAGTACAAATTATTACAAAAATACAAAATTAATACAAAAAATACAAAATTACAAAAATACAAAAATACAAGATTAATACAAATTAATACAAAAATACTAGTATGAAAATTAGTACAATAACAAAGTACAACCTAAAACCTATTACATGATAATACAGAGAAAAACAGATTTTTGATTACAAATTACAGAAATTAGGTTACAGATGTTTGCACTGTATTGTATTGTACTGTACTACTGTTTTGTATTGTAATGTTGCACAATAACTTACGGTTACTGATGGTTTGGGGAAAGTCTTACTTTTCGTTTGTGGCGGTAGTACTGGGTCATAATGTATGTGACGAGTGACACGAGGAATAAGTACAGGAGGATGGTCCAAAAGCTGGGTGTTTTGAGTTTCTCATAATACGAGATGGGAATTGCGCGGGCATCGGGCATGTGAACTAGGTTAAGGTCGAGACCTTTTAGTTGAATTTCCGATTCCGGATATTGAGAGGGTTGTAATTGTAGTTTGATGGAGTTCATGATCAGGGGTCGGCCGGACAGTTCCTTTCGGGGGGCAAACAAAGTTTGGTCATGGTATACTAATCGGTCCGTCCCTGGTTTCGCGAGATGGATTCCGTACAGGGTTCGGACTTCTGTCCCGTCTGTATTAATAATTTGAATCGTATCTCCGTGTGGGAAGACAAGAAGGTATTGGTTGATTTCCGGTATTAAGTTCACGTAATTGGTGGGGATGTCAAGATTGACGTACTTGCATTGAGTGGTGGAACCTGTTTGTAGGAATTGAATTTCGCATGGTAGATCTAATTCCGATGTTAGGTGACTTGGACAGAGAGATAGGTGACCGGTAGGGCACTCGTGGCGTAATGCTACGATTCTTGAGCTTGTTTGGGATTTGAGGAAGAATTTTTTCTTTGGGATGATGGTTACTATTTGAGCGTTTTCTAACTGTGTTGGTAAGGGTTCCACGTAATACAAATCGAAATTTTCTGGGTCCACAATGGGTATATCTAAGAAGTAAATGATTTCGCTACTTCCCACGAAACATTGGACTTGAATGTAGGATTGAATCTCAAACAGGGCCTTATTGGAGTAATCTAGGAACGTGTTGCCGTAGAATTTGGACAATCTTTGTAATTCAGTGAAGAGTTCCCGAGAGTCGACTATGCTAGGATGTAATTTTCCTAGTTTGCAAAATGTGAGTGAGTTTTCAATGTCTTGTAGAGCGCTTAGAAGTAGGTTGAGGAGCGTTTGAAGGTGTTCTAGTGTAGTGATAATTGCGTTGACTCGTCCTAACTCCAAGTTTATATATTTGAGATGTCTTAATTCTTTGATGATCACGCGGTTATTGTGTGCTATGGTATCTATGGTTTTGTTAAAATTCTCTAATATCGCTTGGTTGATAGAATACTGTGACTTTATTTGCTCCTGAAGGTCCTCTTGCTTGTTTGATAAATGGTTCAGGATTTTATTGTATTTCTCCTCATCGCGGGAGTCTAGATTACCAGTGATGAATTTTACTAACGTGCCTAGCCCGTTAATCAGTCCCCGTTTAGATCTAGTTTTGGGTGGAGTTATTATGATATTGTCTAGTTTCTGGTCTATAAGTCTGAAGGTGTGGTTTACGGTGGCTGTGAGCATCATTGTTTTTTCGGCGGTGTGGGAACTGTTGTGGAATGTTTTGAGAGTTTCGTTGTAAGTCAGTCGCAGGAGGTTGAGTTGATCCAAAATTTGATTGAGGTCGTAATAGTGTGAAAGGGTGTGGTAGCCCTTGACAATTTTTGCGGGTTTCATATTCACTGCAATGAGCCCAGGGTTTGAGGTTACATCGATAACCTCGATTCCGTACGTCGCCATGAGAAAAAGGGGGAGAACGATCCTGGAACAATGAACATCGATAAGGAGTTTTAGGACAGTGAACCCTTTAAAATTTCGGAACACATTTGTTCTCGAAGTTGGGGAATATCCTTTTGTTCGAAGGACAGGGCTTCTTTATGTGTTAATTTTTTAGCAAATTGGCACATAAACACACCACAGTAATCGAAATTTTCTTGTTGGGGGACAGTCCTCAGAAGGGTGGTTCTCCAGTTTTCTGAATCGAGCATTACATTCTTTTTCTCGAGGTATTCGAAGGCTAGGTAAGATTGGATGTTCTCGAGGATTTCGATTGCGATTTTGTTAGCTGTTCCTAGTTTGAATCTGTTTTCAGAAAGGGAGTCTAGGTACCTAATTTCTTTCTCTTTGACGTCTACCATGACCAAAGACCAATGGTTGTTTTCATGGATCGGAAAGATGATAAAGTCTTTTCCGAATATGTCGGACCTACTCGTGAATTTCCTTACTCTGTCGTAGCCCCCAGATTTCAGTAGAGGGTAAAGGAAGGTGTTGAAGCAGTGGGTCGAGGGTAAATTTCTATTATTGCGACTCCTTTCGTCCAAGAGTTCCATATAGAAATTGATGATCATATCATCGACCCAGTTTCCTGGTTTTAAGGTGAGGAGGTTTTGTCTTGTTATTTTCAAACCGTATTTATGGGCAAGGGTTTCGGAGGGCGGTGCTTGATCATCCCAAGCGTTTTGCACGTTGGTTTGATAGAACTTCCGTGGGGGTTTGATGTTTGTTAAATGTATTTTTTCTTTAGTATTGTGGTGACGGGGTTGTATGAGGGCAGTTTTTGTTATTGGATCAATTTCCTTTAACTGTTCTTTATTAAATTTGGGTTTTGACTTACTTTGACGTTGTGTTGTTTTGACAAAAACTTCGGGTGGCAAATCTGGGGGATCTATTCGTCCTATGTTTTTCGTGTTGGTCAGGTTTTCTTTGTGTTCCTTGAACTTATCTGTCATGTGAGTATAAAGAGCCTTGGTTTTTTCCTTGTGTTCGTTGAGGTAATTATTTGTTATTAGTTTATCTAAATCTATTTCTACTAATGGTCTGTTGTTTATGTGTCCGTAAAGTAGTTCAAAAGGGGTTAGTTTCGATACTGAGTGTATCGTGTTGTTGTATGCGATGATCGCATAATTGACTTTGGTACGGGTGTTGGAGGTCTTGAACGCTTCTTGTTGGTTTAGGAGTCTCACGTGTTCAATTAGGGTTGAATGGAATCTTTCTATGATTCCGTTTGACTCCGGGTGTTGGGAAGAAATATAATGAATGTTTATTTTGTGTAAATCCAGTAGTTCCTTTATGAGGCTGCTCTGAAATTCGGCACCGTTGTCCGATACTATAGAATTAGGTATACCGTGGTGAGTAAAAAATTTTAGGAGTCCGTTTACCAGTTCCATGCTTGTGGATGAATTTAGGGGGTACGCTTGCGCGTAACGGGAAAATGTACAGATCACTGTGAGGAATTTCGTATTTTCTATTGTGAATTTATCGATATGAAGGGTCTCTAATGGCCGTGAGGCGGTTGGTGTTACGTTATATTTGATTTTAAGGGGAGATCTCTCATATTTGCTCCTAAGGCATAATTCACAATTATTAATGAATTTTTGTATTGTTGTCTTTAAATTGGGCCAGTAGAATTCTCGTTTTAACTTCTCGTATGTTTCTTCTATTCCTCTGTGATTAGTGTGACCTTCATGGTAGTTGCGGATTATTTTGGTTTGTTCTTCGTTTGTTTGTATGTCCCTCAGTTTTTTGGTGTATCTCGTGATGTCTATCTCCGTATGGGTGAATTGTTTGGTGACTACTTGCACAAATTTCTCATAGGTATCAGTTTCGAAATATATACCATATTTGACCTTTGGGTGAATAAATTCTTTAACAAATTTTGTAATTTCGGATTCGAATTGTGATTCGCTGACTGTTACTATCATGCGCGTTTTGTTTCCAAATAATTTGATCGTCGTAACGGGTTTAAAAACAGGGTGTCGTACGGTAGTGAGTAATATTTGGTTAGTGCATAGGTTCACGGGTTGGTCTCTGATACTTATTGTCGTTACGGTGTTGCCGATAAAATTCGAGTGTACTGTAAGGCCAGACAAAGTTTCTAAGTTATCGGAGTGAGAGTGAGTTTCTCCTCCCTCCTCGGGATCAAAGTTGGCTATCACTGAGTCGGAAGACTCATACTCGTTTTCGATTGCGTTTAGATTTTGCGAGACAGATTTTGGATTCGGCGAGACAGATTTTGTTTGCGGCGGTCGGGACAGTGCGTCAGCGTTCGTGTTTAATGCTCCCTTTTTGTACACTATCTCAAAGTCGTAAGCCTGAAGTTTGGTTTTCCAGGCGAACAGCCTTGAGCTAGGTTCTTTGTGGGAAAATAACCACTGAAGGGGGCGATGGTCTGTGTAGATTGTGAACTTCCTTCCAAAAAGGTATGGTCGGAAATAACCCACAGCGTATACTATTGCAAGGAGTTCTTTCTCAATGGGCGAGTATTTCTGTTCAGAGTCATTTAGTGTACGACTGGCGTAGGCAATCGGGAGGTCCGCATTATTAGTTATTTGGCTGAGAACAGCTCCTAATGCTACGTTACTCGCGTCCGTTGTGAGGTGGAAAGGTTTGGTAAAGTCAGGATACTGAAGTATCGGATCATTGCACAGGAGGGTTTTACACGTTTCAAAGCAGTTTACGTAATCGGGGTCCGTTATGTCTATCGTCGCATCCTTTTTTAAACATTGAGTTAAGGGTTTAGTCAGTCGGGCGAAGTTGTTGATAAATTTTCTGTAGTACCCTAACAGTCCTAGAAAACCCTTGATTTCCTTTGGTGTTTTAGGAATAGGATATTTCTGTATGGCTGATATTTTATCAGGGTTAGGTTTTACTCCCTGTGGGGTTACTACATGTCCTAAATAACTAACTTCGCGTTTGAGGAAGTCTGTTTTGTCGAGTTGTACCTTTAAGTTCGCGTCCCTAAGGCGTTTAAAAACGGCTTCTAAGCGTTGGATGTGCTCTTGCAGGCTAGTACTGAATACTATTATGTCGTCGAGGTAGACACAACAGTACTCGTTAGCAATTCCGCGTAATATGGTGTCAATAGCACGTTGGAAAGTCGAGGGTGCATTACGCAATCCGAATGGGACTCTAGTCCATTCTAGATGGCGTGTGGGCGTGCTGAACGCTGTTTTCTCAATACTGTTCGGATCCATCTCAATCTGGTGAAATGAGGATTTCAAATCGATCGTACTAAAGTATTGGCACCTCCCTAATTTGTCTAGTAATTCTGAGACTTGGGGAAGAGGGTATTTGTGCTCTATCGTTTTTTGGTTAAGCTTCCTGTAATCGACAACAACTCGAAATTTTTGTTTACCGCTATTGTCTGCCTTTTTTGGGACAATCCAAATGGGGGCGTTCCAAGGGCTTTCAGAGTTTCTAACGATGCCTTGTTGAAGTAATTCCTCCATTTGTTTGTCTAGTTCCTCTCTGTATATTTCGGGGAACCTATAGTTTTTCGCGTATACCGGTACGTTGTCTGTCGTCCTAATCACATGTTTTACGTTGTTTGTGAAGGTCAGGTAAGTGCCGTCCTGATGAAAGATATCCGCGTATTTTATTACTAACTGGGAGATAGCTGTTTTTTCTTCCTCGTTCATATGGTCCATCCTGAGTTGTCCTTGGTCGAATTTGAATTTGGGACAGTCGAAATTGTTGAAGTTTTGATTCGGATTTTGTGATTCGTGTGATGGTGTCAATTCGTTTGGGGTAATCTGTTCAACTGTTACAGGGAATGTTTGTACGAGTCTCGTGGGTTTTTCTTCTGAATTTAGGACGTGAACATGGGCTTCGAAGTTGTCTACTCGTACTAAGCATTGTGGTATTTCTATGGGACCTATCTTTTGGTAAGGGACGATAGCGTCACCTTCTTTAACATTGTTTATTTTCAATTTGATTTGTTGGACGCACCTACTGTCAATGTTATGGATTTCGTTGGTTTTGAGGTTTAAAAATTGGAGGGGTATGTCAACCTTTGGTGTTCTTAGGACGTTTTCATGCAGCATTATTCCGGCTCGCAGTAGTCTAAGATTGTCTAAGCCCAAGAGGAGGTCAAATCTGCTGTGGAAATCGAAGATGTTAAATTTTAAATTTAGACCTTTGGTTTGGAAGAGTTCGCCACATGGGACCATTGCGTTAGTTTTTGCGGTAGAAATTCCATGTACGGTTTTTACAAGGAAAGTACTTTGGGAAATTTTGTCGGGAAAAAATTTGTTGGCTATTTCGGGGTTTATGAAACTTGCAGAAGCACCAGTATCGATTAGAATTTTTAGGTTTAGTTTAGGCATAATTATGTACGTTAGTTCGTCAGTCGATTTAGTATATAGTGACATTAGGTCGTATGTGGGGGTTCGAGGCTGGTGTGGTCTAAAAAATCTGTGATTTCGTCTATGTTATGTTCATAGATCGGGTCGATGTCCTGGGTCTGTTCATCTTGTAAGATTTGCCAAGTTTCATGGTCCCGATTTTGTTCCTCAGAGTCGGGAATTTGGGGTTCGTCATTTTCGAGGTTATGGAAATTTGGGTTGGATGTTCTCCAAGACATAGGCGTCCATTTTTGAGATTGGGGTTTCGCCGTTGGGGTTCTATGGGAATTAGTTTGAGATGTTTTGGGTTGTTGAGCAGGCCTATTGTATGTTTGCGCGTTTTGGTTTGGGGAGGTTTGGTTTTGATATTGATTTGGGGTATATTGAGGTTTCGGTTGATATTGAGGTTTCGGTTGCCAAGGTGGGCCGGGCCTCGACTGGCCGCCTTGGGCAAGGCTTTGCAATAGTTGGTAGGCTTTAGCAACTGGTGTTTGGTATTGGTTTTGAGTGGGTCTGGGCGTGAAGCGCGATGTTTGTGGTTGAAACGAGAGGTTTGGTCTTGGGACGTTCCGGCTCGTTGACGCAGCGGCAGGTTGATAAGCCTGATCAGCGGAGGAATAACCCGGGGAAGGTTTGTTCCTGGGTTTTAGGTTGAAGTCGTTTGTCAACATAGTGAGAGCCATTCCCAAACTGGTTGGGCCTTTGGTCCTTAAGAGGCCACCCAATGGTTCCGAAATACCATGAGCAAACACTCTTAGGGCGTAATTTTTCATATACTCCGTTAAAATCGGAGCAGCGCTGCCCATATTCAGTTTGATGTAGGCAACCTGCGCATTTAATAGATGGCAAAGACGGTCGTGGAAATTGAAACAATCCTCTTGTGGGAGTTGTTTCAATTCACTCATTTCTTGTAATAGAGTGTATGTATCCCTTTTGTCGCTATAAGTTTGAAGTAGCGCTCCCCTTAGTTCCTGATAGTTATCTATAGAATTTATGAATATTTTTTCCGTTACTTTGGGACCTAACTTTGAAGTGAATGTCCCCATGATTACTTCATTTTGAAAGTTATCTGGGTCGTTGTGGTTGTGGAATTTCTCAAATATTTTATCACATTGTTTTATAAATTTGGGTAAAACGAGGGGTTCCCCGTTAAATTCCGGGATTAACCTATCATATTCTTTTCGGAATATTTGGGGTATTTGTTGGTTTGGACCTAGTTGTGGGTTTACTTGTGGGAAATTGTGTTCGGGCGGAAGTGGTGGATTTTCAAGTGGAAGTTGTGGTTGATTTTCAGGGGGAAATTGTGGTGGATTAATTTCGGGTATTTCGGGTATGGGGTTCAGTGCCTGACGAATCAGGGCGGCCCCATTTATTGGTGGTGGTCCGAGTGGAAGGGGAATATTAGCGACGTTATTAGAATCCATGGTTCTGTGGAGTCGTTGTGAGCTCCAATCCCAAAAGCTAGTTTGGGGTTTCGGTTCTTTGACCTTGGGAATTTTGGTGTGGAATTCAGTTATCAGTTAGTTAAACAGTAGACATGCACATACAATACAAGGAAATAAAATGAAATTTATGAATTAATAAATTAATTAGAGTAAAAGATTAGTCAAAATAAAAGATGAAATAGCACAAACAATGAAATTGGTTGAATTAATGAAATGAAATCGAATGTAGTTGAAGCGGGAACTTAAATTACGATCTTGTGAAGGTCGTGAGAGGTGAAGGTCGTCAGAGTTTCTCCGCGGGTGCCCCTCCCTCCGATAAGACGAGAGATAACGTCAGGCTCTCGCGGGGCGAACAGGATGTGAGTTGGCTGAGATAAAGATTGTCAGCCAAGGTTCCGTCGAGTGAACGACAAAAGTTATTTGTGTCCAAGTTAACTTGTTTACTTGGAGTGAACGACTTGTTTACTTGAGTGAACGACAAAAGTTATTTGTTTCCAAGTTAAAATCGCACCAGGTGTGGGCGAGTTTGAATTGCACTAGGTGTGTGCGAATTCGAATTGCACTGGGTGCGTGCGAGAAATAATACGATGAGCACTGGTTGCGTGCGAAATTAATGATGAGCACTGGGTGTGTGCGAAATTAATGATGAGCACTGGGTGTGTGCGAAATTAATGATGAGCACTGGGTGTGTGCGAAAATAATGATGAGCACTGGGTGTGTGCGAAAATAATGATGAGCACTGGGTGTGTGCGAAAATAATGATGAGCACTGGGTGTGTGCGAAAATAATGACTGAAGAAGTGGTAGGTCTCGTATTGGTTGTTTACTTACAGATGTTGGAGTGTCATGCTGTAAGGAGTCTTGCCCGTTGGTAATCCCAATAGAGTTCCGTCGTATTCGTCGAAGAAACACTACCGATCCGAACCGGAGTTGTAAAGTGTAGGTTCCGATAGAGTTTACGTCGTATGCGTCGAAGAAAACACTACCGATCCGGAGACTGCGCCAAAAATAGAATAACTCACGTTGGTAGAGTTTTTAAAAACTGATTTATTGGAATATAACACAATACGGACTTGATACGGACTTGGTGTTAGAAATAAACAAGATGAAGATGGCTCGGACGGCGGAACAAGACTGAGGCTTGGAGCCGCCTACGGGCTGTTTATATAGGATAGTAATGCGTGATCAGCAGTTTGCTGTTACAATACGCCTAGTGTCGCCTAGTGTGTACGTAACTTATATATATATATATATATATATATATATATATATATATATATAGTTTTGATGAAAGAAGAAAACACTCGCGTGTAATATTAATTTGAGTTGTTACAGAAGGTTGGAAAAGATAGGAAACACTTAAATAAACTTACAAAATTGAGAGAGAATATTTCGCTGTGTCAGCGTCGTCAGCTCTAGTCTAGAGCTGACGACGCTGACACAGCGAAATATTCTCTCTCAATTTTGTAAGTTTATTTAAGTGTTTCCTATCTTTTCCAACCTTCTGTAACAACTCAAATTAATATATATATATATATATATATATATATATATATATATATATATATATATATATATATATATAATTATTTGTTGGAAAAAAATTTAGACAGATATATAGAACGAAAGAATTGTTTCTGATATTTCGAAAAATCTTGTTCTCAGAATAGAGAAGTAAATTTAACTTTCGTAGGTAGTCCCTGGTAGCTTGAAGCGTAATCAATGAATCCCATGGCCGTGATTGTAGTAGGCGTCATTTTCAATCATTCAAATTGAGGCCAGGTGGTCGGTTTGCTCCAAGTACCCACCGGTGAGCCCTTTCCGATTGTTGCAACAGACGATCATTAGCCGCATCTGGCATTTTTCGCAACACTTTCACTCCAAAGCACTCATCAAAAGATGCATCATGAGATCGTGCATGGACTTTAACTGGAAGTGCTCTGGGTTGATGAACTGAGGCCCTGTAATACATATATATATAGTTCAGTAGAACCATTATTAATGAATGTATATATATATATATATATATATACCTATGTCATTATAGACGATAACTCGCCTTAGGATTGAGATAAAAATCCTATTCTTGCGCCAAAAAATCAAGCTTTTCAAATGAAAGGATGAGTTCGTTGTCCAGCACTTTTTGAGCACATTAAATTGTTCAAATTAAAAAAAGTGTGCTCAAAAAGTTACTACAAAATGCAAAAAACTGCCAAAAATTCTTACATTTATAATTTTTAGCAGAATTTTAGTGAAAACAAAATTATCTACAGTTAACTAGGACATTAAAAAATGTTTGAACAAAATTATGATGAAAAACGTACTCAAATTTCATCAATATTCGCTGAAAAATCTATATAAACTGCAAAACAATCTTAAAATCCAAAATATTTTTTGAGTCTCTTAATTTTATTTAATATGGGTTTTCGTCATACAATTGGGTTTTTAACAATTTATTTGCGCTAAAATTGCTCAAATTTGAATAGAATTTACTATATTATATACGATAGGTAATCTAAGAAAATTTGCATTTGCTTCATGACTGGAACTTTTTTATTTTGATCATTTCATCAACTGAGTCGAAGGGAAAACCTATTATTATTTCCCTTCTCAATATTTTTAAAGCATGAACCTGGTGTTAGGATTTTTCCATTGCAGTTGCATAGTAAAAATATGTACTGAGGAGTGCATTATTTTATTTAGCGAATATCTATCAGAAATATGAGCAATTACCGTGGGTCCCGTGGCACGACAGAAGGCTGGGACTACTTCCCCCTACGTCGGTGAAAACTGAGAAGAGAGCCCCTCTATAGCGACAAACCTGCTAAGGACATGAAATATGTCAATAGTTTCAACTCGAATGTCACACTAAGGTTTCTAACATGAAGTGGCGATGATGTATTTGGTTGGAAAAAGGATCCACAGTCGGTAAACTACCGTATCCTTTGTTGTAAAAGAGGAAGTTATCAACTATCCAACTAAAGAGTACTGACCAACTATTGGTCCTGTTATCCTAACGTACTTTTCAGAGTGACATTTTCTCCAGTGAACCAGGTACCTCTGAAATCGATGTGCCTGTAAGGGTTGTGATATTCAATGGTTGACATTTTAAATAAATCGAAATCTCAAATGGCCATGCGGCTGTACGCTCATCTGATCGTTTCCTAAACACTAATATAGACTGAGTCTATTGAGTCCTAGCCTATAGGATGCTAATATTTCATTTTCCCTATAAGGATTCAATAGCTCAGGTGATCTGACTGGCGCGCGAGAGATTTTTTAAAGTATTATTTTGATACTGCCCCTTAGACTCAGTTTAATAGGTATTTTAGCATGGACCAAGGATCTGTGGAAGGAGGGTTATCTAATAGAGAAAATAAACCTTTGCGGCTTTTTGTTGATTATAAAGATTTATAAATGAGCATTCTTTAAATGAATATACTGAATATAAATCATATTGTTTAGTGGCGCTTTCGACATTTTTATCAAATGTTAATAACAGTTATTACTATACATTACACCTATGCATTAAGAATAGTCAGTTTTGGAAACATGCTAAATTTAATCAAACTTGAAACCATGAGACAACATGATTTCTGTTTACAGGTACATGTTCGACAGGGAAAGCGCCCAGAAAGTGGACGCGAGGCTGCAAGACGGGTTGTTTTTGATGGCCGTCTCCAATTCTTGCATGAATCCCCTTGTCTACGGCTCCTACGCCATGAACTTCCGCAAAGAGTGCAGGAATTGCTTCTGCTACTTGTTCAAGAACTCAGCAGCCACAGCCCTTGATGGGAAGTCCACAGGTACGAATGAACTCGTTAGTCTGTAAGGAAACACATTATACACAGACACAATAAATATATCAATAAATAGCTTGATGGAGGGAAAAGATATTTTTATTTGAGTGTATAGGGGTTGAGGGGGGGGAGATGTAGGCTTCTCCCAGTTTATAATGGTTTAATTGAGTACAACGAGTTTCGCCTGGGGTGCCATCATCATACTAAAATTAACAGATACCTACTTAGTAGGACCTCGTCAATAAGTGGGATTGGTACAAATGGTACGTCACTAATAGTTTTTACGGTAGAAATCACCTACAGTTAGTTCAGGACAAGCAATTTTTTGTTTACCCATTGCGAAGAATGGTCGTCCCATAATTTCTCCTTACACCACCTCCCTACAGGTGCCATTTTCGATCCCACAACAGATACCGTAAGTGGGTGATTCTCACAGAAACCTAACATCGCTATCCAGAAGGCTTGGCGCCTTCCGTATTACATTTTGGTTTTCTACAAAAATTCTATGATAAGGACTGTTTGTTCTACAAAATCTATATAGACTGTAAATTTCATGAAATTAATTTGAAAATCGGTGCAGCCGTTTCTCTCTGATGCTCGGACAAACAAACAGAATTCAGATTTTATATATTTTAAAAACATATATGAAAAGATGAGATAATATTTATGTTATGATAATATGGGATATGTTGCCTTGGCCTCTTGTATTACCGTCTCGGTGCGGCAGTTGGCTAATGGTCCTCCATGGACAGCTGTGGGCCTGAAATCGTTTACCTACTAATTTAAGCGAAATTGCCTATTGATCCTGGCCTGGGAAATTGCCATGATTGCCTGGTCCTCCAGGGAAGCCAATATTGTCCAAACAGGAGTACTTGTCTCGTTAAACGAGGAAGCTATTAAGTATTGTAAACCCTCTTTCAACCTCCAAAATCCATGTTTAATCGCTCTGAATAAGTAAGTAGGCTTCTCAATCTCCTTCTTTTAATTTGTTTAGAAACCCTGAAATTCGAGGCTTAACAATCTCTTTTGTTTGCTCATCACGAAATAATTCATGATCAACAAGCCAAGCACTGTTCCTCATTGAATCGAGTTCCTTGACTCTTCTTAAGCTATCCTAACAACGCAGTAGCTAAAACGGAAACTATGAACTCGATTTAATTTTAGTTATTGCAAATTTGCATAAAAAATTAAGCTATTGCAATGATTTCAAAATTTTTTAAATAATTTTTGACATGGATGTCCTTTGGCTGGGGGTCAAGGAATTTTTCGCGACACTATTTTTTCTCCACACAAAATGCAACGCACTTTAGATTATTATTAACTCGAAAAGTGAAGGCTAGGTAGAAATCAATGAGGTACTACCGCAATGTACTTCTACAAAATATGCATGGATTTAACTCCTACGTTAAACAGTTTACTTTCCCAACATCCCAACAGAGTGGAAAGTAAGGTCCATTTTTACGTTGCCAACATCCCAACAGAGTGTAAAGTAATGCCTACAACTTTGACATATCCAAGATCTATTTTTTTCCCCCTCAAGGGAGAAATTTATATATGGTTTCTCGTATGAATTGGTTTACGAAGATTAGGTCAAAACGACGTAGACAGGTTTTCTCTAAATTTTTCTCATATAAATCCGTCTTGAATCATTCTGAAATGGTTACTGGAATTTAACGCTTGTTTGCGGATTCAACATTCGCCGATCGTAATCTCAACATCCGCGCGTCGGTACGGGTTGCAAAGGCCGTTTTTCAGGGACGGACCAATGTCAGTTCCTATTTACACATCACTCGACATGGAATCACAAACCGTTCCTAAACGTTAACGGTCGGAAAGCGTCAGCCAAGCTGGGTTGGCACTGTAACTTCCTCATATATTGTAATATGGACGTATAGAATTAGTTGAAGAACAAAATACGAATCAAAATGACGACGACGAGAAGAGACGACGATCGATCGACATCGATCGATGAGTCGACGTTATAAGAAATTACTGTTACCTCAAGCATCATTTCCTCGTTTCCTAAATGACCGATTTTTACGTTTTACGTTACTTACGTTTTGATTGACTATATTCTGCTGTGGAGTTTTTAATGATTATTATAACCATTTCAATGATCTATTAAACATTTATGTTATTTTCAGTTGGTAGGTACCTACTTACTTAAATATCGCTATACTGAGATCAGGGGGAGTAGTGAATTGTACTAGTGAATTTTTCCCTCTGCAGGTGCTTATATCTACGTAGGCTTATTGATGTCAACCTAATATTCTGCAGTTTGTAATGAACCTCCTTTGTGATATCAAGAATTCATTATCAACGCACACTGTTCAGTTGTGGAGTCTCTGGGCCTAATTTGTTTTTTAATCGAATTACGATGCTGGAACCTGAAATGTAGCTCCTTTTCGGAGATCTGGAATACAGTTACTAAAAATGGAGGGACTCAGATCAGCTTCGTAACCTCTAAGGCTAATTTCTTTCCCAACCGAATCACGGCGTTAGATAGAGCTTCTTTGGGACCTCTTGGAAACGTAAATTACGAGGAATGGAGGCGCACTGATCAGCTGAGAAGCCTCGGGGGCTATATTCTTTCTTTACCTATCAACCTGTTATTTTTTATTTATTTTTTTTTATTAATATTATTCTTTTATTCGGGGTTCAATAGTTATAAATCAATGATCTGCGTAAAAGGGCTGTTTAACACAGAAATAATAAACCTTTTTTTGCTGCCTTCCTGAGATTACTTTAGTGACTCTCTTTCTTTCGAAAATAAAAGAATAGATGGAATGTAAAAATACGTGAGTTTTTTTGAATTTCCATAATTTTCTTTATTGCAACGATTATTGACGATTATGCAACGATTGACGCCCTTAACCTCTCCAGACAGATTTATCAGTAGTAGGAAAGAAGCAAAACAGGGGAAAGCGTGACAGCCTCGGATAGAGAGAGGTCTGTCCGTAAAACACATTTAGGTATGTGAAATATGTTATATATTGTAACAACTCCGAACAGTTAGCGTCGGAGCTGTTACGAATAACAGCACAAGAGCTGAGCCGCTCCCCCACCAAAGCGAGACACCTCCTTCCAGGGGAACCACATTGTGTCCTGATCTAAGGACTTAGACGGAAAGCCACTCTCCAGTCTGCATATTAACAATATTGATAAACCATTTATTCATTCCCAATATCCTTATACCTAATACAATTGCTATCCAGACTCACCCATTTGATCTACCCCTTTGTGGTGTCTCTCATTATTAATTGAAGAACAAATCTAAACGTAACTACTTCGAGTATATTAGAATCCCCTTATATTCTTCTTGGAGCAATCACAAATAGTTCCTTGAATAAAAACATAGAAGTGGCTTGATTCGGTGTACCAATCGTTATCCTTTATCCCATTTGTGGTAACTAAATATGAATTTCAAGCAATTTCATTTCATATTAATTGATTGAGTAGGATAATTAGTTCATTGTCACGATATAAAAATACTTAGGCAGAACCAACTTTTCGAATAGAGTTAGGTAAAATATAAGTAGTTAAAAAGTATTTGGAACACGTTTATTTTTATAAATCATAAGAGTGGAAACATTATAAATTATGAAAAATTATGGATCATTTGCCAAATAATAGGAATAAGAGAAAGTTTACAATTGACACAAGTGAAAGTCAAGTTTCACAGAACAAATTTCGGTGTTTATTTGTCGCTAGGTGAACCGTGGTTGTTAGTCATTATGTTTTAATCACTGGAAAATTTGTTTACGAAATGCTTCCCTATCATGCCTGTAGTTTGGGGAGCATGCTGCAAAACACGCAACGCGAATCGGTCAGCTGGAGCTCAGGGTGGAGTCCGTAATTTCATTCGTCCCTTGATGTCTTAGAGGAGCACCCTATCAAATTTCGTTGTAATCAAAAAGACAACATAATTTTAAGCACAATCAGCTAACCAGGATGGAGCCTATATAATGGCCCATTTGTATCTTGTTGTCCCAGAGAGACTCGCGATCAATTTTCAACATCCTTCGGTGAACAAAAGAGATTTTAGCTCACTCAACTGATCAGGATGGAGCTTGTGAGATCATTCGTTTTTAGTTATCCCACAGAGGCTCCCAATCAATTTTCAACGTCCTACGGTGAACAGGAGAGTTTTTAGCTCACTCAGCTGATCAGGATGGCGCTCCTCATTCGCGAGCGCTCCCTCGTCTCTTGTTGTCCCAAAGGGGCTCCCTATCAAATTTCGTCGTCCTAGGGTAAATAGGAGAGATTTGAGCAAGATTTTGTCATCATTATGATTGATATTACGTCTCGTGGTCAGCTGATCATCACCAAAGTCAGCGAGGCAGTTCCGACATGGCAATACATCATACCAAAATTTGGTTCAAATCGGACCAGCGATTTCGGAGGAGTAGTGAGCACAAAATCTTGTCCATAAATAAATATATTATAATGTATAAATATATAAATACATAAATACATAAATTAATAAATATACATATAAAGAACTCTGAAAATGAGTGACTATTGGAAACGTGTTCTACACCCTCTGAAACGCAAAGAAAATGCATCCCCACCCCCCAAGTGCCACTGTGCCGGAGGTGTAATACTAATAGCCCCTTTTCTTCGAAAAGTTGTGTAAAAGATTGAATTTTACCGGATTCTGCTGCGGTATTTTGAAACGTCAACCAACAAATTGTGGGGGTGAAGGTGGGAGTTGGGTGGGTAAACTTTAATAACGAGCCAAAATGGATCTAGCAAGTATCGCAGCTCAACTCCCGTTTAATAATGCAGACAAAGGAGTAACATGAAATAATCAGTGAATGAACGGTGACTGGTCAGACCTTGAATGAAGTTCTGTGTCTCGAGAACAGCGTCTCTTGATTGCGTGGGCGGCGTGCTATTGACAGGGTGTGTTGTACCCTCGCTCGTAACGTTTGTTCACCCGGTAGATATTGTGATATCCTCCAACCAGGTTCCCTATTGTTGTCATTTGTGAATGCGCCCAGCTGCCACCTATATAACAGTTACTGCAACTAGTTGGCAACATTGGAAGCATTTAAAGTTTCTAGCTTGAAGTGAGAATTGAAGTAGACTTAAACGCCACCTGTTGTCTGATAAGTATGACTAAAGTTACGTATGTATTTTCGCGAGTCGTCTTATTGGCGTTTTGAGCTAATATCGCATGTACTTGTATTTCGTTTATTTCCCCTTACAGTTTTGATTTATCATTTTCAATAATGAACTTTTGACATTTCATGTCTTTGCTATGGCACACAACCAAATTTTCGTTATGTCACGTTACGTTACGTAACGAAATATGCTCAATGATTATTATGATTCGTAGAAGTGAGGTAGGTAGGTACCTATATGATTATAGCTGAAATTTGGCTATATGATTATTATGATTTGGCTGGTAGACTCCTTAGGACGTGAACAATAAGGTGCAGAGGGTTTTGATCAACTGAGTGGCTCCTGAAACTAACTTCTTTCCTATCAACCCTAGGAAGCTGAAATTTAGCGGGGTGTGAATACAATTCTACCGTTTTAATCGACCAGGAAACCAACTTTTCAACCAACCTCATGACTTTGGTTATTTTGTACATTTCAATGTGAGGTGTTGCTTTCGAACGATTTTAGAGAGGAGAGAATGGCACTTTTGGTAATTTCCAAAAATGTCAAATAATGTCAAAAGCCAATCGAATTCGATAACCGGCCTAAAACGGAGTAGGGTTTAGGAAGAAGTTTTCGTGTTGGTCTTGAAGTACAGGTTCAGCTCTGTTTGCCAAGTTATGGATGATCTAATCTGCATCAGTAATACTTTTAATAAGTAGTGATTTGCTTCAATATTACTGCTGCCAGTTACCACCAAAAGCCGCAGAGTCTTGAACATCATATTAGATTAGAAGTAGTACCGAATTCTCCAAAAAGACAAATTCTCCCCATGGTAATGAGATTCCCTATTTAGGAACAGCAATTAATAAAATAATAAAACGCTATTATATATGAAAGCTAAATACATTAGAAAAGTAGTGCATTCTTAATAGCTTTGCACTAGATGAGTTTGAATGGTTTTTATCCTATGGAAGCATACACATAAATTTTTCTGATTCGTAAGGAATATGATTTCAATTTAATGTCAAGTAATTTACAAGGAATTATTTTATATATATGTCTACATGGATATAAGTACACAGACCGCCTATTCCATGGGTTTCTCTTTAGGAAACCCATTAACACACAACTTTGACATTGACGTTCCCTCACCAGCAAATCCACAGGAAGATTGGGAGAGGAAGCCATCTTCCCCACGAGCAGCTGTTTCTCGCCTAGATCAGCCAGTCATTAACTAGCTTTTCCCTGAGTCACCTCAGAGCTCACCCCAGTCAGTAGTGTAGTCCAGTGATTTCAACGCGCCCTGTGAGCCCCAAGAGTCTAAGGCCTGGAGCCAAGTTTTGAAGCCCCCAGTCACGCGTGAAGAGTTATAGAGACATTTTTCAAAGACGTGTCCATCCTGCAATTTCCCACCGACCGTGCGTGATTATAAAGAACTGAGAAACCTCGGATCGTGTCTTCCCCCAGTCTGTCTCCCTTCAGTGGTCACAGACACATTTCACTTCGTGCCTCCTGCAAAATCACCTTACAGCTCCAGTGAGTAGTTATGTAAGTCATTTTCCCATTCGCCAATGTTCTAGGTAGGCATTATTGTATATCTAGAGCTGTTGTGCACAGTTACGTTGTATTTCCATGTCTATCTTCATATTAGACACATTCTTAGGGACACAAAAATCTTATTTCACTTGTTGTTGCTCTCAAGCACTTAGGTTGATACCGTCATATCTCAATAGTCAATTTTCATTGTTCACTAAGTAGACACGATCTTATCTTAGAAACATGGTTTTTCATCGACAGTCACGAAAGTATTTATAGTTGGTTGTCAAAACGTTTTAGCACTTAGGATCGATCCCCAACAGTGTAGAGTCATTCATTTCAACATAAGACATTATTTTCTGAATGGTCACATTTTTCCATCAGAGACACGTTTTCACTTGAGTCACTTTTCACAGTAGTAGAGTCATTTTATTATTGACATATTTATCATTCCTGGCCAAATTCTCCGTCAGAGAAACGTTTTCATTAAACTCAACTTCCCTTCAGGTAAGGCCCGTTTACACGAGCGATTTTTTCCGGCAATAATTGCAGAAAAAAGTATTGCACAACTATTTCAAAAAAGTTGGACAACTATTCTCTCCTCGAAAAAATTGCCGATGATTGCACGCAATTAATTGACGGGAGTTGTACAACATTTCAGGCCCACGAGCCCTCTCGGCAACTGTTGCATCGTGTTGAAATGAAGTCCAAGGGGTTTGGAAAATTATTGCACTATTGCGGCAATTTTTCGGCCTTGGGTCGGGAGAGGGAACGAAACAGCCAATCACATTGAGAGTTTATTTGTGCAAATATTGACGTGAAACTGCACTGATGGGGTGCAGCATTGCCTCATGAGAGAATTTTAACGTAGGAAAGATAGGAGTTTATTTGTGCAGCATGGCCTTATGAGCAAATATTGACGTGAAAGAATTTCAGAGGTGAGAGCCAACCCACATTCTCTCTGGCTCAGAAACTGGCGCTGCCAAATTCCCCTCTTTTTCCTTTGGTTGGCAGCAGCAGCGACGACGACCACAGCAGCAGCGACGACCACCTCTTCACCGTCCACGGCGCGAACTGTTGTCGCCCGTGTAAACGAAAAAATTGAGCAATTTATATTGCTCAACTTTTTGGTGCAACACAGTGCAATTAATTCCTTGCAACATCTTGACGCAACACGAGGCAATTTTATTGCTTCGTGTTGTGTACAACTTTTCTAGTGCAATTTTTTTGGAGTTGCGCAACTTTTGTTGCTCGTGTAATCGGCCCTTTAAAGTCATCTTCTTGTGTTCGAATAGTTCTAATTTAAATTTAAAGTAATTTTAACTCACTAGAGACACGTTTTGTTCAAGAAGCCACGTCTTTCAGATGAGCCATGTTTTCTTAGGAGACATTATTCTCCACAATGATCATTGTTTGCCTTTGATCTTTTGTATTTGCATTGTTGTCGCATTTAGACATAAATTCTTGCCAATGGCACTTTTCGGGCAAAAGCCATTTCCTCATAAGAGTAACGTTTTACTGAGAGACACAATATTCCCGTACTATTTTGTATTTTGCATTCTTTCATATATTCGTATTCATTTGTTGTTGTGTTGAGACACTATACTTTAGCCTATGGCAGGTATTGCTCAAGGAGCCACTATTTCATGCTGTACACGTTTTTAGTCAATGACATTATTTTACATTGTAATTGATATTTTCTTGTTGTTTGCTACTTTAAGCCATTATTCTTGCCTAAGGGCATTTTCGCTAGTCAAGCCACATATTATTGATGGAGTCACTTTTCTATTCAGAGGCATTCCTTTGACCCGTTCTTGCCATAATCGCTATTTCATCTTGTACAAGCCATTTTCATGGCTACCAAAGGATCATATGTGAACAGTCATAATCTGCTTCTGGTTTACATTGTATGACAAGAGTCAGGTTTTTGTCGAGCAGTCACGCATAGTTATTTCTATCAAGAATATAAAATCCAAAGTTGTTTTGAGTCATAACATTGTACATGAACATTACAGTCATTGTCAACCTTGTAAAATCACAATAGTACCTACTGAATTATCATAGAGTCACAAAATTCCATTTCAGTCATGCAACTTGACGCTTTTGTTATTTTCGAAGTTTAAATAATGTTCATCCTAAAGTCAGTTTACCATTATTGTGGATTACCCTGACTCCCATTCTGGTTTAGCCACATATTGAACTTGTACATCCATGTCTGGTGATAGACACTGTAATTTGCAAGGTCCAAGAAACACAACATAAGTGTCCTCAACTGGTGGCTCACTCTGAGTTACGCAGTAGACACGAATTTAGTATATAAGTCACGAGGACCGTCTAGAGCTTCCGTGAGGTCTCTCCGGTCGCCACGGTAAGTGAATGTATAATCATTACATTACCTATTAGTTACATTAGTTACATATACCTTGACCTTTTCATGTGTTTCTTCTTGTCATACTTCTCACCAGTGAGTGTGGCTACTTCTTCTCCATGTCTATGAAGTTACAGATTTTCGTGTCTCTTCCTCAATTCGTAACCTCTAAAATTCACCAACATATCTAGTTTGACCGGGATTGCTACGTCTCATTTATAACAACGTGCCTCCCTGTTGACAACAATGGCCACGGTGAGCCGAAGACAGTAATTGCTGACAGATTCGTCTCACTTTCACCCGTGGTCACATATACGTCCCACGTATCTTTGTTCAGGTGTTCCCGTTGTAGTCCACCCCTCAAGCAGCTATTTTGTGGCCAGACTACTCCCCCCCTCAGTGGTAGTATGTTTCTGCAGTATAGTGACTGCCCAGTAACAAACTCCCTAGTCATACCAATTTCATGTCCCCTTAGTCACTTAACCCTTTTAACTTTAGAACCTGAACCAGCTTACAATAAATCGTGGAAGCGGTGGGATTCTGATTATCTCATTGTTGATGTCCTTTATTGTTTAATCACGATATTTTCGTGTCTCTCCTGAGACACCTTTTAATTTCATTACTCAATGTCTCTTGGTTTCTCTACTTTTCCCGCTTGAACCTGCCTACAACATGGATATTCTTTTTGATTTCTAAGAGAAATCAAAACTCGGAAAACTAATGGAAAAAAATCAGGTGTGCTAAAGACCACACGGGAGAAGTGTAAACTTCTATGACGATTTTCTGCTAAATATAATAAATATAAAATAATATTATGGAAATGATTTTGGTTGCCGAAAAAATCTTGTAAAGACCAATTTTAAAGTATACAAAATTTTTATTCAAACATTATTAAACTTTTCTTACACATAAACTAGTCACAGCATTGTTTCTAAATTTTCTGTTCACATACCCACCAAAGTGGTCAGGCTCCGCCCCTGGACCCTCGATAAATTTCCACCTTGAGCCTTCGGCTAAAATGCTAAAACGTGGCGCATGCTTTCTTCCCGCTAATTCGTAAATGTAAATAAATTTAAAACTACGACATAAATGTTTTAAAATCGAAATTAGAACAGAGTAGCTAAGTAGGTAATTTTCTGTTATGGTGCGCGTCTACATTTACTATAATCAAGATTAACTTCTCAACCAAGTGACAGCAAAACAAGCGGCATTGTTTACTTTATCCATTTATAACATAAATAAATATAAAACTACGACATGAATAGAAGAACAAGTACGAAAGAAATGCGTGATGAATCGAGAGCTTTCCAACGAGTGGAGAACGATTTTTGTCCGGTGAAAAATAAATAAGTTTCATTTCCCCAGCAACGGCTTGGTTGTACGTGAAAATCAAAAGAAAATTTGAATCTAAATTGACGTTTTTAATGATTTTAGACTAGTCTCATCAAGATAAACGCTTGCATACGAGTCTGCAACACATTGGGACATTTTATGTCTTTAGTTGAAGACAAGTATGTGTTGCAGACTCGTATGCAAGCTCCAAGAGCCACTCAGCTGATCCGGACCCTGGGCATCGTCACGTAAATGTGCTAAAGAGACTACATACGAAATTACAGCTTCCTAGAGTGTAAAACATAGAAATTAGCTTTAAGAGCCACTCAGCTGATCCGGACCCTGGGCATCGTCAAGTCAATGTCCTAAAGAGGCTACATACGAAATTACAGCTTCCTAGAGTGTAAAGCATAGAAATTACCTATTAAAATGATTTAACCACGGCTTCACAAATCAAACCGTTCTCGCCATACTTGGATCACCTCCTGTGAATCAAATCATCGAAACACCAGCTCAATGAAATCATCAGAAATTAACAAGCGGTGGCAATCATGTTCACAATATCAGTTATTGAGAATGATCACCTGAGTGTCCACAATTATTCAAATAACCTTGCTCATAACTCAGCTTGTTGGCCACGCACTTCGCAATAGTTAACATAATATGGTTGGATAAATCAAGAGCTTTCGAACGAATGGTCAACGAATTTTGTGGGATGAAAAACGACGAAGTACCATTTCCCTAGCAACGACTCGGTGTAAGCGGAAATCATCAAAATATTTTCGTGAGCAATTTTCCGTGACGTTTTTTTAGTTTATGTGCCATAGCAAAGACATAAAATGTCAAAAAACAGCGTGACGGTAAAATCGTATTCACACCTCGCTAAATTTTTCGACGCGGTGCGCCTATGGAAGTTTCCACTTCAAAAAGATTATTCTCAGTCGAGATCATTATTGTTATGGCAAGTTGGATTCTGAGAAAAGTGGAGAAGGGGAACGGAAGTGGAACTATGGGGAACGTGAAAAATATCAACATTAGCGCTCCCAACACGCTCCGCTCCAACGGCACTCCGAGCAGAGCGGGCTGGGAGCGGGATAGTCCAGTAAAATTAGGGAAAAAAAGGGGGGTACCTTGCAATAATTTCCGGCAAGCTGGAAATGGTTTTAATACCTTCATTCCATGTAGAAAACATGTAATCTGAGTTTGCACCATCGCAGGAGGTGAGCTTAACTTTTGGCGGCCGCCAAACCGCTAAATTTTTGGACTTTTTTCGGTTTTTTGCGTATAACTCAAAAACTATGGGCCGTACAGAAAATATTATACATTCCTTTTTTAAAGAGCATAAACTTTTGCGTCAAATGACCCCCCCAACTTTAAATTTTGATCAGAATTTGAGGGAGTAATCTCCGTTCGAAGTTAGGTGTTTTTCCTATCTTGGCCAAAAAACTGCAAAATTTTCGGACTGTATTCGGTTTTTTGCGTATAACACAAAAACTATGGGTAGCACAGAAAATTTTATACGTTCCTTTTTTAAAGAGCATAAAATTCTGCGTCAAATTACCCCCCCCCCCCCCCCAACTTTAAATTTTGATGAGAATTTGAGGGAGTAATCCCCGTTCGAAGTTAGGGTTTTCCTATCTTGGCGAACATACCGATTTCCTCGACTCAGTTGCCTCTTGCGCCTGAACGGCTATTGGAGTTCAAAAACTCATTAAATGAAAGTCGTGAATAATCGAATTTTGCATTCTGAGAGCACTTCAGTTTGAACAGACAGTGATTGACTCTTTTTTTCTCTCTTAATTCAAATTGTGAGCTGCTGTTCGCTTTTTAGGGAATCAGGATTGAAGAAGAAAAATAATTACCATATACCAAATGTATTTGTATAACCAATTCGTGTCTTAAAATTTAATAATATAAGTAATAAGGTATGTAAAATAAATGAAAAATAAAAGGCTATGTACATTTAGTCGATGGGCCCGCTTCTGGATCCTCGGAGCAGGTCCCCAGGCTTCTTGGTGTTCGTCGGCAGATCCGTCCTCTGCTTCTTCGTTCTGTTTTTCGCCCTCAATCGCCTCCACTTCGTCGTCCACATTGGTGGGGCCACTGATGCCCACCTCCTCTTCTTCGGTAAGAGCATTGCTGCAAGCCTGGCCCCGGCAGTTAAGACAGATTGTTGAACATTTCATTCCTGCCTTTCTGCAGGAGCACTTGCCCCTGCACCCCTGGACGCACGCAGCACTTCGCTGGGAGCAGGGTCCTTTGTAGTTGTGACTGGGAGGAGTCCTTGGGCTGTGAGAATTGGAGAGATGAACGATCGAGGTCTTGTGGCGCTGATTATGGCATGTGCAATGGAAGTAACTTTGGTTTTCAGTTGAGGTGGCTTCGCCTTCTTTTGGTTTTTTGATGTGACGATTCCCTTTAGGAGCACCTGTAACGATTGAGGTATGTCTTTATCCACATCTCCCAAGAAATTATCCAGTTTGGGGGTAGGACTCCAAGTTATAAGCAATTGATCTGATATCCTCTCGAATTATAGCTGCAGCTGCTTCCACAATACGAAGCCGTTCTTCTCCTACGTCATTCTTCTTGGAATTGTACCAGTTGTCCGTCAATATCTTGTGCCCTGTGTTTCGAAAGCATAACACTACGGGCCTGCCGGGTAGACCGCAATGCTCTTACCGAAGAAGAGGAGGTGGGCATCAGTGGCCCCATCAATGTGGACGACGAAGTGGAGGCGATGGAGGGCGAAAAACAGAACGAAGAAGCAGAGGACGGATCTGCCGACGAACACCAAGAAGCCTGGGGACCTGCTCCGAGGATCCAGAAGCGGGCCCATCGTCTAAATGTGCATAGCCTTTTATTTTTCATTTATTTTACATACCTTATTACTTATATTATTAAATTTTAAGACACGAATTGGTTATACAAATACATTTGGTATATGGTAATTATTTTTCTTCTTCAATCCTGATTCCCTAAAAAGCGAACAGCAGCTCACAATTTGAATTAAGAGAGAAAAAAAGAGTCAATCACTGTCTGTTCAAACTGAAGTGCTCTCAGAATGCAAAATTCGATTATTCACAACTTTCATTTAATGAGTTTTTGAACTCCAACAGCCGTTCAGGCGCAAGAGGCAACTGAGTCGAGGAAATCGGTATGTTCGTCAAGATAGGAAAACCCTAACTTCGAACGGGGATTACTCCCTCAAATTCTCATCAAATTTGACGCAGAATTTTATGCTCTTTAAAAAAGGACCGTATAAAATTTTCTGTGCTACCCATAGTTTTTGTGTTATACGCAAAAAACCGAATACAGTCCGAAAATTTTGCAGTTTTTTGGCCAAGATAGGAAAAACACCTAACTTCGAACGGAGATTACTCCCTTACATTCTGATCAAAATTTAAAGTTGGGGGGATCATTTGACGCAGAATTTTATGCTCTTTAAAAAAGGAATGTATAATATTTTCTGTACGGCCCATAGTTTTTGAGTTATACGCAAAAAACCGAAAAAAAGTCCAAAAATTTAGCGGTTTTTTGGCCGCCAAAAGTTAAGCTCACCTCCTGCGATGGTGCAAACTCAGATTACATGTTTTCTACATGGAATGAAGGTATTAAAACCATTTCCAGCTTGCCGGAAATTATTGCAACCCCCATCCCTAATTTTACTGGACTAGGACGGCAGTCAGTTCGTTCTTGGAATTCATACGATCCGCTTCGAATTCTCTCATTCTTTTCCATTTTTTCACGTTCTGTTGTTTTTCCTATTTCTTCAGTTTTCCTTTTTTTTTTTTTTTTTTTTTTTTTTAAATAATTAGTTAGTTGTAAGAAATGGAGTGGTCAGAAGACGAAATGCTGTGGAATCCATCACTTCCATCACATTATAATAAAATTAAAAAAGTCCAGTCATGCAGCATGACCCCATGAGCGAATTTTCGAAGAAATCTTCGACATTTCAGTCGCTATTGATCGTGTAGAGAAATTTTAGTTTATGATTTGAAACATGGAATCAAATTCTACCTACAGCATGGTTCTAGCCTTAAACAGCCTGGTTCTAGGATTTGTTATACGGGGATACTTCCATAAGAGTAGTTTAATCTGAATTTGGACAATGTTTCATGCAAATATTACCGAATTTTACAACTAGCGAACGGCATTATTTCGATTTTTGACTGATTTTTCTACTTTGAAATTTTTGAAAACTTGATACATATTCTTATAAGAAATTTTACGCTGATTCCGAATATACCACATGTTAGTATGCTGAAAAAATTATTTCGCACAACAAATCGCAAAAAACAGGCTATTTTGAAATTTTTGACTATATTTTTGAAAATTTCAACCCGAAGATGTAATCCGATCATGCTGGCCAACGAACTTGAACATTCGATTTGTGTCCTTAACATTTTAAAATTTGTTTGAAGTTTCTAGCACAATTCTACGGACAGTTATCGTCTGGAATGACACATACATATATACATACATACATATAAAAATGCGTTAAACTTCAGAATATGATTCAGAACCTGAAACGGATTTCTGCATAAAATTTTTTCGAAAATTCACATCCTACAAATTTTGAGGCGAGAGCCTTTCTTCCAAAATTCGCTAAAACATGATGCGTGGTCGGAAATTTCGAAAACCATGGAGCGGCCAGTTGAAGAATTGAAAAGACCTTTTGGTAAAACGTTTGATAAAAACCTTTTGGTAAAAATATATGTCATCCACTAACGCCGCCGCTTCCTTTTAGCGAATTTTTGAAGAAAATTAAGCTATTGCTCTCGCCTCAACATTTGTAGTATGTGAATGTTTGAAAAAAATTCATGCAGAAATCCGTTTCAGGCTATTCTGAATCATATTCTGAAGTTTAACGCATTTTTTAATGTATGTATGTATGTATATATGTGTATATGTATGTATGTATGTATGAATGTATGTGTCATTCCAGACGATAACTGTCCGTAGAATTGTGCTAGAAACTTCAAACAAATTTTAAAATGTTAAGGGCACAAAACGAAAGTTCAAGTTCGTTGGCCAGCATGATCGGATTACATCTTCGGGTTGAAATTTTCAAAAATGTAGTCAAAAATTTCAAAATAGCCTGTTTTTTGCGATTTGTTGTGCGAAATAATTTTTTCAGCATACTAACATGTGGTATATTCGGACTCAGCGTAAAATTTCCTATAAGAATATGTATCAAGTTTTCAAAAATTTCAAAGTTGAAAAATCAGTCAAAAATCGAAATAATGCCGTTCGCTAGTTGTAAAAATCGGTACTATTTGCATGGAACATTGTCCAAATTCAGATTGAACTACTCTTGTGGAAGTATCCCTGTATAACCAATTCTAGAACCATGCTGTTTAAAACGTAGGTAGTAGGTAGGTTCTTTAAAAAAAAAGAGAAAAATATATCATTTTTGGGTGCCAAACTCTACAACCAACTTCCAGTCAAACTGAAGAATATACCAACTCGTCAATTTAGAAGAGAAATCACTAGAAAAATTAAAGACAATCCCATTTATACTGTTGATGAGTTTTTTTACATGCGTTTTTAGAATTTTTTTATATGTATATACCTATTACGTAACTAATATTTATAATTAATTGACAATGTATTATCCCACAGGGATGTCATACAATAAAATCTATCTATCTAACCCGTGAGAGATACCTACTCGAGTTATGGGTTATCTACAAAGCGGAACTGAATCACGATTCTGGGTTAGGACAGCTGTCCCTGGGGTTAGGCCAGCTGATATTACGGCCGTTGTAGGTATTTGATACGACATGTTCATATACATACTAATGACCTATAAAAATGAAATTATGTTCTTTGTCCTTTATGCGCGCGGGCGTACCATTCGTCCAAAGGGGATGCAACTTTTCCAACTAATTCCTTGCACTACTGGGAAGATAATAGGCTATAGGAATCTTCCCCAAACCTACTCCTTATCGTCAAACTGGCTGCCCTTTGCAACAGGTAAATACGAGGGGAAAGCGAATATGTACGTTTGTTTCCACTGCTGCTCTGGAGCAGGTTCAGTACAGAGCAAGGGCGCCTCCATGGGTGTTCAGTTCATATGGCAGCGGAAAGCTCGAAGACATGTTCGGGCAGTAACCCATGGAAACACGAAGATCAATGAAAATGGAGTCACATTAGCAGAACTTGTGACAGAGTTCCCGTCGGGATCTCAGAGAATGCGCTGTCGTCGCCCCGTTGGTGAACAACGGGCGTCACACGCCTTTTGCTCGTGTTTTTGAGAAGCTGATTTTGGCATTGGATGGGTGATCCAGGTCCCTGGAAACCAATCTACTCCGAACATAGCTCATTAATGCTATTAGTAGGAGTGGTATCTCTCTGACGGGGTACTGTCATTCTCCTCTACCTTTTTATCGAGGATTTAGGCCCCCATTGCACCTCTGGGGGGGTACCTAGATCCCTGATATGGTAGCAGAGCGTCGTTCGGATTATGGACGGCTAACGCCTAGTAATCCAATCCACTACTTTTGGGCGTTAATGTTTCAGAAGAAACATGGCCCGGGGTTCCAGAAGGAATTCCCATTATCACCCTTTGGTATATAAATAATTTCATTGGTCTTTGACTTATAATTTCTCTTTTATTCCCCTTATTTCAATTTCATACCTATGGTATACCTGGCTTTTGCCATTTTTATTATTATTCTTTATACCCGGGCTTGGTTCCCAATTATTCAAGGGCATTGTTCCCAATTTCCAGGGCTTAGTTCCCAATTTAAGTCCCCAATGTGGGCATATTAATTTATATCTATTTTATTTTCCTTAAGGTATAAGTCTCCATACTTGAGCCTCTGTTTATTCCCGATTGTTCCAATCTTCGATTGGGGGTTAATTACCTAATGAATACTTCATATGAAGATTCATTGACAATCCATCCTATTTTAATTTCTCTTTTCCCATCCTCAATCGCCAATGCAGCTATTTATTAATGAGCATCAGTTCTCAGCCAGTAACTATTCCACCTAGTTAACATACTTGATCTTCAATCAAGTATGTCTTTAAGTGGGGGAGTGTGACAGAGTTCCCGTTGGGATCTCAGAGAATGCGCTGTCGTCGCCCCGTTGGTGAACAATGGGCGTCGGACGCCTTTTCTCCTGTTTGTGAGAAGCTGAGTTTGGCGTTGGATGGGTGATCCAGGTCCCTGGAAACCAATCTACTCCGAACATAGCTCATTAATGCTATTAGTAGTAGTGGTATCTCTCTGACGGGATACTGTCATTCTCCTCTACCTTTTTATCGAGGATTTAGGCCCCCATTGCACCTCTGGGGGGGTACCTAGATCCCTGATAAACTTTAGCAAACAAGCCCTTGTTTTTATACCCACCAACGTCCGACCTTATGCTGTGTTCTGTGTAAGGTTATAAAGGTTTGAGGAAGGATATATCGAGGTTATCCAAAGTTCCAAAGAGCGGACGCGTGGAACAAGCTGCACATGGTGCAACGGGCAAAGCAGAAAGTCCATGTTCACATCATGTTCTTTGTGCAGTGGAAACGCCAGTTATCTTGCACCGAATATGAACTTGGGGATTGTGGAAACGCCTTTTTCTTACTCTTTCTTCACTGAGCAAACGCAGCTTGGCCTGAACCTGTTCGGCACAGCAGTGGAAACAATACTACTTCACTAAAAAAAAGTAAGGAAAACAGCTGGGTTTCGACCCTGAAATGGCCAATTACACATTTAAACCAAAATCGAAAGAAAGAAACGCTTGCATACGAGTCTGCAACACATTGGGACATTTCATGTCTTTAGTTATGTCTTTGTTGCAGACTCGTATGCAAGCTCTAAGAGCCACTCAGCTGATCCGGACCCCGGGCATCGTCAAGTAAATGTCCTAAAGAGGCTACATACGAAATTACAGCTTCCTAGAGTGTAAATCATAGAAATAAGCTTTAAGAGCAACTCATCTGATCCGGACCCTGGAAATCGTTAAGTAAATATCCTAAAGAGGCTACATAGAAATTACAGCTTCCTAGAGTGTAAAGCATAGAAATTAGCTTTGAGAGCCACTCAGCTGATCCGGACCCTGGGAATCGTCAAGTAAATATCCCAAAGAGGCTACATACAAAATCACAGCTTCCTGTAGTGTAAAGTATAGAAATTACCAATTAAAATTATTTAACCACCGCTTCACAAATCAAACCGTTCTCGCAATATTCGGATCACCTGCTATGAATCACATAATCGAAACACCAGCTCAATGAAATCATCAGAAATTAACAAGCGGTTGCAATCATGTTCACAATATCAATTATTGAAAATGATCACCTGTGTGTAAACAATTATTCATATAACCATGCTCATAACTCAGCTTGTTGGCCACGCACTTCGCAGTAGTTAACATAATATGGTTGGATAAATCGAGAGCTTTCGAACGAATGGTCAACGAATTTTGTGGGATGAAAAACGACGAAGTACCATTTCCCTAGCAACGACTCGGTTGTATGCGGAAATCATCAGAATTGAGCATATTTCGTTACGTTACGTAACGTAACATAACGAAAATTTGGTTGTGTGCCATAGCAAAGACATGAAATGTCAAAAAAAAAGTAATCACAACTGATGAGTTTAATCTGTGAAATATTCCGTCCTCCGATTCTCTCGTTTTTAATAATTTGATTCCATGTATTTCTATCAAAATCATAAACTGAAATTTCTCTACACGATCAATAGCGACTGAAATGTAGAAGATTTCTTCAAAAATTCGCTCATGGGTCATGCTGCATGACTGGACTTTTTTTCCCTCCTCCTCAGAATAAATACGAGCACAACTGCAGCACCGCTGCTTCCTGCTCCATCGCTGAACAAAATGAAACTGGAGCGCGGAAGGATCGTCGAAAATACGGATCGCCGTCGGAGCGCGGTTGGAGAGCCATGATTAATATTTTGGCGAACACGATGCGGAGTTGTTGGAGTGGAGCGTGTTGGGAGCGCTAATGTGGACGCGGCTTTACAGGGCCTAATACCAGTGAGCTGTGAGGTAGAATTGTTTTATTTAATATTTCTGCATGATAGGTTCGTGACCATGTGGTTTCACAGAAGGAAGGAGATTGGATTTTTTCACTTGCATTGTACTTCCAATCTTGTGACCGCAGAATTCGACATTCCACGTCGATGAGTTCCCTTTAAAACTTCCATTTCATAGTGACGAAATACCTTAAAAGGCATGTAGATGCAAGGCCTACATTAGATTATCTTTGGGAAAAAGTAATAACATTGGTTTATTTTTCCAAAATGAAACAAGCCGAAGAGGTGATTTTGAATAGTATTCCATAATAAGCCGCAACTTTGGATCCATCAATTTGAAATTTAGTAGGTAGAATCTATAGACATCTGGAATTAACTGTATAGTTTTTGGTGACGATGCAACGACAGAAACCTGTCGCAAATTAACCAAAATTCGAGTTTTGTATAGTTTTCAATAGTTCAGGCCACACAGAATCGACTGAAACCACTACAAAAGCTTTTAAATTTGTTCTTTGCGACAATACGACGTTGTCGTAGTCGTCACTGACGTCAGTCATTGCCAGATCATCAGAAATCGAGTTTGTGACAGAGTTCCCGTCAGAATCCCAGAGAAAGCGCTGCCGTCGCTCCGTTGTTTACCCACGGACTTCGCACACCTGTTCTTGTGTTCTTGAAAGGATGCGTTTGGCGTTGGATGGGTGATCCAAGAACTGGAAAACCAATCTACTCCGAACATAGCACAGTAATGCTATTAGTAGGAGTGGTATCTCTTTATGACGGGATACTGTCATCCTCCTCTCCCTTTCGAGGATTCAGGGCCCGATTGCACCTTTGGGGAGCGACCTAATTCCTTGATGTTTGATAGGAAAAAGTTGTACATTATCTCAAATTTTGTAAGGCAACCTGGTCAGCTGACCCACTTGTTTGAAAAATATTCTATTTTTTGTTGGTTTCTTATATTTATTATAATTCAAAAGACCTAGTGAGAACATTAGGATCATTGTACTTTCATCCGTTCGCTCTCCTTACGGGTAGGTAGAACTTTGCCAAGATGAAAAACTGTCAATTTGAGTGTGGATGAAAACACGTGAAAATGTTATAGTAAACATTCCCTTATAACCCAGCTGATATAATTATTTAAATGGATCTTCTGAAGAGATCTGGTCTATCATTACTTTTTTTTACCTATAGGCAGACTCACAAGTAGTTGTTCAAGGCCTTTCTTATCTTAAATCTAATATACCTATTTTTATACATATTTGGTGACTTTTTACCAGGTAGGTCGACCACTGACCAAATATTCAGTATAAGACACCTTCTTGAAAAAACAACAGAATATGACATTGAGGCTTACTATTTATTTGTAGATCTTCAAGCTGCGTATGACAACAAAAACCGTTCACAGCTCCATAGTGCGCTTGGGGATTTGGATTTTCCAGAAAAACGTATCCGCTTGGTGAGGGTCACAATGCTTAATGTGAGCAGCACTGTTAAAGTCAGTGGCTCTCTGCACCTTTTGAGGTCCTTAATGGACTGCAAGGAGATGCTCTGGCCTGCTTGCTGTTTAATGTTGCACTGGAATGGGTTATGCGAGAATCAGGACTACAGACCAGGAAACGCTGTATTACAGAACGGTACAGGTGCTTGGGTATGCAGACGACTTGGATATTACGGCAAGGTCAAGAAATGCGTTGATTTAGGTCTCTTGAAGAAGGAGGAAATAGGATGGGATTGAATACAGAAAAGGCATGCCATGCAGACACACCCAAGACCCTGTCAGCCGGTGCATATTCATTCGAGAGAGTTGAGAGCTTCAGATATCTTGGCTCTATTATTACTCAGTCGAAAGACAGGTCTGCGGAGATCAAGGCTAGAAAATGTTCAGCCAACAAAGCGTAATTTACCATGATTAACCTTTGTCCAGACTGCTCTCACGAGAAACAAAATTCATGGTCTACAGAGCACTAGTCCGACCGATCGCAATCTATGCTGTGGAGACCTGGGCACTAACAAAGCAACTTGAAGAACTCCTGGACGCCTTTGAGCGCAAAGTCATTAGGAGGGTAATTGTCCAGCTAATGACGGGGGCAGTGGAGAAGGCGTCATAATCAAGAAGTGTACTCTTGCTATGGTGACCGTCTAATCAGTAAACTCATCAAGTCTGCCAGGCATGGGCTGGCCATGGTGCCCACATAAAAGAAGACCAGATCCCCAATAGAATTTTTTTTGGAAATCCAGGAGGACAGAGAAAGCGAAGTAGGCCAAGGCTGAGATGGTTGGACCTGGTTCAGGAAGATGCCAGATGTCTTGGCATTGTCTTGGCATTTGGATTTGGAAAGTTATTGCTCAAAACAGAGATGAGTGGAAAATGATTGTTGATGCGGCTAAGGTTGATGCCACCGAAGAAGAAACAACATAATAATTATTTGGTTATGTGATTGGGCATCAGGCCGTTTGGTTAATAATTAAATAGATACGTAAATAGAATAGTGCACGAAACCCAGTAATGGCAAAGGAATTATAATAAAATGAAGTGAGAGTAAAGTGAAATACGCAAAGCTTGTTGGGTGGAAACGAGACAGAGGTAGTAAAAAAAAGTTGAGTGGGAAGCTAGAGGTTCGACTGCTTCCATCCTAATTATAATGATTTACGATAAGATATAGATACTGTAACTGACGCTTATAAAAAATAAGAATTAAAAAAAGTTCGGGTAACAATATATTTAGTATTTCTGCTTAATTAATGTTTGCTGCTGCGTGGGCAGTAATAAAGTTAATGAGGTCCACACAAACTCATCCCACTGATATTGGGTTCTCAACCCATCCGAGGAAGCCTTGCAATAGACGGTATAACGGCACCCGGCAAATATTGTCTCCACGGGGACCAGAGCTAAAATGCTCATCAAAGATTTCGAACGTCCTGTCACCACTAGTGGGCATCCCGTTTAAATGTGAAACTCGTTTTGTATTACTCTGGCCGCGTGTGTTCAGTGCAAATACGGCCCTCCCCATTCATGTGCCTTTCGTCGGTGTCGATAGGATAGGGTGAAATAGAATTTGCACGTGCCTCTTTGAACCTCCATGCTGAATGATGGGAGCATTTGTCAACTCCGCAACTGGCGATCTGTATGACACAAATTTTAAATCCAGTTTATTTACTGATACCTAATTTAAATAAAAAAAGGTCCCGTCATGCAGCATGATCGCATGAGAGAATTTTCGTAAATTGTCGTACTGTAATATATTACGTTGTTTTAAAAATGAGGACATTCGAGTGAAAAGAAATCATTAACTACCTATTTATGGCAAAGAAAAAAAAAATCAAAATCAAAAGAAAAACGCTTGCATACGAGTCTGCAACACATTGGGACATTTTATGTCTTTAGTTGCAGACTCGTATGAGAGCTCTAAGAGCCACTCAGCTGATCTGGACCCCGGGCTTCGTCAATTAAATGTCCTAAAGAGGCTACATACGAAATTACAGTTTCCTAGAGTGTAAAGCATAGATATTAGCTTCAAGAGCCACCCATCAGATCCGGGCCATGGAAATCGTCAAGTAAATATCCTAAAGAGGCTACATACGAAATTACAGCTTCCTAGAGTATAAATTATAGAAATTAGCTTTAAGAGACACTCATCTGATCCGGACCCTGTGCATCGTCAAGTAAATGTCTTAAAGAGGCTACATACGAAATTACAGCTTCCTAGAGTGTAAAGCATAGAAATTAGCTTTAAGAGCCACTCATCTGATCCGGACCCTGGGCATCGTCAAGTAAATGTCCTAAAGAGGCTACATACAGAATTACAGCTTCCTATATTGTAAAGCAAAGAAATTAGCTTTAAGATCCACTCATCTGATCCGGAGCCTGAGCATCGTCAAGTAAATGTCCTAAAGAGGCTACACACGAAATTACAGCTTCCTAGAGTGTAAAGCATAGAAATTAGCTTTAAGAGCCACTCATCTGATCCAGACCCTGGGAATCGTCAAGTAAATATCTTAAAGAGGCTACATACATACGAAATTACAGCTTCCTAGAGTGTAAAGCATAGAAATTAGCTTTAAGAGCCACTCAGCTGATCTGGACCCCGGGCTTCGTCAATTAAATGTCCTAAAGAGGCTACATACGAAATTACAGTTTCCTAGAGTGTAAAGCATAGATATTAGCTTCAAGAGCCACCCATCAGATCCGGGCCATGGAAATCGTCAAGTAAATGTCCTAAAGAGGCTACATACGAAATTACAGCTTCCTAGAGTGTAAAGCATAGAAATTAACTTTTAGAGCCACTCATCTGATCCGGACCCTGGGCATCGTCAAGTAAATGTCCTAAAGAGGCTACATACGAAATTACAGCTTCCTATATTGTAAAGCATAGAAATTAGCTTTAAGACCCACTCATCTGATCCGGAGCCTGAGCATTGTCAAGTAAATGTCCTAAAGAGGCTATACACGAAATTACAGCTTCCTAGAGTGTGAAGCATAGAAATTAGCTTTAAGAGACACTCATCTGATCCGGACCCTGTGCATCGTCAAGTAAATGTCCTAAAGAGGCTACATACGAAATTACAGCTTCCTAGAGTGTAAAGCATAGAAATTAGCTTTAAGAGCCACTCATCTGATCCGGACCCTGGGCATCGTCAAGTAAATGTCCTAAAGAGGCTACATACAAAATTACAGCTTCCTATATTGTAAAGCATAGAAATTAGCTTTAAGAGCCACCCATCAGATCCGGGCCATGGGAATCGTCAAGTTAATATCCTAAAGAGGCTACATACGAAATTACAGCTTCCTAGAGTGTAAAGCATAGAAATTAGCTTTAAGAGCCACTCATCTGATCCGGACCCTGAGCATCGTCAAGTAAATGTCCTAAAGAGGCTACACACGAAATTACAGCTTCCTAGAGTGTAAAGCATAGAAATTAGCTTTAAGAGCCACTCATCTGATCCAGACCCTGGGAATCGTCAAGTAAATATCTTAAAGAGGCTACATACATACGAAATTACAGCTTCCTAGAGTGTAAAGCATAGAAATTAGCTTTAAGAGCCACTCATCTGATCCGGACCCTGGGCATCGTCAAGTAAATGTCCTAAAGAGGCATGTCCTAAAGAGGCTACATACGAAATTACAGCTTCCTAGAGTGTAAAGCATAGAAATTAGCTTTAAGAGCCACTCATCTGATCCGGACCCTGGGCATCGTCAAGTAAATGTCCTAAAGAGGCTACATACAAAATTACAGCTTCCTATATTGTAAAGCATAGAAATTAGCTTTAAGAGCCACCCATCAGATCCGGGCCATGGGAATCGTCAAGTTAATATCCTAAAGAGGCTACATACGAAATTACTGCTTCCTAGAGTATAAATTATAGAAATTAGCTTTAAGAGACACTCATCTGATCCGGACCCTGAGCATCGTCAAGTAAATGTCCTAAAGAGGCTACACACGAAATTACAGCTTCCTAGAGTGTAAAGCATAGAAATTAGCTTTAAGAGCCACTCATCTGATCCAGACCCTGGGAATCGTCAAGTAAATATCTTAAAGAGGCTACATACATACGAAATTACAGCTTCCTAGAGTGTAAAGCATAGAAATTAGCTTTAAGAGCCACTCATTTGACCCGGACCCTGTGCATCGTCAAGTAAATGTCCTAAAGAGGCTACAAACAAAATTACAGCTTCCTAGAGTGTAAAGCATAGAAATTAGCTTTAAGAGCCACTCATTTGACCCGGACCCTGTGCATCGTCAAGTAAATGTCCTAAAGAGGCTACATACGAAATTACAGCTTCCTAGAGTGTAAAGCATAGAAATTAGCTTTAAGAGCCACTCATCTGATCCGGACCCTGGGCATCGTCAAGTAAATGTCCTAAAGAGATTACATACGAAATTACAGCTTCCTAGAGTGTAAAGTATAGAAATTAGCTTTAAGAGCCACTCATCTGATCCGGGCTCTGGGCATCGTCAAGTAAATGTCCTAAAGAGGCTACATACAAAATTACAGCTTCCTAGAGTGTAAAGCATAGAAATTAGCTTTAAGAGACACTCATCTGATCCGGACCCTGTGCATCGTCAAGTAAATGTCCTAAAGAGGCTACATACGAAATTACTGCTTCCTAGAGTATAAATTATAGAAATTAGCTTTAAGAGACACTCATCTGATCCGGACCCTGAGCATCGTCAAGTAAATGTCCTAAAGAGGCTACACACGAAATTACAGCTTCCTAGAGTGTAAAGCATAGAAATTAGCTTTAAGAGCCACTCATCTGATCCAGACCCTGGGAATCGTCAAGTAAATATCTTAAAGAGGCTACATACATACGAAATTACAGCTTCCTAGAGTGTAAAGCATAGAAATTAGCTTTAAGAGCCACTCATCTGATCCAGACCCTGGGAATCGTCAAGTAAATATCTTAAAGAGGATACATACATACGAAATTACAGCTTCCTAGAGTGTAAAGCATAGAAATTAGCTTTAAGAGCCACTCATCTGATCCGGACCCTGTGCATCGTTAAGTAAATGTCCTAAAGAGGCTACAAACAAAATTACAGCTTCCTAGAGTGTAAAGCATGGAAATTAGCTTTAAGAGCCACTCATCTGATCCGGACCCTGGGCATCGTCAAGTAAATGTCCTAAAGAGGCTACATACAAAATTACAGCTTCCTAGAGTGTAAAGCATAGAAATTAGCTTTAAGAGCCACTCATCTGATCCGGACCCTGGGCATCGTCAAGTAAATGTCCTAAAGAGGCTACATACGAAATTACAGCTTCCTAGAGTGTAAAGCATAGAAATTAGCTTTTAGAGCCACTCATCTGATCCGGACCCTGGGCATCGTCAAGTAAATGTCCTAAAGAGGCTACATACAAAATTACAGCTTCCTATATTGTAAAGCATAGAAATTAGCTTTAAGAGACACTCATCTGATCCGGAGCCTGAGCATTGTCAAGTAAATGTCCTAAAGAGGCTATACACGAAATTACAGCTTCCTAGAGTGTAAAGCATAGAAATTAGCTTTAAGAGCCACTCATCTGATCCGGACCCTGGGCATCGTCAAGTAAATGTCCTAAAGAGGCTACATACAAAATTACCGCTTCCTATATTGTAAAGCATAGAAATTAGCTTTAAGATCCACTCATCTGATCTGGAGCCTGAGCATCGTCAAGTAAATGTCCTAAAGAGGCTACATACGAAATTGCAGCTTCCTGGAGTATAAAGTATAGAAATTAGCTTTAAGAGCCTCTCATCTGATCCGGACCCTGGGCATCGTCAAGTAAATGTCCTAAAGAGGCTACATACAAAATTACAGCTTCCTATATTGTAAAGCATAGAAATTAGCTTTAAGATCCACTCATCTGATCCGGAGCCTGAGCATCGTCAAGTAAATGTCCTAAAGAGGCTACATACGAAATTGCAGCTTCCTGGAGTATAAAGTATAGAAATTAGCTTTAAGATCCACTCATCTGATCCGGAGCCTGAGCATCGTCAAGTAAATGTCCTAAAGAGGGTACACACGAAAAAACAGCTTCCTAGAGTGTAAAGCATAGAAATTAGCTTTAAGAGCCACTCATCTGATCCAGACCCTGGGAATCGTCAAGTAAATATCTTAAAGAGGCTACATACATACGAAATCACAGCTTCCTAGAGTGTAAAGCATAGAAATTAGCTTTAAGAGCTACTCATCTGATCCGGACCCTGTGCATCGTTAAGTAAATGTCCTAAAGAGGCTACAAACAAAATTACAGCTTCCTAGAGTGTAAAGCATGGAAATTAGCTTTAAGAGCCACTCATTTGACCCGGACCCAGGGCATCGTCAAGTCAATGTCCTAAAGAGGCTACATACGAAATTACAGCTTCCTAGAGTGTAATCGGTATGGATTTTAATTAGGTATAGATTTAAGATTTTAATAGGTATAGAAATTACCTATTAAAATGATTTAACCACCGCTTCACAAATCAAACCGTTCTCGCAATATTTGGATCACCTGCTATGAATCACATCATTGAAACACCAGCTCAATGAAATATTCAGAAATTAACAAGCGATTGCAATCATGTTCACAATATCAATTATTGAGAATGATCACCTGTGTGTAAACAATAAATTATTCATATAACCATGCTCATAACTCAGCTTGTTGACCACACACTTTGCAGTACATAGTTAACATAATATGTTCGGATAAATCGAGAGCTTTCTAACGAATGGTCAACGAATTTTGTGGGATGAACAACGACGAAGTACCATTTCGCTAGCAACGACTCGGTTGTAAGCGGGAATCATCGGAAAACCAACTGGGACAATTTTCGTCGACAGTTTTCGTAACGATTTTTTTGTTTATGTGCCAAAGCAAAGACATAAAATTGCAATCAATAAAACTCGTTCCAAGTAATATTCTGCAATTCTAATAAGATTTTAGGTTTCGACATACAAGCAGTTTTATCATGTCTTACCGCTGGGTTTTGAAAATCAAGCGAAATTCAGCGCGACCTAATATATTCTATTGATTTTTACGTACTACCAATGCGCTGCTAGGGAAGTGTAACTCCCTTAGTTTTAATAGCAAGAAAATCGTTCGCCACTTTTTGGAATGCTTTCATTTTATCTCAACATGTCATTATCTTTAAGCCGCTGTAGTGTGGAACGCAGGGCCGGCCTAAGGCGAAAATTGAAAGTGTGCAAGACTCTCATTTTATAGCTCTACTAAGGGGTATTCCACAACAGGGGGGGAAATCTCGTGAAATGTGAGGTCTAAAAACACAGTTTTTGTGCTCTTTTGTGCCTTTTAGAACATTAAATGTTGATTAACTTGATAGGTTAATTAATTGATTAACTTGATCAATACTGCTGATTAAAATTATTTATTAACTTGATAGGTTCAATACTCTTTCTTGTACCTTAAACCTCGATTAAGTTAAATAAATAAACTAATTAAAACTTCTTGGTCACGTTACAACGATTTTTACAATTATATTGCAAGTACCTACTCTCAGAATGAACAGCTAATGCTGGAATCACCGTCCGCAGGCTAGAAAAACAAAGGCGTGGAAGTGGACGCAGGAAGAGGAGTCTTAAAACCCTTGTAGTCCGGGAGCTAGCAATTTTTGAACTACCTCATCAACAGCAGAAGGTCTGAATATCACATACAAAAGATCTCACCATGTACGTTTAAGTAAAAAAATTGTCTGGCGAGTTCTCAGGGTGGGCTTAGCGTTCATGAACAGCAAGCATTGTAAATGCATTACTTCATTCTTCAGGCCTGCCTTGAGAGTATCTCACAAAACCTGACATGAAATCTGGGTGAATTTGACACACCAGATTTAAAATTCGTAAATTTTGAAAAAATTACGTGTTGAGCGGCACAAAAAGTTTTCACGTTGAAATTACGTACTATACGTATATTGATTCAAAAAATATCACACCAGACAGATGTTTGGGGTGATTTACCGAAAAGTGACAGAAAAATTTGGAAATGTTGACAGGAATTACGTCATGGACAGCAAGCATAATAGATGTGATATATTATTTTTCAGGCCTGCCATGAGGATTAAGTATCTCAAGAAACCTGACATGATATTTGGGTGACTTTGGTCCACCTGACAGCTTTAAAAATCGTAAATTTTGAGACAAGTTTTCGGGTAAATCACCCAAAATATTTGTCAAGTGAGATAGTTCTTGAATCACCATCAATAGTGCGTCATTTCAACGTGAAAACTTGGACCAAATTCACCCTGATATCATGTCAAGTTTCGTGATATAATCCTCAGGCAGGCTTGAAACATGAAATAACGGATCTATAATGCTTGCTGTCCATGACGTAATTTCTGTCAAAATTTCTAAATTTCCTGTAAATTTTTGGTGAATCACCCCAAATATTTGTCTGGTGAAATATTTTTTTAATCACCACCCATAGTACTCCATTTCAACTTGGAAAATATTCTTGCTGCTCATGACGTAATTTTTCTCAAAATTTACGAATTTTAAATCTGTCTGGTGGGTCAAATTCACCCAGATTTCATGTCAGGTTTTGTGAGATACTCTCCAGGCAGGCCTGAAGATTGAAATAACGCATTTATTATGCTTGCTGTTCATGATGTAATTTCTGCCAAATTTTTAAAATTTTTTGAATGCTAAACCCACAAACCCCTGAGGACTTGCTAGACAAATTTTCCCTTGAATATACATGGTGAGATCTTTTGTATCTGATATTCAGACATTCTGCTGCTGCTAGCTGCCGAAATATTCCCGCGTCCCGCCAAACGGGCAGATGACTACTCCATTGACCTTGGATCCTGTATTTCAGATCTCATTGGGGTGGATCTTCGGTTTTACCTTAAAATTCAAATGTTTTAGTTTTGAGACAAAATGCCTTCTAGTTGAAATATTTCTGCCCAACATTTAGATCAATGCCTAAAAATGTGCCTAATTATTAATTTTTTTAAACCAAAATTGGTCAATTTTATGCCCCTCCAAAAGGCTCGGGTGTGTGGCTGCATATTTGGCACCCCCTCAGACCGGCCTTGTGTGGAAGAAAGCTGATTTATTACGCTACTTTATAAACGATGAGAGGTATAACCATAATGAACTAATGATACGAAAAGAAGGCACTAAATGGTAGGTAGTATTCCGTAGTAGGTGCCTGTAAGCATTAGGTACTAGTATGATGCATAGACCTCTGACCAGCTCCTAAAGCTGATTCCTATGGTATTTAATCTCTGAAGCTGAAATTTTAAACATGGCCTGTATGAGACAGTTAGAATAGAAATTCATAGTGAGGAATTACCAAGCTGAGGTTTCTAATTTCTATGCTATTAGTCCTATGAAGCTAACATATACATCCTAAGACAATTAGGGGAATTAAAAGCGAAAGGAAAGCGAGTGTATTTTGCCTGGCTCAAATCCCATTCAGGCATACCAGGAAATTAAATTGCTGATGCGGCTGCTAAAAGAGCTACAAACCAACCACTGGAAGCACCTCAACACATCTTCCCGCACACAGATTTGTACTGGAACATACGAGAAAGATATATGAAGGAATGGCAAACTTTTCACTGCACGTACCCGAAAGGACGGAACTATGTTGGCATGTTCCCTAAAGTGGCAAAAAAACCATGGTTTTCCAGTATCGGTGAGGAAAAATAAAAAAAATACTTCAAAACTATTTCTCGGCTGAGGACTGGCCACGGTATCACCAATAAATACCTCCATATGATCGGCAAAGTATAGTCCCCGGGATGCAGAGCATGCCCGGAAGAAATAGAAACTCTAGAGCACGTCATTTTCAACTGCCCCCACTACGAAATTCAACGACAAGAATTGTTCCAAGCCATATCACGAGAAGCAGAGCAACCATTCAACATGTGCCACGTTTTGAGTTTGAACAACCAGAACATATACGATCCGTTATATGAATGGAACGCGGGATGGTAACGAAATGTGTGACGGATGATTTTCACGTACAACCGAGTCGTTGCTAGGGAAATGGTACTTCGTCGTTTTTCATCCCACAAAATTCGTTGACCATTCGTTCGAAAGCTCTCGATTTATCCAACAATATTATGTTAACTACTGCGAAGTGCGTGTCCAACAAACTGAGTTATGAGCATGGTTATATAAATAATTGTTTACACACAGGTGATCATTCTCAATAATTGATATTGTGAACATGATTGCAACCGGTTGTTAATTTCTGATGATTTCATTGAGCTTGTGTTTCGATGATTTGATTCATAGCAGGTGATCTGAGTATTACGAAAACGGTTTGATTTGTGAAGCGGAGGTTAAATAATTTGAATAGGTAATTTCTATACTTTACACTCTAGGAAGCTGTAATTTCGTATGTAGCCTCTTTAGGACATTTACTTGACGATGCTCAGGGTCCGGATCAGATGTGTGGCTCTTAAAGCTCATTTCTATGCTTTACACCCTAGGAAGCTGTAATTTCGTATGTAGCCTCTTTAGGACATTTACTTGACGATGTCCAGGGTCCGGATCAGATGAGTGGCTTTTAAAGCTAATTTCTATTTCGTATGTAGCCTCTTTAGGACATTTACTTGATAAATCGCTCTTGATTTATCACGAATTTATTTCGTAGTTTCATACTATAACTATATAAATTGATGTTATAAATGAATAGTAAACAATGACGCTTGTTTGGTTGTCACTTGGTTGCGCGACAACGCAAACACATTCTGTGTTTCAATAATTTTGTCCGAAGTATGTAAATAGAGGTAACCGGGGGTCCAGGGGGCTTGCCCCCTGGCGAGGCGCGGAGCGCCGAGTTTTGTGACAATTTATTTTAGTATTTGAAGCAAATTAATGTACATATTCTGTAAATACTTACTGTAATCGAATAATTGTAAAATTATGGTTGAATGGCTATTTGCCTATACCAATAAATTTAAAAAAAAAGCTGAAACTTTAAACTGAGGCTATTGACCATTAAAGTTTAATAAAGAAGAAATGACTGTGAAGCGTATTTCTCAAATCAAATCATCAAATTCAAAACTCAATCAATTCTTCAAATTGCAAAACTTTACATACGAACTGCCATTATGGCTTGGGCCCAAATCGATATATTGAGGGTCACACCTAATGGTGAGAGGATGAGAGGTGAGAGCACACTCATTACAGCTAATCAACCTTTTCCAAACTGTTACCAGAGTGAGTTGGCGTTACAATCACTCATTTCCATGCCACTCTACGCTCATTAGAGCTTTAAAAGCGCTTGTCTGTCTTACTTGGGGTGAAAATACAAACTCCTTAGCACCAAAAAACATAATTCAGTGTATCATATTTAACCATATCATCATATGGTGCACGAAAAAGCATTTTTGGGCCTCCAAACCCTCTTACCGAATGACCTACAAAAAAAAAAAAAAAAAAAAAAAATGATAGAAATAATTATAATAACTGATGTACCATAATAATTTGCAGTGTCATATTATCGACTCCTTTGAGAAGACGCCTGTAGGCAGTTCCGATTGATAGCCATAAAACTATAAGTATATTATTACATTGAAAATAGATAAGTGCTTTTGCAATGATGAAGTGTCGTGAAAGAGTTGCCTGGTGTTTTATGTGTCTAGGTGCCAGCTCAGTCGTCTTTTTCGACTTTGAGGAACTACCGTCCCGTGAAATTATTGAGCACAAGAGAGTCAGATGAGTGGGACGTTTCACGGAAGTCCGTAAATAGAATGAGTTCAAACATGAAGTGAACCTTTATAAGCACCCTGACTTTACTCATTCCTCTCCAGAAAAAAGGTCTGTGGGTACTTGAATACTTGGAAATCGACCTTCTTTTAATATATTTATACTGTTCCCACTACTGCGCCCACTCTTAGGGGATTCAATTGAGTGAATGGGAAAATAACGGTAATGTGCTACTTCTACGCAGTAACTTCCCACCATAAAAATCCGTTTATATATATATATACATTATATATATATATATATATATATATATATATATATATATATATATATATATATATATATATATATATATATATATATATATATATATATATATATATATATATATATATATATATATATATATATATATATATATCTAATATATAAAATTCTCGTGTCACAGTTTTTGTTGCCATACTCCTCCGAAACAGCTTGACCGATTTTGATGAAATTTTTTGTGCTTATCCGGTATCTTTGAGAATCGGCCAACATCTATTTTTCATCCCCCTAAATGTTAGGGGTAGTCCACCCCTAAATTTTTTTATTTATTTTTACACAAAATTTTTAATTTTTATTTTAATTAACGTCTGCCAAGTTGGGTGGGCAGTATAACTTCCTCAAGCGAGCGAAGCGAGCATCATCCCCCACAGAAGTTAAACCTACCTTTAGAGATCTACCGTTTGCGAGCGAAGCGAGCAACATCCCCTACATGTTTCAATTGTAATACATTCCATGTATACAGCCACACTTTGCGAGCGAAGCGAGCAACATTCCCTATATGCCACACTTTGCGAGCGAAGCGAGCAATTTAATGGGGGGTCCGGGGGGCTTGCCCCCCGGCTGGACGTGGAGGCGAGCGGAGCGAGCCGGAGCGGCTAGTATATATATATATATATATATATATATATATATATATATATATATATATATATATATATATATATATATATTTATATATGTAGGGAACCCCATTAATTATTTTGTTAATTTCAAAATTATTTACGAGTACCTACATATGAAATGTTAAGTTGTTACGGAAAGTTAATAAACAGTATAGTTGCAGAATTTCAAAAAAATAGTTTTTGTATATTGCTAATAATAATTTCTTCTTAAATTAGCATTACGAAGTGGTGACATTTCGACGTTCTAAATCTAAATTAAAATCTGATATCGGAATTGATCAAAATTAAGTATGACGGACAATCAAATCTTACTTTTCCTTGAATAAACAGGTAGACTAGTGCCTCTAAATCTGTGTAGCTATTATTTGCCTCCTTACTCCCGGATATAAAAATAAGATTAGAGAGAATCCAAGCATAAGAAAAGGTACAACAGGTATTTACCTTGTCACATCTGTTATCTCCGAGGACGAACACCACTATGGGACAAAGAATGTATTTTTTCCCGGGAGTGTCTTGTTTTAACTCTCTTCTGGCCTCTTTGACGGGAATACAGGTGTCGCTTTCAAGAATAAATCGAGGAAATATTTCATTTCTCTGAATTAAATGGGATACTTTTCTTCTTTCTGTTACCTTTTAGGTGATGTATTCTTCTTCTATTATATCTTTAAAAGTATTTACTACTGTGTTTTATTATTATGCTGTGGTTCATAAATTCTTTATTTTCATGCATAGTTGTCTGTTCTATGAATATGCTCGGTTGTTTGTTGGTGCTGTGTATGCTTATATACCTACGTTTTTTTTAATTTCCCTGTGATGTTTAGCAAGTTATTCCTCTCATGAGTTCATAATAATTGTAAGGTGGAAGATCTAAGGCACTTGTTTATGCTTATATAATAATTATAGTGCCCGAGATATAAGAATGTGCACAGAGCCTCACCGTCAGGAATGCGGAGAGAGATGCCAACGTGACAGTAGTGGCGTATCAGCCTCATTGTATGCTTGGCTCCCGGTTTGTTAATATCGAAGGGGTACTAGAGACTACTATTTAAACTATTATTAAACTATTATTGAACTATTATTATTAAACTATTATTTCAATAGTTTCTATAAACGCAGATGGTCTTTTGGATTTTATAATACGGCTAGTTAACTGACTTCTTGCCATAGTACCTTCCTTGTCTTGTTAAATTTGGATTTTTTTTCCGGAATCAACGTTTTTAGCGAAGAAATGAATTATTTACATGGCTTCAAAATTTTAAATGTGGGAGGGACACCCCATACAACTCCGTTCCATACATCAAAGAACATAATCCTAGATTTTAACGTCGTCTGCATCTACATATTAAAATACTTATTTACATATTTATAGGTTGTATTTCCGGACGATAACTAGATACCTACACACCTTCAAATACGTCAAGTAAACTTCGTTTCAACGCAGAAACATCTATTTTGGCAAAAGACATGTCGGCCTCGTTATCCAGCCCGATCGCTCCAAAATTTCAGGTTCAAATACACAATATAGAGACCCAAAAAATGCTGAAAAAGTCGGTGTTTTAACAATAAGGAATTCGGGGTGTCGCAGTCAAAGTATTTTTCAGCGCTGAGTCGATTGCAATCACTCCCAGATCTCTAAGATCCATAAATAAGTGAGGAAAATAGATTTTAGGTGTAAAAGGCCCATGATTGACTAATATTTTGAAGTTTTCAAGTTGTGCTGCGTGTTCTAAAATTTTCTCTGAGATTTCTTCCTCAGTTTTATTTTTTATTCGTTCATGATGGAATCTTCTGCAAATTCAATGTAACGAACTTCTTATCCTTTGTAACCATCCTAATAGCCTTGATTTCCCTTGACTCACGGCCCGAGAGTGAACAGTGAAATTATGCTGATACTAAAATCCCTCCACTATGCCATAGTGTGTCCCCACATTCAAGAAAAGGCTCGACAATGGGCGGAGCCAAATTTCGGCTGTGCACATTCCAATATCTCGGTCACTATAGAATAAAATAATTATATTGATAGTACTAAGCACTCCAACCCCCAGCACTAGTTATCCCAAAGGGCGCCGTATCATTGGCGGCTTGTTAATTTGAAATGTATTACGTGGACAAATAAATAAATATATCTAAAAAAATTAATAGTTTGGTATGTTCAAGACAGCTATGTGTCCCTAGTGCATCGTCGAAATGAGATGCTGAAGACACAGGTTGAAGCCTCGATCCAAATAATAGCTTAGAGCATTACATTGGGATCTCGCTCTGAAAAATCATATAGCAGTTCTAAACATTGAGAGGTATTAAACTGAAGCCCAGAGATATGGACGCTTTGATCTTTAGGGGCCGTCGTCGGCTCAAAGGGCCACTTGTCGCAGCTGGTTCGCTGTGAAATGAAACCCCGTTGATTGACAAGCCGCATAATCTCAGGTTATACCAGGAAGTTCCTCGAGACCGCGGACGGGAATATGAAAATTGTTATTTCACTCAGCCCGCATCTAATCCGGCGGATCGTTCTGCCCCTAACGCAGGGTAACCGTCTGTTGTCGCGAAGGTAACCCGGGCATGGTAGTTCTCTGTGATATTGTTTTATACAAAGAGCCCCTCATGAATGATTCAGGCAGAGATGGCCCAAGGACGAAAGGCATTCGAATTTCCAACGGCAAAGTTACTAAAATCAGGGATCCTAAACGTCCGAGGTATGGTTAATAGAAACCACCTACCACCAAAATAGTCAAGGGAAGACGGAAGTTAGAGAAAAAGTTGTCAGTAGTAGGTAGGCTTGACATTCAACACTTCCAAGTTTGTTGCACAACTAGATTAAGATTCTATCGAACATACAAAAAATTTCGATAATCAGTTATGAACTGTCACCTGAGTAGCTTCGTCAAAATTTGTAACTCGCATATACACAATTTATATATATATATATATATATATTGTGGTGAGCTTCTGACTAGTCAAATATGAGAATTTTGAGGTTGAGAAATGACCAAGCTAGTCTTATGTGTGGAATTGTTTAATCTACGACGTTTCGGTCCTGGAGCAGGACCCTATTCATGTAGTTAGTTTTCAATTTAGTTCTTCATTACAAATTAAGTGGTCATTGCTTTTAAGTTTGCTGATAGTCAACATTAACAAATAAACACTTAAAACTAGGACATGTGACTGACCTCACTGTCACTGACACTCAGTCACATGTCCTAGTTTTAAGTGTTTATTTGTTAATGTTGACTATCAGCAAACTTAAAAGCAATGACCACTTAATTTGTAATGAAGAACTAAATTGAAAACTTTCTACATGAATAGGGTCCTGCTCCAGGACCGAAACGTCGTAGATTAAACAATTCCACACATAAGACTAGCTTGGTCATTTCTCAACCTCAAAATTCTTATATATATATATATATATTTTTTTTTTTTTTTTTTTTTTTGTGATTTTTGAGGGTTGGCCAAATGAATGAACCGTTTAACTAGGCCGACGTGGTCCATTATACCAAAATCATTTCATTTTATCTTTTACCTTAAATAACTAAGTTTTAAGCAATAATATATAGTTAAAACAAAAAGTTTCCAAAATGAATGAATATGCATAGGTAATAAGGATCACTACCTATCCTAGCATCCATGTAGGTATTTACGATCCACAACAGAAACCACCACCATCATCAGCTTGTCATCAAATCAAAGCTTGTCGATAATCATAGACGGTTGCCCATTCCCTAGTCACTGTATTCCCTAGTTTCTGTATAAGAATAAAGTGCTTTTTGCATGGTCTACCAGATTGAGATTGGTGATGTAGGAGAGGAGGAAGACACTAAAGATAACACTAACCAAGGTAAGACTCTACTTTCAGTAGAAACCTAAGAATGTACCTACCTCCCTCCTCTTAAGTCACCAAACTAATGTTCAACGTTATTTCTTTGTACCTCTGTACCTTATAGCCCTGAAGATGTTCAATAAATTGGACGAAACTTCGGCCTAGTTAAACGGTTTATTCATTTGACCAACCCTCAAAAATCACAACAAGAATTTACATACTGAGTGGTCAAGAAAACAAAATGGCTATATATATATATATATATATATATATATATATATATATATATATATATATATATATATATATATAACATAAAAATAGAAAAAATTTAAAAAAAAAAAAAGAAGAAAAGTAGGGAGGATGCTCAGGTTTACCAGACGCCGGCCCTTGGGATCAAGGAAGTCACGAAAAGAGGAAGAGGGATGAAAGGATGTGCCCTCATAAAATGACCACCAGTTGAGATAGATGTGGGCGGTGGTACCACGGAGCACTCTTGCCGAGGTCCCCAACTCGAATAACTCCGTGGCACTTTTCCCACTACACACCCCACGCGGTCATGGCCTTGATAAAATTAGTCGCCACTTCCTTTATCCCAGAAACCGCTTGCCGCAGGTAATTTCTATCATACTTACTTATCTTTGCTCTTCAGTTATGCTCCGTATCCACCCTGGAAACACACACCTCTATGGTATTTTCACGGATTTGGTTTAAGGTGAGTTTACGTCCATCCGAAATTGCGGGAATGCGGGAATCCGTCAATGCGTTCGTCCTTCTGATTGGCTAGTGCCAGTCGGATGAGTGGGGTGAATCCAGCCGGACAAGCGGACTGCACTCTTGGGACGGACTGTGAACATCTCAAAAATTAAATATTTTACTGGACTGTCGCATTTACGTCATTAATCGGGAGCTATTGTTGTTGTGTTGTCTTCTTTTTTGGCTGTGGTCGAGTGCGAGTCCGTATTTTTACGGTTCTCGAATTTGAATTTCATTTATAGAAAATATATTTCTGTAGCACTTATGTATAAAAGTAATGATAATAAATTAATTTTAAAAAAACTCAAATTGAACACGGTTTTATGCAGGTGAGGCGAAGTTGGATTACAAATACCAAGGTGTGCCTATTTTTCGATCACACAAACTACCTACCTTCCTAATGATCCTTTTCTATTTGTGACATTTTTTTACTTATAGGTTGGAAATTATCTGCATTCCTAATAAGTATTTAGGTAGGTTTTTAAGAAGAACTAACACTTTTAGAAAACTAAGAGGAAGCATAGAAATACGCCTCACTCTCCTATATGAAATGGACAGATTACCTACTCCAAAGTCGACGTCGTTTTGAAATGAGACTGTTGGGTAATTATTCGGTCCTTTTATCCACTGCCTATCCTAAGATGACATTCTGTTTAGACACGAATATCGCGTATTGGTAGGCGCTTTAAAAATCATTTATGCGGGACCATAAGAAGAGGTACACACCCTTGTACACACCCTGTGAATGTATAAAACAATCTCTCTTGACTTATGAGTCATGAATCAAACATTATCATCGTTTAAGGAGCTTCGATGTCCGAGAAATGTGTGATAGGTGGGAGAAAATTCGGGAGGAAATAGATCTGTTTGGGGAAAGCTATGGTAATAACGCAATGATAACACAACCGATCGGTTGTGAACACACTGCCGGATTTCCGTACCCCCCACCATTACTTCCAACCGCTGGCGCATTTTCGGATGGCCCAGCTTTAGAATAGTCTGAAATGGATTTGTATTCGGTTATTTTTTCTCAGGCTTGGGTTGTTCCCATCCCCCTGGATCAATTAATTCTGACTGACTCTCCTCTTATATACGAATCCTTGATTATATGGGGCAGCTTCAGAGCGACGTTCTAAATAACCAGATAATGCAGTGACAGCTAAGATAATGATGCCCACTGATTCATTTACCCATACTGTAATTGCTTTCGTTAAATTCAATCATTCCCTTGATTGCAAGTGGTCCCGGATGTTTAAACCAACTTTGTAGAAGCTCAATCGAAATGGAAAAAAGATTATATGGCATTTCTTCTAATATAGCACAATCTTGGCCTGAACTTTGCAAATGTTTCCTGCAAGTTGGTGCTACCCTATTTGTCGCGTGAGCGAGAATACTTGAGATCTGAGATTCAAGTCACGCCCTCGCCCACGATGAAATAGAAATGGATTGCAAAAAGTTAGGTACAAAAAGTTGTTCAAAAGAATGAATGCCTGCTGAGTTCTAAGAAAGTAGGTAGGTGGGTAGCGACAATTCCCCGGGAAGAAATTGAAAAGTTTTTCCAGAGATGAGCCAATCATGTAGGTGCATAACTTCAGGCTGGTCCATTGGTACAAAGTCCACATTCATTACTTTAAATCACAGACGTAGCGTTGACTTTGGAATGAATGATAGATAGATAGATAGATAAATGATTTATTGACATCACAGAAATAAAATGAAAATAATACACTTCATAATATATAGGAAATTAAACACACCATTATTTATATTAGTGTTGTCAACTTATTGTCGGCGATGGGCAAGCCCGTGCTGCCGACAAGAGTCGGAACTCAGCTCAAAAGCAGTACAACCAAGGGCGATTCCTCAAAATACAGGAAAAAGAAAAGAAAAAATAAAAGAAGAAAATATTTCTATAAAAACTAATGTAGTAACATTATTGGAATGCAACGTGGAACCAGGTTATTTTGTTACATAGGTACTAGCCATAATATTTTCTAAGGGGATGTAACCAACTGAAATCAACGAAGAGTATACAAGCTTTTTGTACCCATCTCGGTTACTGTTGAAAGGTGATTTCAGAACTCTAGGTAAAGATTTGTGCACTACATGTATTAAATAGCGAGGGTTTTTTGTAAACAGAGTTGTTTTTGTACGAGGGTTTGTAACATTACCATCCAATCGAAATCTTGTTGGGTATGCGTGTCCTGTTTCAGCAGAAATTATTTCAGGATGTTTAAAATAATATAGTAACAGGTTTTTGACGAACAACTGCCTAATTGAGAAGTTTTTGCTTAAATTTTTTTTTTTTTTTTTTGTTTTTCAGTTAGTTTTTTATTATTTTTTTCGGGGGTGTATAAATTTTATAAATGGAAGGTAGGTAGTGACTGGGGAGGGGGGGGGGGGACAATAAGTATTTAAATTAATCGTTGACCATCTGAGGTACAGCTGCTCCATCTTCCAGCCCCAACGGTCGAACCTTCCTTCGAGACCCTCTTATCCGAAGTGAAACAGCCCGAATTATGGCAAACTGAACCTTCACTTTAACCCATCCTGAGAGTTGTGAGTAGGGACGGTTCCATTTTTCGGCCAAGACGTATGCTGCCCGTTTCAGAAAAACAGCAAATTCCTTGTGAAGGGCACCGTCACATGAGCAAACTAAGTGTGTGAAAGACCCTCGGTGGTCTTCTGCAGCTCGATCGTATTTCATGTGTTTAGCATTTGCTGCTGCTCTTGATGTTTGATTCCAGTCTTGGGAGAGGTAGGAGGCAGCGTCAGCATTAACTATGCGATTATCAAAAAACGCTGGTCTCCCACTCTCCCAGACACCATTCACCATAACATCACCCACTAATGCTGGCTGTCCGTTGGCTGGCTCTTGCATTACTGGCTCAATCAAAGCTCCCCCCCAGGCAAGGTTGGCTATTCCTGCGACAACGTCTCGTACTTCATCATGCCCCCTCTTTACCATTCCTCCTTTCTTACAGTTGAGAGCATGTGAGAGATCAAATGCCGCTTCACAACCATCGCATCTCATTGGGAGATCTTGGGGGGTATGAGCATATCTTAAGGATATAGCGTCTCTGAATTGGGTTGCGGACAAGTCAAACCCATCTGCCGCTGTTGGTATCATGGAAAGCCACTGCGATGCTTCACTCACTCGCCGAAGGCTTAAATTGAATACTTCCACCGAACTGAATGTTTTGGGCTTTTTTAAGCATACCTTCAATATACATTTCTGTAATGTAGTCAGAGGTTTCAATGATGTTTGATATGTGCCACCCCATACGATAATTCCGTGTTGAATTATGGATTGCACTAGACTTACATATACCATTCTTATGTTTGTGGGGGATAACATCGAACGTAGATTGTAAAATATATGTATGAATTTCTTTAATATTTCCACTAAATTCGATACGTGGCCCTTCCATGAAAGTTTATCGTCAATAATGACCCCCAGGTACTTATGCTCATGAACTATTTCAATAGGAATGCAGGAGCACCCCCCTGAGCAGGTATGGATTTGGAATCTGTGATCTAGCTATGACTTTCTTATAAACCATGATCTTGTTATTGTATTTATTCAAAACGATTGTACATATATGTATTTCAAAACTTATGGTTGAAGCAAACTTAATAACCTTTAAACAAGAAATTCCGTTTCGATAAAACGATTCGGACATAGAAAATGTGACATAAGAATAATAATCTCTCAATATTTCCATGAAAACTAAGCAGGACGAACAAAAATACTCACACTCAATATAGTGGTATTTCCTAACTTGATTACCATTTCCGACTAAGGTAAGCCTTTGATTTATTTCCTACTTAGTTGGTTCAAAAGCTCTTTGACCTCCCAATCAAATGTCTTGTGTTGATTCAATTTTGACTTGCTGATGAGAAATGTGATCAATACGTGCATTTCACACCTCACTCAGCTGATCCAGAAGATTCCATTTTTTGTCATAGCTCCCTACCGAAGGGAGACTAAATTCTGGAATTCATCATCGTGGTTCAGGAATGTTTAGCGTGTGATAGAAATTACATTAGTTTAATATTGGCGAGAAAATTCTGAAAATACCAAAGATTTTATAGAGTAAGAAGACTAGGAGAGAGACAGTGAATAGAGTAAAATGTCGAAGGGAATTGAAACCTTTCCAATGAATAGTACTTACCTACAAATTCGATTTTTATGCGTCGGGAACTGATGAAGTTACATCTTCTTAGGAGCGGAATGGTTTTAAGTGAATCATCAGTACATCTCAGGAGGGAAGGAATAGGGAAATTGGCTACATGAGATACGGTGACGTGTTTAATAAATTCTGAGCCTTTCCAACAAGTGGTGAATGATTTAGAGGTGCGGAAGTAGAGGAAATTACATTTCCTAGCAACGATTGGCGGAAGGTAAGAAATCTGATGTACTCCAAGATCCGCGGAGCCAAAGATGGATATATTCGTAATTGTGAATACGAATATATTCACAGAAAACCTATTCTGTCAATACGAATATGAATATTTTGTAGCCACATATATGAATACGTGTACAGTCATAAAGCGTATTAGAGGTCAGATATATGAATAAATATAACAATTGTATTAATATTTATGTATGTGAATACACCTGTATTAACACAACTGAATAAAAATAAACTTGTATTCGTATTCACAGAATAGGTTTTCTGTGAATATATTCGTATTCGTATTGACTATTATGAATACCTCTGCTAACATCTCTGCGCGGAAATCCTCCGTCGCTTTTAACTCGTAACTGCAGCGATTTTTACGAAATACGGCTCTAAAACAACATAGGATTATGCCAGACATTTCCAAGTCAAATGAAACCTTTTTCAAACCAAATGAAACCTTTTCCAAGTCAAATGAAACCTTTTCCAAACCAAATAAAACCTTTTCCAAGTCAAATGAAACCTGTTCCACGTCAAATGAATCCTTTTTCTCAATTTAATGAATCCTTTTTCTCAATTTAATGAATCCTTTTCTGAACCAAATGATTTCTTTTCCGAATCAAATAGTATACATGTATCTGTAAATAATAAATTAATCTGTATTTAAATTGCTTGGGTTGAATTAATTAATTTCAAATCTAAGACCCCGCCATTTCACTCTTCACAGTAAATGTTGATATATATATATATATCGAATCACGGTGCTGTTATTTAGATGGAGCTTCTTTGTTACTCCTCGGAAACAAATACGAGGTACGTAGGCGCACTGATTAGCTGAGCGGCCTCTGAACCTATATTCTTTCCTTGCCTATCTACTTTTGGTTTATTATTTCCAAAAATAAGCCTATGTGATCGTATAGCAAAAAAAAAATTATAACCCCCCCTCAAACTTTGTCACTTTACGTTTCAAGGTGCGTAGAATCCAAATTTGAAATGTCCGTCCGCCGTCCGCCGTTCGCCGTCCGGGCCATAAGAGGCCTTAGAATTGACTTAAAAATCTGTTCTTTCGCACATAGACTCCACTTTGGGTCTAGTTGGTCCTAACTTCTCGCCAGCTCGATCGCTCTACTCTCATGGGTGCTATGAGCCAAAGATAGGTGAAAAAGTGTCTTTTTTTTGTATATTTCAAGTTGTATAGAAATTGGAGATTTATGAGTGAAAAGAAAATGTTAGCTATTAATTTTATGGGAAAAAAAAGTATTCTAAATGATACTTTTCTATTCAAAAAAAGATTTGGGATTTTAGGCAATTTTTGGCAATTTTATGGATTTTTTAAAACAAAATTTAATGAAGTTCAAGTTTTTAGCATAATTTCGTACATAAATTTTTGAATGTTCTATTTCATAGTTGACAAACTTTATTTGACCAATCTTATGCTAAAAAATATCAATTTAACAATTCTTAGCCATTTTCAGTGATTTTGTCAGCACATTTTTTGAAACTTGACCAATTAGATGATATCAATATACAGTATAGGTAACACTTTTATGTGTTGGAAAGATGACATGGTAATAAATTGTTTTATTTATCAACTACGAGTATATTAAAAAGCGTAAAATTCTGAGATTCCGCTGCTGTAATGGATTGAACCCATTTGTGAGGTCCGAAGCTCCGAGTTCCAATACTAAATATACTATAAGCGGCGTTTAATAATTATGGACCAGAGATCTACGTAGAAGGGCTGTCTAATACATAAATAATAAACCTTTATGTAATAATTTGCAGCGTTTTTGGTTTATTATTTCCAATAATAAGCCTATGTGATCGTATTATTATTATTATTTTTTTTTTTTCGAAATTTTTATAACCCCCCTCAAACTTTGTCACTTTACGTTTCAAGGTGCGTAGAATCCAAATTTGAAATGTCCGTCCGCCGTCCGCCGTTCGCCGTCTGCCGTCCGCCGACCGCCGTCCGGGCCATAAAAGGCCTCAGAATTGACTTAATAAACCCGTTCTTTAGCACATAGACTCCATTTGGGGTCTAGTTGGTCCTAACGTTTAACCATCTCGATCACTTTACTCGCGTAGATGCTATGGGCCTAAAACGGGAGAAAAAGTCTCTTTTTCGAGGCTTTGAGTTACGCACGCACGCACGCACGCCTAGCACGCTTGTCAGGGGGTCACGGTAGGTGGTGAGGGGGGTGAGCGGGGGTGGAGTGAGAGGAGGCGCCGCGGCACCTTGTGGTGTCTGGGTTGACCAGGAGTGTAGCAGAGGGGTGTAGGAGAATGGATATTTATTACTTTTACGTGTTATACCCATATAATACACCGCGGCACCATGAGGTGGGTACGGCGTTCCTTCGAGGCATGAATATATGTTTTTTCTAGGACATATTTGTGTGTTAATACCTACCAATGCTTTTCCTACGCATATTTAATAACGTATCCTCTCGACTTTTCGTACGTACTTAGATAATGATATTATTAAGGCAATAACTATTTGAATAGATAGGAGCTCAAATCAAGAAATATAAACATGCGTATATAATTATAGAAGTATAGGTTGTGGCAACTCGAAATAGGACACGCCGAGGAGTCTGGACGGGCCTTATGACGTACGCAAGCCAACTAAAACTACGATCATACTCAATCGAAAAAATAATAAACCTTTGTGAAATAATTTGCAGCGTTTTTTTAACGGTTACTGTGAGTAAAATGGTGGGGTCTTGGAACTGAAAAGATGTGAACCGTTTTGGGAGGCACGATGCGCCATGCTCTGATCATATATTACACATGGAGTTTAATAATCATACAACAATGCTCTGCGTAGAAGTTCTATCTAACACAGAAACAATAAACCTCTTTGCAATAATTTGCAGTTTAACGGTTATTTGTTTTATTCCTTGAAAATACTCTCCATTTCTGACTGAATTCCGAAGATATTGTAATTCATTCATTCAATGATCAAACCCACTAATTTATATATTTATTGCTTAACTTACAGATCCTATATACGTTTTGGTTCGGAAAAGAAATCATTTGGTTCAGAAAAGGATTTGTAAAAGGACTCATTTAATATAGAGGAGGTTTCATTTGACTTGGAAAAGGTTTCATTTGGTTTGAAAAAGGTTTCATTTGACTTGGAAATGCTATAGATTCCACGCTAGGAAATTTTATACCATCTGCTCTCTCCTACGTTGAGTAGTTATCTTTCTATGATTTTTCATAGTTTGCACTGGTTACGTCACACTGGTAGGCTAGAGGGGTGCTTTGACGTCACCAGTGTGCGAAACTTTGAAAAATCAAATAATGAAAACTACTCACCGTAGGAGAGTGAGGTGATGCCAAACTTATTACGATGGAATCTTCACCCAATTAGGTAAAAATAGTTCAGATACCTTTTTTGCACCTTGGGTAACGCTCATTCTAACCATCGAATTAATTGACTACAATTCATTAACTATGATTTAAAAAATAATAAAATTGATTAACCAGTTATTTTAACTATTGATTTCTATTCAATTGAATTGTGTTAATGAAAATAATCATTTTAAGGTTGAAATTTCCTACAAAAATGAAACTAATGGATAATTTTAACATGGAATCATGTTTTAGCGATGGATTCCCCGCCGAAAAGTGAGACTATAAAGTGAGATGAAAGTAGCGCCAATAATTGTGATGATTTCCGCTTACAACCGAGTCGTTGCTAGGGAAATGGTACTTATTCATTTTTCATCCCACAAAATTCGTTGACCATTCGTTCGAAAGCTCTCGATTTATCCAACCATACTATATTAACTACTGCGAAGTGCGTGGCCAACAAGCTGAGTTATGAGCATGGTTATATGAATAATTGTTTACACACAGGTGATCATTCTCAATTATTGATATTGTGAACATGATTGCAACCGCTTGTTAATTTCTGATGATTTCATTGAGCTGGTGTTTCGATTATGTGATTCATAGCAGGTGATCCGAATATTGCGAGAACGGTTTGATTTGTGAAGCGGTGGTTAAATAAGTTTAATAGGTAATTTCTATACTTTACACTATAGGAAGCTGTAATTTCGTATGTAGCCTCTTTAGCCTCTTTCTATAATAAAGTGGATGTTTACTCGCGAGTTTCTATTAGGAGATCATCATCACACAAGAGCTCAATCGTCGTAATCATTTCTATAATAAAGTGAATGTTTACTCGCGAGTTTCTATTAGGAGTTCATCATCTCACAAGAGCTCAATCGTCGTGATCATTTCTATAATAAATTGAGAGCGAGGAGCTAAAACATGATTCCATGTTTTTTACATTTTTGCAGTCAGGCTCAAAGTAATAACATCCGGGGGGGTCCAGGGGGGCGAAGCCCCCCTGGCGGGGTCAAGGGGCGGAGCCCCTTGCGAGGCCCGAAGGGCCGAGTTTTTGATGGATTTTATTCCAATGAGAAAACAACAATGTAGGTAGGTACCTCTTAAAGACTATATGGTTGAAATCAGGAGTCTCGCTAGACTAAAAAACGGACGGTAGACCTATGGTTCTACAGTCAGATCATTTAATAATGATTAATTTTACACATTATTGGTTCATTATGGTTACTTAGCAATATTAGCTTACAACTGAGCGTAATAAATCAGCTTTTCTTGACACTACAGAAGCTTAGGGATTATGAGATGCTGTGATAAAAAGAGAGCATTCAAAAAAGTGGCTAAGAACGGTTTTCCTGCTATGAAAACTAAGGGAGTTACACTTCCCTAGTAACGCATTGGTTGTACGTGAAAATCAATAGAAAACCCCACCGTGACGTGACGTTCGTAATGTGACGAAAACAAATGGAAACGTCTTGTTAATTATTATTAAATGATAATAGTGAGAAGGAAAGTATCATGAAATTCCAAACTGAACCAAAAGTTTTCCCGACTCCAAAAATGGAAATAAAAGGAAGAAAATGTGCAGTATCATTTATAAAAAAAAAAAACCTTCTACCTGCAGTTAATTTGTATCCCCTACAAGTACCTACTTATTACATTCACGTGAGTTAATGTGAGTTATTATACGAAAATTCGGTAACAAATCATTATTTGCATTAAGACCGCAATTATATTAGTTTTAGATCAAGTCAGTAATTTACTATCGTCATTTTTCGAAACTTGGGGAATGTGTAAATGATCTGATAAATCTTCCGGATATTATTAAAAGCGCATAGCGATTTGCTCATTAGTAAATCAGATATATATTTATATTTTTTAAATTTAAAATAACTTCAATTAAGTACAATTATCGTATTAATAATACGAAAAAATACAATTGAAACTTTTATCCGTACACGATTAGAGTTTATAGTAATTTGTTCGTTTATTAGTAAGTTTTTATTGAAAATGTATGCCGATTCTTCCATTTAGCCTATGCTTGTACCGCACCACATGATCTTTGTTAGATTCTCAACAAGATCTTTTTCGCATTGCATTTGGAGCAACGGGCATAGACGCTCATCGGTGATTGTACCCTTTAAACTTTTTTTCACTAGCCGCTTCGGCTCGCGAAAACAATGGGTGCGTCAAGTATTGAAAGAAAATGATTAAAACCGTACGTGTTGCAGGAAATACTTGCCAAATATCTCAGCTTTCTAGCGGTATAGTGAATTTTTATTTTACTTTTCTAATTAGAGGAGAACAGTATGTTTGCATGTTGAAAAACATGGTTTTTTCTATGAAATCGAGGGTTTTTGTGTAAAATTACGCTCTAAAAAATTAGAGTTTGGCGTAGGTTTCTACGTGTTTTTCACGCTAAATCGAATGGTAACACTGGCAGATCTCCCCAACTCCATTATGATAGAGTTTTACACTTTAACTAACTAGTTTTACCCTTAACACATACAATTGAGCATAACAAATGAACTAAAAATTCGTGAGTTAAAGTGAAAAACTCGGTTATAACCGAGTTGGGGAAATCTGCGATTTAGCGTTAAAAAATACGTAGAACCGGCCCCAAACTCTAATTTTTTAGAGGATCATTTTTCACAAAAACGCTCGATTTCATAGAAAAAACATGTTTTTCAACATACAAACATGCTTTTCTCCTCTAATTAGCACATAGAAAAAAACATGTTTTTCAACATTTAAAAAAAAAAACATTTCTCCTCTAATTAGCAAAGTAAAATAAAAATTGATTACCATTGGAAAGCTAAGATTTTTTGGCAAGTTTTTCCTGCAACGCGTAAGGTTTTTACCTTATTTTTTTAAAATACCATAACGCACCTTGAAAAAACTGTAGTTTTTAAAAAGTGAGAAATTCTCGTGTTCACTCCATTTTTTCGCCTACGTCACCCCCAGTAAAAAGGATGCAAATACCTTACAGAGATAAGAAATTTAACGATCTTTCCAACGATATATCTATTTTTAAGTTTACATTGTAAGTTGAGGGAGATATGGCCATTTTAGTGATGTGAGGTCGAAAACACGAAAAAACTTAAAAGTGAAAAACTCCAAAAATCAAGGGTTTAAAAAATGTGCTAGGGGAAACTTTTTGTTGGGAATCAGTTGTAGAATCGATCCCTAGGGGTTAACAATGTTAAGTGTGAACACCCTGTATAAGCGAATTATTCCGTCCCTCTGTATGTTCCATACAGCCGGGCAAGCCTTTAGGGGATGTGCTCCCTTCGCTCGCTCAGTGTAGCTGTATAGATGCGATGGTCAATTACTGTCGAGTGGGACTTGTAGAATGATAGGAAATGGTAGCTCACTAAGGGTAGGTTTATCGTGTGTAGGGGATGTTGCTCGCTGTTTACGCCTTGATAGACGCTTCAGTTTGTTTTCTTTGATAATCGCACTAATCTTCGGACCTTCACGTCTCCCACCTTACGCTGGGAAGCTCCCACCTCAGCCTCACGTCTCCCACCTCAGCCTTTCGAAGCTCGAGTCGCATTATCCGATTAAATGTCGTCCTGTCTTCGGAAGTCGAATCTTTGCTCCTCGTCTCTCTCACAAACCACGTTCCTTACGTCGACAAATCGTCCTGCGCCGCGGAAAACGGGTTTCGACCATTTCAACGTCTGCTTGTAGTTCAGTTTGAAGAAAACCGGCCTCCTGTCCCACTGATTCTTGACCTGATGAGCTGAACATACTTCCAATTTTAAGTCCTCGTTAACCCACTGCTTGTGATCAGTCCGAACGTCGTTTGGAACACCGTTGAACAAGAGGTCAGCGATTGTGTTGAAATTCGAGTGAAAGGTAGAAAGACATAAAATTTTTGTAAAACAATAACAAACTAGCATACACTAAAATAAATAGAAATAAAATAGAAATACACTAAAACTATCTACAAATTATATTGAAACTATACATACATCAATTAAGGTTATATGAACTTATATCTAAATTAACATGTGTCTACTATATCTAAGTACCTACTATCTAAACTAAGTTCTATCTGTCAACCTAAATCACTGAAGCGAAGGCTCGCAATAGGAGATATTTGATAACCTATATGAAGAGTCTATTATATATATTTTTTTCATTATTGTTTTATATGTATTGTTTTCCACTGGTTACTAATTAAATTTGTTCTTGTAAACCATTTACCTATTTTCTGTTGTTATTTGACCAACCACGTATTTTTGGAATTAGTTAGGGCACAGAACAATTGGGTTCAATTTAGGGCCTAAGTTTTGCTTGTCGAGCCCAATCACTCGCTTTGCTCGCTCAGTGTGGCTGTATAGATCCGATGGTATTTTACTGTCGAGTGGGACTTGTACAATGATTGGAAACGGTAGATCACTAACGGTAGGTTTAACGTGTGTAGGGGATGTTTGCTCGCTTCGTTCGTTTGAGGTGGGTTGACCCACTCCCTTCGCACGCTGCGGTCCATCCCGGGTCCATAGAAAAAACTTGTTGAAATTCGACGTGTGTAGGGAATGTTGTTCGCTTCGCTGGGGGAGCAACGGTACGGCTGTATATGTGAGGAAGTTATACTGCACACCCAACTAGGCAGACGTTTTTTTCTGTTAGAAATGGCTATCAAACGCGGCACCTTATGTGGAACCACGAAAAGTATAGTTTTAAGAACATTTTAACACTAACAGGACAGTCGGATATTGAATGTTTGTACGTATTTGTTTTCCAGTTCTATTTTTCTAAAGGAAGGCCATCATTTTATGTGCGTAGAGGGGCAAACGGGAACCCCCCCACCCCCCGGACCACGTTGGGTTGTACAAAAATCTTAACATATTAGTACAGCAATGTGAGTGTAAATCGTTATCGGAACCCCTTCAGGTTTAAAGTGCCGGCCTCGCACATTCCTGAAACGGAAGGCACATTTAACGTTTAATTATAATCGCTTCGCCCCCCTTCCCCTCGCATTTCGTCCAACTTCCCGTCACTTTTTTCGATATCCGATTTCGGATTCAGATTCGGCGAAATCAAAACTGTATTTCGCATGCAAACACCGTCCCAAAAAACGTATCTTTATTGGGTCAATTTTAATGAGAAAAAACGAAGTTTTTCGTCGGAATTTCCGAGAAAACGGGTCCATACGCCTTCATTTTTTCGACGCATTTCCCGATTATTTTTTTCGCGATCCGATCGCGCCGTCCTCTTCCTCGTACAATAACCTGAGAAACCGGTATTTTTTCGGAATTTAGATGGGTAGGAGAAGCGAGGAAGTCGAAAAGAACGGGAAAAAGCGCCCGAAAGGTAAAAATAAGAATTTTAAGGTCGAAAGAGTGGGGGGAAACAAATAAAACATAGCCTATATTCTGACCGGGAGATTTCTGGTCACGATATTAAAAACCCCCGTTCGGATTCCTTCGTCTGTTCGGGCGTGAAAGCGACACTCACAGACAGACAGACTCACAGAGTTTCATTCTTAAAAAATAGTATAGATATTATGTTCCAAACTACTGAATGTTCTCCATTGAACCACAGGGTGGATTCGGATGAGTGTGAAAAATATTTTTGGGTGAAACTACAAGTAGACCAATAATGGAGTAAGTTAAGCTCAATTTTCTACTTAATCCGTTTTCGAGATAAAACAGAATTGGGAAACGCTGAGGGAATTCGCGAAAATTTTAAACGAAAAATGCCAGTTGTATGCACGAAATGAAAATACAAGCCTTTTGTAAATACCTGGTACCTACAGTCAACATGGCTGAGAAGTGCTAAGGGATTTTCAGAAGTGGGAATACGCAGAGCTTCAGCTGATTTCCCTCAGTCCTATACCTACCAGTGTTGACGAGCTGGCCTTGCTATGATATAATATAATTATGATTTAGAATTTGGAGATATTTTTATAACGTTATGTATTCTGATGCCAATAAAAACGAAATCGGTGTATTTTATTCGAAGCGTAAAGAAAATGTTTTCTGAAGAGCAGTAATCGGTACGAATATTTTGAATTCGTATTCTGAGACTATAAGAGCGCTGCGTTATTTTTCGCATTTAGGTCTATTTTTTTGACATGGATATGTCTTTGCTCTGGGGGGTCAACCAAAAATTTCCGTCACGCAAAAGTTGATGTCACAATTTCTAATGATGTTCACGTACCAGAGAGTTCTTGGTTACCACGGTGTCTTAATACGGTGTACGTGAATCTAGGGAAAATGAAAATTGTCGCTAACAACAATGGCTGCTACTACGGTGCACGCTTGGCATTTCATACGTCATCAAACGTCTTCTGTTATCAAACATTTATAACCTGACACATTCGAAATCCAATTTTTCCGAAATCGTACCTACACTTCATCCAACTTTTGGAATTTCCATCATCGCGTTGTTTTATTGTTTTTTTAACTTTATTATCGTATTTTTCTACTGTTTTGTTTTCAAATCTGTTTATCGAAATGGAACGGGAAATCTCCGATTTCATTCAATTGTACAACGCCGGTTTAATTCGGGAGGACGAGCTCGGCGACGTGTTCGAAATTTATCTTGAGGAAACTTCCTTCAGAAATACTCCTCGATCATTCAAGTAAGTTCATTCTCAATTATGTGTGTAGTAGTATTTGTAGATATAGAGGTTGATATATAATTATTATAAGTATTTTGTACAAAGACTCGGGAAAATATCACATACCAGTGTTGCTATGTAGTGTGCCTTGGAAAAGGAAGATAATTGATATCAAGATAAACAGATTTTGTTTGTTAGTCACTTCAAATCTATCGTATCTTGTTGTAGGGCTCGATTTGGTGAATTCAACTTGGGGAGGATGGATGACGAAGACATCCTCCTCAATTTTCGATTCGCTCGGATCGACCTTGAAAGGCTTCGGAGATGCCTTGAGCTACCCAAGGAATACATTACCAAATACAATCGCATTCCTGGGATGACAGCCCTATGCATACTACTAAGACGTCTGGCATACCCAAATAGGTATTTAACTGTTGTATTAACTTTGGTTCATTCCTAGTCATCATGTCAATCATATCATATATAAGTAAACATATGATAATTAACGACGTACATCATCAATTATACTTGCACGTATGTTATCTAGGCTGTCTGATCTTTGCCCGATATTTGGACTTTCGAGATCTTCTTTGTCCAAACTCGCAATATCAGTTGCGAATGACGTAATGACTCGCAAAGGACATCTTCTTGAAGACCTCTCTCGTCTGAACTGGCTGACACGCGACCGATTAGAAGCATATGCTCAGGTGAGTGTTACTCTACATACTCATGCATCAGTGTATGGTAGTTTTATTTATTAATGTAGCTTTCAAAAAATATAGCAATATATATTTTTATGTCTGCATCAGAGGAGAAAAAAAGGTGAGTAGGTAATTCTCGACGTATTGTTAATTCTAGGTGGTTGCTGGTAATGGCTCCCCGCTCCAAAACTGTTGGGGTTTCATTGACGGGACAGCCCGTCAAATTTGCAGACCCTCACTAAATCAGGAGCTCTACTACTCGGGTCACAAAAGGTACCACTGCGTTAAGTACCAATCCATTTTGACGCCTGATGGCATGGTCGTAAGCCTGAAGGGACCCTACCACGGTAGAAGACATGATGCAGGTAAGAAGTAGCTTAAGTTATAGCTGCGATTTGAATGTTATTTGTGATTGTGAACTGTGTTCGGGCTTTTAGAGGCCGTCAAGCTATTTTGCGGAAGTGATAGTATTTGTTTGTTATAAATAAAATACTTACTACTATTCGTAAGTGGTATCACAACCTTCCGAAAACTTGACAATAAATTTATGATAATTACATCAATTTCCGTCGATTTATGTTGGAACAAAGGCAAAAAATGAAAAAAATCGGTTACAAGTGAATATTTTAAAAACAAGCTATTAAGGGCGTTTCAAGTTCCTATGACTTTTCGTAACTAAATTTTCTTTTAAAGTAAATTGTTATTAATGTTAAGAAATTTCAAGTTTTCTCCAAAACAACATGGGTTGAAGTTTTAAGGTTAATTTGAAGCGCATGGAGACATTCATATACATTAATTTTTATGAAACGTCAAGATGTGTTTATATTTTCTTTCATTTTTTATCTTTCTTCTATTTCAGGGATCTGGAGACAAAGTGGAATGGCGACACAACTCCAAGAGCTGTGCCATACTCACAATGGCAACTTTGTGTTGTATGGCGATCCGGCCTACCCGTTGTCAAACCAACTCATTACACCATACCCCACCACAACCACCGTGAGGCACGCAGCAATTTTCAATCGCTCAATGGCGACTGTTCGCCAAGCGGTAGAATGGGGATTTGGGAAAACTGTTAGGGAGTTTGCGTTTGTTGATTTTGCAAGAAACCAAAAGTTGCTTTTGCAAAATGTAGCACAACAATATAAAGTGGCTACACTATTGGCTAACTGCCATACGTGTCTGTATGGCAGCCAAGCCTCTGTATATTTCGACATAAACCCCCCAACACTTGAAGAGTATTTACTCTAAATCCCATTTACTTTGATTAAATAAATACTTAACCAAGACTCATTTTGGTTCTTATTTCTTTGTATTCAGTTACGTAAAACTGTTGCTAAAGTAATACTACTATTTTAAAGGGAAGGTTCAGGAAGGAACGACAAATTCAGGATGGTTTGAATGCTATAGAAACTACAACTTTCAATGTTCATGTAAAAATCAATATGCATACCAATTGATATGAAATGGAAATGTTATATGACACCTCGCACCAACTATTTTTCAACTGAATATATTTTTTATAGCTATAGAACTGAGAGAAAAAAAGTCGACAACATGATGTAGGTCCATTACAATGGTTTATTACATAATTGTAGGAACATTGCAAGTCAATATAATGAATATTGTAAGGAATATGCTCAACACTTACGACTCTTTCGAATCTAACATAACTGAAAGGGGAACTAACAAAAACTGAGTACTCCAACTGTTTGCGAAACGGCATCATAGCACTCAACAAAATACATGAACGTTATTAGTCATGTGTAGAAAAACTGGGTAGAGAATTTTAATTTCAAAAATGAACGTTTGAAGTAACTAATTTCTATTGTAATACATGGAACAATATAGTGCATTCTTCAAGGAACATTAGAAGGTGTTAGGGGAGTATGCTCTGAAAAGATTCCCTTCTGAATCTGACAAAACCTAATAGGTTCACGAAAAATGAAAACACAATTAATATGATTTTTAAAAACGTCCTGCAGTATGATATTTTCGTATTTTAGGCGTACTTATGTTGAATTTGTCTTTTGAATTTAAACAGTTTGTGCACAGAGATTTTATCGGTTTTACACCAAGAGAGGTTTTTCTAAATAGTATTCTGCTGTTCATACCAAGAAAGGTTTTTGTAAATAATATTCTGCCGATATAGAATTGGGGATTTTTAACTTTTTACTGTATTTTTTACCAAGATTTTAAACCGATTTTAATCAAATTGAAGTACATTAATTTTCTGCTCAAGTTTGTTACTTTGTAGTTTATAAACTTTTTCTTGGTAACAATCTGCTAAAAATAGAAATTAAGCTATTTGTATAAGTTATTTTGACATGTTTACTGATTTTGTAGCAAAATTGTTTACATTTGGTTACGTTGTCGTCCTTAAAAATGTGGAATACCACACCCCTACTTTCTGTAATAATAGGTACTGAATGTTTGGGTTTATGGAAGAATTGGTTTTGATCGTTATGCTACGAGGGTTATCGTCTACAGTAACTCGGTATATATACCGAGTAATTGTACACAAATAATATTTAAAGGTATCACAATAAAAAGTTAGGAAAAAGGTATTTTAAACCACAGAACAAAAAAAAATACTTGCGCCTAATCAGTCTTGGGTATGATACGATTGGGAGGGATGGGGGGATTGGGAGGTAAAATGTAACACAGCTTGAAGTAAACTACTGTAATTTGTTAATTAAAATATCTAATAAATCAATATTTTTTAACATTATTCGCTCTAGGCAATCTTGCTGTTTCTCAGCAAGTGCAGTTTTTCTCTCCTCTACTGCGACCCTCCGTTCGTCAATATCCAATTTCCTCTTCTTTAATTCTAACAAAATTTTGCGATGATCGGCCTCATGTTTCTGTTTCTCTTTCATGAAGTCTGCTGCCGAACGTTTCAGGTTAGCTCGTTTCTGTGGTCGTGTTTGTGGCCTTTCGTGAAGAGGCTGAGGGTGGATCTCTACGCTGTAACATAACATAAAGAGTAAGATGTGAGGAATCAAACCTTGAAACGGGATACTAGGTAATTTCCTGTTTTGCATAAATACAGAAGACACCATAAAGTTGCTAACAAATCCAGTCAGCCAGCATGATCGTTTAAGCGAGTTTTCGTTATATCCCGCAGCTCGAAGGTTTAAAAAAATGTTGGTATTTTTTTGTAGTTTTTATAGATTTTTATACTAGGTAAAAATTAATGGATATTTTAAGTTCATAGTTAAAATTTTTGGATATTTAAGTTCATAGTTGATAAACTGTCTTTGAGTAATTATGGAAAATTTTAATGTAGGAATTGTTACAGAGTGCTAAAAAAGGATTTCGTGTAGCAGAAAATTTGGAAATGTTGTGTTATACAATTTTTTTGCCATTGCTTCAACCTAAATTCGCTAATATAAAACTGTTCAAAAGTGATAAACATTAGAAAAAAATATAGCTGCATGTCTGTAACAGCGAGTTTTTGTAATAGTAGGCATTATCGCAATTTAACGTTATATAAGTTAAATAATTTACTTCAGTTGAGCAGTTTGTGAGCATATTAATGGTTAACACTATACTATAGAACCCACATACACCACGTAGACTCAGTGTGGGAGTTGGGGGAGGGGTACATCCTCCACTTTTTTGAGGACTGCGCAGCCCCTAGGCCTAATGGTCCTCCGGGTCCAGCTTCCACTCCCAGGCTTAAATTACACGTAAATCCGACTGATAAAAGTTAGTAAAAATTGGTAATGGGGTAATCGTAAGGTCCTCTTCATTTGGAAGCGTGTGCAAATTATAACCCTGTCACATTATTTCTTGATTGCTAAACCCGTGGACCGAGCTTGTGAAGTGACTAGACAACTGGATTTCATGAAAAACATACCCGTACGAAATTCACCTATACCTAATTGAAAACATGAATAAATGAAAACTCATCATATTAAATGAAATTTCATGAAACTCATTAACTTGACAATGAATAATTCAATTACCAACCGATTCACAGCTGAGCTGGTGGGCTGCTCGATAGGGCCTTCTGCTGCTGGGAGGAAATGTTGTCCTTGGGAACCTATTATTAGAGGTTCCTCTTGCTGTGTTGAGTTTCTCTCAAGGTTGTGAAAACTGTAAAAAAAATTATATTAAGACAAACCATTTAAAAAAATGTATAATAACAAATTAAATATACTACCTATAGGTATGTATGTTTTTTCGTATTAATTGTTATATTGTATCTATGTTAAGTGTGTAACGATTTGGGTACATTGTGTGCATATCATACATTTAGCAAGTTTTCGTAGTAAATGAAGCTATTGCAATGGCTCCAAAAATGTTAAAATGAAAATTTTCGATAAAATTCTTCATTGAAATCCGTTGTAAGGTATCTCACAGTTTAACGCTTTTTCATAGCTTCATATATATATATATATATATATATATATATATATATATATATATATATATATATATATATATATATATATATATATATATATATATATATGTAGGGTGGAACTTTTGTTGAATTTTTTCTTAGATATTGATAACGTTTCAATGAAATTATTGTAAAATGTTATTCAAAGTTTTGTGGACACAGTTTTTATTGAGGCGGCCCGTAGTTGATAAACACATTGTGAAGAACGAAATGAGAAAAATAGACAAATAAACCTTCAAATAAATTCATTAATTAATAATGATCATTTCACGATCACTGTTAGCGAAACAAAATAAGTTTAATGAATCCTGAAGATTATATATATATAGGATCAGGAGTCCAATAAATCCCATTCGAATTTAGTCGACTTGAGAAATGAAATACATTGTCACGCCTTAATGTTGAATCTTCAACACCAAAATACTTGAACAATTCTACCTCCACCTACGACTGTAACTCACGAAATTGAAGGTTGCCTATAAGGTATGACTAGTAAAAATTGAGCTTGGATTTACTTGGGATCTGTCGCTGCCGCTTCAGCTAATTCCTGTACATCCGTGTTGGTAACATTAACCTGTAACATCAATTTTCCACTTACTAAATCGGTAGGTATATATTTTTAACCAATTGTTCTTTTTATGGCAATCTGGGAAACTTCATTGTAACTGATAACCTACAACTTGTGTGAAAATGTAGAAGTTTTGACTTATGTTGTTTCCTGACTGAATGAAGGTATGTAATCGGTCCGGAGAATAAATTATCTAATACTTCACCATCGCAGGTTCATGTTTAACGATTTTTATTTTGATTCAAACATTATACAGTATTGTTTTACTAACCTCGTGAAGGATGGGATTGAGTTCCCACGACTCTACATTTGTGGAATCCTCATTCATCTGAAATATAAAAATGAAGAATCTTTTTAGTTAAGGCAAATGCCCACTATGAGGAACTATGAGGAAAGTTTTCCTACGTCCAGTAGTATTCTTTCTATGATTTTTCAAAGTTCGCACTGGTGACGTCACACTGGAAGGCAGGGGGGTTCCCACCCAGGGAGGTGTTGCTTTGACGTGACCAGTTTGCGAAACTTTGAAAAACCACAGAAAGAAACTAGACACCGGGAAATTTAAAAAAAACCTGCTTCATTTATTAATCCTCCCAATGACAGAGAACGATAACTCTCCTAAACATTTGATATTAACAATCCGTTATTCCACCAAAAATTATGAGAAAGGGCGAGTTTATTATACAGCACTTTTTTGAGCACATTCAATTTGTTACATTTCAAAAACTGTTCTAAAAAAATCACTAATAATGGGAAAACAGTTTAAAACTCGTTAGATTTATATATTATTATTAATACTAATTTATTCTATTTGTTTTAAGGGGAAGAATACCGAGATAAAGATTGTGAACTACAAAATAGAACATTCAAAAATGTATGCTCAAAATTATACTGACAAATGTTCTTAAATTTCATATATATATATATATGTTTATATATGTACGGATAATTTATATACTTTCGTTCACCTACAGTGTCAACATACCTGCATATCCATTGCTCTTATCGCAGCCTCGTCTCGGAGTCCTTTTGCTGTATCGCTAGGGTGCGTTGTTCGTCGTGAGGCCTTGAACTCATCACGAAGAGCTTTAATGTCTTCTAATAACAGATCGCGGGTAGTGTACTGTTCCTCTGTTCCTGATTTTCTTAACAGTACCCTCTCTTTTTGAGAGAATACTTTTAATAAGTACTCCACTCTTTCTCTGACGTTACGGTTGTTAAATTCCTGGTGGTACTCGCAGCTCAATAATTGTGCTACTCTTTTCCAACCACTTGGGTCAGCATATGGGTTGACGTCAACTACCTTGAAACAAATCATTAATTATTCCAATTGTTTCAAACAGAATTATTTATTTATCTGACATTCATGCATCACTACCTAACCAATTATAGGATTACCGCTATTTTTCGTATATGTAAAACATAAATGGATTCATACATACATTCTTCTGTAGTCAGAGGTTTTTATAGAAGCAAATAAACGCTTACCAAGCTAAAAGTTTGGTCACTAATATTCTGCTGTACGAACCAATTGTTGGATTTATTCCATGATGAAGAAGGCCTTCCCTAAGGTCCCCCTTACTAAACAACCAACAATGCTATCCTATTAAACAAATGCAAAAGCTCTGTTGAGGCGTTGAAGGCGAAAGTACTAAGCGAATTAACACTTACTAAAAAAGAAGCCTATCAAATTTTCACTCTCAAAATCTACCTACCTACATAAGGAATAATGCAAACCACCATATAACCGTTTTTACACTGTTCTGAGCGATATTCTGCTAAACGAAATATGGAACTTCGACGATTTATTCTATTTTCTTCCTTGTCTATTGATTTTATCGCACATTTTGTGAAGGAAGAGCAATTTACTCTACTCATACAGTACTCTCCGACGTCATACTTAATTTTAAATAGCTTGAATAAAAAAATAAAAAAAATTATTAATCTCAATCCTAAAGAATATTGACATCTGTAATGTCAAATACAAACACGCGCACGCACGCATGCGCATGCGCACACACACACACATAAAACACACACACACATATACATATATATATTCACCTACCTATACAAAAAAAAAAAATAATAATAATAACAATAATAATAACGTGTGTGTGTGTGTGTGTGTACGGATATTGAATCGCATCCAAGATGTGTCCCTCCTTAAAATGGTTTTGTAATAATTAGTTTTGGGATCGTACACCACATATCGCGACATCAACTTATGTGTTACCTATCTAAGGGAAAAAACACGAGGAGGGGGTAATATTGTTATAGGTCGATTACAAAGGATCATTATTGAATATTATATAAAACAAAAATATTTAATTAATCAATTTGAAATATGAAAAGTTCCTGACATGAGCGATTTTTTGAAGATTTGAGTGCAACGAAATGGTTAACAACCACTTTCATGACAAAAAACTACCTAGTTCTAAACAATATTCTGAGACACACACACACAAAAAAAAAAAAAAAAAAAAAATTGGAGTTGTAGCTGATTTTTTTTAAAAGTTTTAATCAATTTTTCAACATAAATTAATGAAATTAAAGTACATTTTTCATCATGATTCTGTGCATCACCGTTAGCAAAAAAATTGCTAACGGTTACTTCATTGCTGTTAATTGTTTTTTGACGAAAATTCTGTTCAAAATATAAATGTGTAGGTATATTTGTAGTCGTTTTTTGCCATTTTTCTTTTTTTTTCAGCATATTTTTCTTGAAATTTGACCAATTGAATGTGTTCAAAGTGCTGGCCAACAAACTCATCCTTTCATTTGGAAACCTTGAATTTTCGGAGCAAGATCGAAATTGTCATCTCAATCCGAAGAATAGTTATCTCTGGAATGATATATATATATATATATATATATATATATATATACATATATATATATATATATATATATATATATATATATGAAATGTATTAAACTCTAGGATTCGTTTCAGAATGCCTCAAACCAGATTGCAATGAAAAAACTTTTCTGAAATTTTTATTGTAAAATGTTGGAGCCATTGCAATAACTTCATATTCTATGAGAATTTGCTAAAACAAGTAGGATTTCACGACATAAAGCAAATTTAACGTACCTCCTTGAGTAAAAAAATGTCGATGTCCATGTGAAATCGAACTTTTTTTCTCTCATGACCCTGTAAACGAAATTTTATGACTTCGCATTAACATCACTATCGCATGGACTAACTAGAACATTAAATAAATTTAATTTAAAGTTAAAAATAAATATATAAAAATAAATAAAGAAAGAATATACAGGAATAAACAATTTTCTACCTGACTGCTTGGACCACTCTCTTCTGTTGACATATTTTGTTTTTAGTTTTTTTTTTTTTGGTTTTTCTGTCACCTCCTGAAAAACCATAAATACATATTGAAAAATCAATACAGACATTTATGCTGTGACATTTGATACCAATAATGGGTATATAGTGAAAAAAAGGGAAATTCAAAAATTTTTTAGACAGCTGGATAGTAATTAGAAACAGATTTTCGTCTTACTATTTATATCCAATAGTTTCATTGCAGACTAAGTACGCACATTTTTGACAATTTAACACAACCGTTAAGCAAGTGATTATGAAAATTAACTTTCATCATCAAGGCTGCATTACTGTTACTTTTTATTAACGTAAAAATGTACCTAACTAATAGCTAAAATGATCAATAAATCAATAAAAATTTAATAGCTCGTGTTTAGTTTACCTATGCTGAAAAAATGTTCCAGAACTATGCACATTCGTCATACAAAACGCCCAACGTTAGAAATCCTATATTTTCATTTAAACATTGCTCATCGTGCATTCTGCTCGATGACCGAAACGGAAAACAAACTGCTTAAAGTAAGTAGGTACCATTTAAAGAAATACCTAAATACGGTACCAACATTCTTCAAAGTCACAATCTGCCTACAACAAAGTGTAAAAAAGTTCTGGATCAGTCCTAGTTGTAAGAGGAGGAAGTCTGCAATAGTCCAATTCTTATTTTTTTTGGCAGCCTAGTTGTACTTACTATTACCAAACTAATTACAAATACAAATATTAGTTTATACTAATAAAGTTGTAAAAATTGAGCTGTATTAGGTAAATACCTGTCTAGAAAAAGGATCGGTACTTACCAGAAAATTGAGCGATACAGAACTCGGTAGGTATACAACTAATAAATAAATCGTAGAACAATTCACTTTGTCACTGCTTCGCGTAGCTTCACAACAAGATGAATAAATATGAATAATAAACACCTACTTTTCACTTCATATTCAAACTTACCTTCTTTACGAAGATGGTAAGTTTGAATATAAATTTGAACTAAACACTCTTATCACTGAAACCTTCCTCGGGTTTATTAATTTTCCCGCGATTGGTTGAAGACGTATTAATGAGCACGTACTAAGACTCGCTGTTGCGTTGTCAATCAAGCGGTCCCATACTCACGTCGTCCATCTCTACGGGTTAGTCAGCTCTCATTTGTTTCCACATCAGCTGATCATGGCTCACGGGCACCGTGTAAAGTAACAACGTAGTAACCAAGAACTCTCTAATTTCTAATGATGTTCACGTGCAACCCAGCGGTTGCTAGGAGAATGGAACTTCCGCAGTTTTCATCGCACAGAAATCGTCAGTTCGCCACTCGTGGGAAAGCGCTTGATTTATATGATAAATGTTCACATCTCAAGCTACCAGTTTCCCCCTCCTTAAATTAAGTTGATTGGACTATAAACAATAAATTTTCTCCACTTTATTTCATTTACTCCATCATTTTAATCCACTCCATAGGAAACATTTTAATCCCCTTGACGACAGTCAACTGTTAACCACTCATTATAGTGGCTATCATGAACATAACAATGATAGCGTCTGTATTGGAGAAATAACTTATAGTTAGTTAGAAATATGTATAGTTTGCTTTTTATGCCTCCCAGAATAATAAAATAAATTCTTTATCCTACATTTCGTCGCCTACAGTCCAAAGTTAAAGGATTTGTTTACAACTCTCGAGGACAACCGTTATGAAATCCCCAATCAAAGACATATCCATGTAAACATGGTATCTGCTTGTAAAGCAGATAGTGGAACTCGTTTACGAGTTTTATGTTTAAATTTTGTAACATCCGTGCGTTTTCTATGTGTGGTAATTATGTGATAGAGGTGTTGTCGGCCGTGATGTTGTTCATAATTGTGTATAGTCGGGATTCGGCCCAAGGAAAAAGAAATAATTACTAAAGCTTTGCAATGATTTATTTATTTATTTATTTAATTTTATTTACGGGCAAAATTGCCCAATTTACAGTTTATGGTAATAATATTAATTTTTATCTAGATTTTACTAAAAATGCTACGTTCAACATTAATCTCACAAAAAACAAAACAAGCTTTATATGGCAAAAAAATATAGATCGCAAATTCTCAACAATTATAAATAGCACAACAAAACAATTATAAGAATGGAGTAAATAATTTAAGAAATTTTTGATTATAACAATAATTTACAATGTCTTTTGAACAGCAGCTCAAGAAAGTCACAGAACACAAAGAAGGTCGACATCTGACGATAAACCCACCAATCGGTTGAACCCCCTCTGGCATCTAATCAGGGGCCCACCATGCAAATACCTGGTCGTCACAGTTGGGAGAAAAAAAGTTTGCACGTGGCGAGTTGGAAAGGGCGGCACATAAAAGTTCAAGTATGAGAGCAGAGAAAGACAGTCAATTCCAACGTTGACCAATCTATGTAGTAGGAAAATTACGTCTGCTCGCTCACGTCGCGTCGCCTCCTCAGAGTCTCGAGGCCCATTACTCTCAGCATTTCCAAGGGATCAAACCCTTCCCATTTGTTGCCCGTTTTGAAAGAGAGATATCTTAGGAACCGGCGCACAGTGGGCTGAAGTGTTCAAAAACCCCCCCAAAAAAAATATTTTCAATCCAGCTGGGTTTGATATTTTTTCATAGCTAGATACCTAGTGATTAGTTGTACGTAGTAGATTTTCAAATATTCCAACGACTGAGGTTAATAGTGGCCTTTTTTCAGGCAGTTTCGCACGACTGCGTCATGACAGTAGGTTCCTATGATACCTATACCTATGATCGTGATATGGTGTATTAAATATTTTAATTAATAAATTACTATTAAATTATTAAATTAAATTATTGACATTTCATGTCTTTGCTATGGCACACAACCAAATTTTCGTTATGTCACGTTACGTTACGTAACGAAATATGCTCGATTTCTGATGATTTCCGCTTACAACCGAGACGTTGCTAGGGAAATGGTACTTTGTCGTTTTTCATCCCACAAAATTCGTTCACCATTCGTTCGAAAGCTCTCGATTTATCCAATCATATTATGTTAACTACTGCGAAGTGCGTGGCCAACAATCACAGTTATGAGCATGGTTATTTGAATTATTGTTTACACACAGGTGATCATTCTCAATCATTGATATTGTGAACATGATTGCAACCGCTTGTTAATTTCTGATTGCATACGAGTCTGCTACACATACCTACGCGTCTGCAACTGAAGACATGAAATGTTCCAATGTGTTGCAGACTCGTATGCAAGCGTTTCGTCTTTACATTCTTTCTTAGTCGATTACAAAGGTTTAAATAAATGTTTATTATTTAACGGTTAATGGGGGTTATATATATTTTTTAAATATTAATCATACGAGAAATTTACAGTTTTCGTAATTTAAGCTGAAAAATCACATATTTTTATTAATGAGAAGGGCCGGGAAAAAAAAGTGTTACCGGCATTTATTGAGACAGTGAAATATTAGGAAAGGTGAGGTATTAAAGTGCATTCTCCATCAGTTTCATCGCCGACATCCGCCGACTCTTTTCACAGTTCATTTAAGAGTAAACAAACAATTGTTAGCTTGCGAATAAGTAAACACTCTTTGGACTGATAATGTCAATGACCTTTTGTCACACTGGCATTCATCTTATCCTATTCGATGCTCAGTTATATATCGGTAAACCGACGTTAAACACTCATTCATTCTAATTACTATATATACCTAATTTACGCAGAATACAAAAATTATACTTCTCATTCATTCGTTCCCAGTTAGTTCATTAATATGTCGGAAATAACTATTCCTTATAGTGTTCTGTGCGAAATGTTATTTACTCCTAACAGGACATTGGAAGAGAGTTTGCGGGACCGTTACCCCGAAATGGAGAATACCATCTTACTCCAGATAATTTCGGAGATAAAGGGAAGATTTCTGTGTAATTTTAATAAAAAAAATTAGGGATGTGACTCATAACAAAGCCAAATTCTTATCCAAGAATAGTGACTGGTTGAAGGGAACATTTGCTATCCATACTGATATCTCACATTCCTGCAGTGGATCTAATAAAGTTGGGAGGCCCTCAAAGTAGGAATGCTAATCGATTTTCAATTAAATCAAAAAATCGATTTTTGTACCTCCAATTTCCGATTTTTTTACAATCGATTGATTTTACCGATTTTTATCTAGAAATCGATTGTTTTTTGTGAAATTGATTTTCATTGCGGTGTTTGTTTTCTGTATTTTCTACTCTTTGTATTGTGTGTGTACCTACATAGCAGACCCACGAAAAGGAGAATAGACAACAGACTCTCCCGGCCTTTCAAATATTGCAATCAAGTAGGTACGTAGCCTCAGTGTCTACTTCAGTCCCAAGCGAGAGGCTTTTTTCTAAGGTAGGTCTGTGCTTACACAGGAACGCAACAGATTGAAAGGCGACACACTTTCCAAGTTAGGTATTATTTTTGAACAGCGTACCCGAAGATTACTTTTTCAGTGTGTAGTCCAGAATACCTTGTACATACTTTATTTATGATTCTTTATTAAACTTGGCTCACCCCAACTATACTCATTGATCACCCCAACTTCCTCATTATATTTTTACTATGCAAAAGATGTCATGCATAGTTACAGTACCTAACAGTAACAGCGCCTACCAATATTTTCATAAATAATTTTAAAAGGTAAAATATTTAATTAATTAGATACATCATGCTGGTTTTATATAACAGATAATTTTTTTATGTTTAAAATCGATTTTTATAAAAATCGATTTTTTTGTCCGATTAATCGGTACAATCAATCGTGAGCTCTCAATTGAAAATCTATTGTAAAAATCGATTGTTGGCTACCGATTTTGCATCCCTACCTCAAAGCACTTTTTAGACTGCACTAGAACCGCAAAGCACTACAAAGTGAAAAATTTACAAAAGACGTGCTTCTAGGAGCTTATTAATACTACTTCATCTCCGCAAATGGAAGGCACGGGATCGACTTTTGATAGTGATACTGCATTGGGATTGATACTGTAAAAAAAAAAAAAAAAAAAAAAAATTAAGAAAGATATTTTGTTCTTTAATTTTAGAAAGTTGATTTCTTTTCGAGTGTCGGCTAATTTTTATTTTGAAAGAAGCATAATTTTCGTTTTTTTTTTTTTTCATATTTTAATGTTATTTTACCACGCACCATTTGTTATACTATTGTCCAAATACAGCAATATGAAAGGATGTGTTCCCGTTTCAACTTTTCTGTCATTTACCCTTCTCAATTTCTAAGACAGCAACAACAATAATTAAATAAATAAACTAATATTAATTGATGAATACTATATCAAGTTTTCGAAACCGGAAAAACGGAATGAGTGACTTACGAGTAATACTTTGATTATTTCACTTTTTCAGTTCATCACGGTCGCTGAAATTGCCTCAAAACTGAAATATCTTGAAAACGACTGTGAGCATTGTTCTGAAACTAGTCTTATTCGATTCAAAAAATGAAAAAACCATGGGAATGCATTTCAATTTTGACAGATTACCTTGAAATCAGGTTTTTGAACAAAATATGCCATTTCAGCCTACTGTGCGGCGCATTACTCGTTCGATCATCTCTATTGAATTTAGGTAGTACGGAGACCATACCACAGATGCATTTTCAAGTAATGGGCGGACCAACGAAGTATACAGCATCGATAAGGCAGCAGGATTGGAGAAATCCCTGGTACTTCTTTTTATAAAACCGAGCACTTTCATGGCTCGCAAACGTGTTCTCAATATGGACAGAAAAACTGAGATGGTTATCAAAAAGTCCAGTCATGCAGCATGACCCCATGAGCGAATTTTTGAAGAAATCGAAATTTCAGTCGCTATTGATCGTGTAGAGAAATTTTAGTTTATGATTTTGATAGAAAAACATGGAATCAAATTATTAAAAATAATTAGGAGTTACTCATACTTTATTATTATTAAAATAATATTGTAGATTAAAAGACAAATGTAGGTAAATATTCATAGATTTCGATGGAGGGAGGCCTTGAGATTGTTACTGACGGCCGAGCGGAGCGAGGCCTTGGGTCTGCGTGCTAGTACGTACATAAATAGAACTTCTTCATAATTTCATGGCTGATATTTTCTAAGCCACAGTCAGTATTAAAGCTACATCAAGTCTTAAAACAGTTAAGCGTAAAACATTAAAGAGAGCGACCGAGAGAATCGGAGGACGGAATATTTCACAGAGTAAACTCATCAGTTGTGATTACTTTTTTTTTTTAACAAACACGTACTACCTACGTTTCAAACAGCATGATTCTAGGATTGGTTATACAGGGATACTTCCATAAGAGTGGTTCAATCTGAATTTGGACAATGTTTCATGCAAATATTACCGATTTTTACATCTAGCGAACGGCATTATTTGGATTTTTGACTAATTTTTCAACTTTGACATTTTTGAAAACTTGATACATATTCTTATAGGCAATTTTACCCTGATTCCGAATATACCACATGTTAGTATGCTGAAAAAATTATTTCGCACAACAAATCGCAAAAAACAGGCTATTTTGAAATTTTTGACTACATTTTTGGAAATTTCAACTCGATGATGTAATCCGATCATGCTGGCCAACGAACTTGAACTTTCGTTTTGTGTCCTTAACATTTTATAATTTGTTTGAAGTTTCTAGCACAATTCTACGGACAGTTATCGTCTGGAATGACACATACATATATACATACATACATACATATGTACATACTCGTACATACATACATACATAAATTAAAAAATGTGTTAAACTTCAGAATATGATTCAGAATAGCCTGAAACGGATTTCTGCATAAAATTTTTTCAAAAATTCACATACTACAAATTTTGAGACTAGAGCAATAGCTTAATTTTATACAAAAATTCGCTAAAAGGACTCCCAGATCCATGACCTCCGTTTTTCTATGTAAGATCTGTCCCGCAATCGAATAATCCATCACAATCGGCGAGGATGAACGAGAGAACGAGACCACTGAACATTTATTAATATTAAGAGTCAGTATGATTGTAATGATGTTTTGGTTTTTTATTGTTTATGGACTTTCTGATGATGGTCACTGAATGGTGACCGAAACGTCATTACAACGATTACAAAGATATTGTAATTATTTCTTTTTCCTTGGGCTGAATCCCGACTACACACAATTATGGATGTGGTAATTAGTTACGCGAAAGAGGTGAACTGCTCCACCCAGTTCAGAACAGAAATGTCAAAAGGTGAAACAGCTAAACGCGCATATTTACATCACGAGTATGTCAATAACGCAAACGAGCACAACAGCTTTAATTATGAGGCACATGATGACTAATGAGAGAGTTATATTCCAAGAACTGTACAAATTATTTCAAAGGGTCGATAATTTCGGCCCTAAAATGGAGCTTCCTTCATAAAAGCAACCTTCATAGAACAAAAAGTGAGGAAAATATTAATCAACATTTGAAACAGAATATTATGAGAAAAGGAGACATTTTGCATCACTACAGACATCACAAATAATAAAAATATTTTTCACTGCTTAAAAACACTTATTTTATGGAACTAAGTTGGATTAAAGGATTCAGTGGACGGAAATTCGCCAAGTGATGACCGGAACCGGTAAAAAAGTGAATCCACAAAGATTGACCACTAATCGATATTTTGACATCAATATTCAATGCGCGATATTTACCGATTAACCGGTTTTTGATCGTTAACAATTAATTACTGAATGAATGAAAGGCAGATAGACTTGAAAAATAATGACCTAGATAGTTTCGAATAAGCTTGACAACGCTTATTCGACGCTTATTTCGACATGGTCTCCTAGAGTTTTTAGGACGCCCCTCCCTCTGAAGGAATGTCTCATATGCTAGGCTTTGTCACTATGAGTGGCGCCTATTAGAATTGATCCAGGGGGGGGGGGGGGGGGTTGGAACAACCCACACATGAAAAAACAGTAATGACTGAATAAAAAATCCGTTTCAAACAACAACAAAAAGTAATAACTGAATACACCATCCGTTTCAGACGATTCTATGAACAAATCCGTGAATAATACCATAGGTATTTATACCATGGTATTTTATGCCATGTCTGTGTGTGTGTTTTGTTGACGCTGCCCAGGCTACAATGATCAACCGATTTTCAAAACTCTTTCTTTTTTTGTTCCCAATTTCACTCTAGTTGTGCAACGAATCTTGGAAGTTTTGGATTTGCCATCGGTGAGCGGGGTGAAGAGGGGAATGGCCAGTACTAATAAGCGCTGCCCAGGCTACAACTCTCAACCAATTTTCGAAATGCTTTTTGACATTTTTATGTCTTTGCTTTGGCACATAAACTGAAAAATCGTCACGAAAACTTGCTCACGCGATACCAATAAATAAAATAGACTCACTGTGTTGCGTAGAGAACAATCAACTGTTTTCTTATTTTGATGCTTGGGTACATGAACTAAAGGCCGTATCACAATTGCATTTTTTTCGCATTTTAAACGCTGAAACGTGAAGAAGGCAAAGTGCGTTTTTTCAAGGTCAGCAGTGAATGTTGAAGAGGAATAACTGCAAAAACTTTGCATTCTGGCGGAATGCAATTTTATTAAGCCTGTCAGGTTAGGGCTTGAAATATTGAAGTAACGTTTGACGTGCCTAGTGTTTTCAAACAGTGTCTTGACAACTCTTGTTCTTCCAAAGTTATTATACAATGAAGACGCACAATAATAATAAAAATAACGTAATAATAAAAATAACTGTTCCCGCTAGGGACGTGGTCAAGAACGAAAAATGATTATTCGATTTTAAATTATATTTATATAAGAATACAGGTATGTAATTTTAACTCAACAGAGAAGCAAGAGCGCACGGCAATAATCCTGAAACAAAAAACTTCACTTCTACAGTTCATTAACCTGATTCGGCATTTGTTTAGTGCAGTCTCTTTAGTGACCGGAGGGGTGCTGTTACCTACTTAACGTCATGCGAGGTGAGGCATTGGCGCGCGACCAAACAAAAACGTAATGAAATAGAAGTTCGGCACTGAAATAAGAATAATAAGAAAAGAAGTTCGGCACTAAGAAAATAAGAAAACTTCGGCAAGGAACTAGGAACAATATTTTTGGCACAGGAGAACTGGAACTGGAATGAAAACGGGAAGGTACAACGCGGTTTCCCAGTGAAACGTTACCTCCCCAAGGGTTATGTTTAGCATTTTTCTTGCGTCAAGGTAAAAATTAGAACGTGTTCTAATTTTCCCAAGTGAGTTTAAAAACGCTCAGCCAGGATGCGCAATGGTCGAAAAAGCTGACCCTGGAAAAAATAACTTCTTCTTCTTCACGTTTAGGCATTAAAAACGCAGAAAAAAATGAGGAAAAAATGCTAGTGTGATACGGCCTTAACAACCTTACTTCACTACCTTGTTGTGTAGTGGTTGACATTTTGTTATAAAATTAACTTTGCGACTTTTGATTTCTTAATTTACTATTATCCCGGCAACACAAGTGTAACAACAACGCTACTGGGGTAGGTGATGTAGCCTGGCTCGAATTCAATAAAGTACCCACGGGTGTCAGAACATGTGGAATTTTTGTGTTGATTTGGTGGAGACCCTCCGGTTAATTGACTTTCGTCTACTGCCGGAGGGCCCCATCAGCACAGGAGACTGGGGAGGGGGACTGCTGCCTACTTACTAGCGAGTTCACTACCCCCACGAGTCCAACCTCATTTGGAGGGCAGGCCGGTGAAGCTTGGAGCTGGCTGCTGCTCGGTGTCCCGTCATTGCCTAGGGGATTTACTGATGGCTGGAGGGGGGTCTGCTTCCCCCTGGGGCACGCTTCTGTGGCCTGGGGCATCCCTCCACCCGTGGTACCATTTTGGTGACTTGAGCTTGCAGGGTACCGGACAAAAGCCCCGTCGTAACCCCCGCGACTCAAGGCCCCTAGGATTAGAATGGTCACAGGCCCGACAATCCTCAAGACGGGTGTCGGAACAGATGGAAATTTTGTGTTGATTTATGGAGACCCTCCGGTTTACTGACTTTCGTCTACTGCCGGAGGGCCCCATCAGCACAGGGGAAGGGGGAGGGGGGACTGCTGCCTACTTACTAGCGAGTTCACTACCCCCACGAGTCCAACCTCATTTGGAGAGCAGGCCGGTGAAGCTTTGGAGCTGGTTGCTGCTCGACGTGTCCCCTGGTGTTCTATCCAGTTGCCAGGGGACTTAATGCTGACCAGGGAGTCTGCTTCCCCCTGGGGCACGCTTCTGTGGCCTGGGGCATCCCTCCGCCCGTGGTACCATTTTGGTGACTTGAGCCTGCAGGGAACCGGACAAAAGCCCCGTCATCCCCCCCCGTCTCAAGCCCCCTAGGCCTGAATGGTCGCAGGCCCGACAATCCTCAAGAAGTGGCTTACCGCCCCAAATGGGTCACGGCAGAAGAAGACAGCCCAAGTCAAGAGGAAAGCCTACCGCTTTTCACGAGCCAGCAATCAAGTGGTTGGACTTGCCACCCTTTTACCGACTCATGAGGGATACGGTCCCGGGTGTCGGAACAATGAGTCAACACGATCGCGAATTCAATTAAGTACCCATGGGTGGGCGGTTTCTCTTATGGTCCATTTAATTGATCTGTACGCCCCGCCGTGCAGTGCACGGGTGAGATCTGCCTAGTAATAAATACAATCAGAAAACACACATGAAAATGTCTCAATGTGTTGCAGACTCGTATGCAAGCATTTAAATTCCCCAGACTGAGAAGAGTTTATTTTTTTAGTGTCCATTTAGATGGACAGTAGGACTCTATACCCATCCTCAGCTGTCCATTTAAATGAACATCAGGACTTTGAGCCCATCCTGGGTCGTCCATTTAAATGGACATTTGTCCATTTGAATTGACATTCATGGGACTCAATCAGGAACCAATTATACTCATCCAAATTTAAATTAGTCAAAAGTATCCATTTCAATGATAATGTAATTTAATTTCACCGATTTTTTTTTTCGATCCCAATTTTTGTCAAGTTGTCCAACAAATCTTGGACATTTTGATTTGCCATCGAGGAGGGGGTTGGAGGGGGTAATAGCTAATCCTAATGAGCTCAGTCCAAACTACTATACTTAACCAACTTTCGCTTTTTTTTTTTTTTTTTTTTTTTTTTTTCAATCAATTTTTTCAACTATGAATCCGGTCTATTTATGCAACAAACCTTGGGAGTTTCTGATTTATTTATTACAGATGGGGTAGGTGAAGAGGGGGGGGGGGGGGTAAATCCGAAAAATCATGATCTTTTTTAGATGAGCGAAAATCCTGGATGTCATTATTTTTGTATTTGACTTGAAGTAGTTGTTCTCTCCTTGGATCCATCTTCAGTAAATTAAAATTGCATAATGACTGGGGGGGGGGGGGGGGGGGATACCGATATATCGTAATATTTTCAATCCATCTCCGTGAATCTGTTATTGTTCTATTTCACAATGTTCATCAGTTCATATTTTATTATGGTTGTTCCGGAGGGGAAGGTTCGCTTGTTGCATATTCATGTCAAGTTATAATGGAGGGGGTACCTCCTGTAAAATCATGATCTATTCGGGATTCTTAACAAAATCATATACACAGGAACGTCCCTGTAATGCATGTATTACTTACCAACATGTTTTTTAATTTATTGGCGGGTTTTAGATGAAAATAAAGGCATTGCATGTCACCAAAAACTTGGAAATTCAAATGTTGTTTTAATGAAAATGCCACCTAAATTAATCCTTTCGCAAGTATAATTAAATCGTTTACAAACCAACTTAAATTTTCACAAATAGTTTTAACGAAAACTCGCTACATAAATGTAGTTTTAGAAGTTTTCAGTCCTTTCTCAGCAACCGCCATTTACAATTATGATGAATATCACATGACTTTCTTGGTGAATTCAAATACGCTCTTCAATTCCTATAACCATAGGCTAAGAATTAGCTTTACCTTATTGTTAAAAAAATATCAAATTTCAAAATTAATAGACGATAACTAAATTTCAATGTATGTTGATTAAGTTAGCATCAAGTCTCGCACCAGATGCTATTAGCAGAGGTTTGGCAATTACAGGTATTCGGTAATTCATGCCTCCCACGTCAGCCCTAAAAACTGTTTCTGTACATTGTTTCACTTTTGCCTAATTGAAAATTAATTCGCGATGAAACGGATTTTCAAAAAGATACTTTTCCCTTGCAGATGGTGGAAATCAGCGCGTATTTCAAGTGCCGCTGTGCTTCGTCAATCTGTTCACAGGTAAGACGTCACATGCTTACCTAAACTTTGGTGTCGTAGATTAATTGTCCGACTACTCATTTTCAAAAATCATAAATGTATAAAGTTTAAGAAGGAAAAATCAGTTGCATTTTGCTTTCAGTGCGTATATCATCATTATCTATCAGAAATAGTCCGGAATAAAACAGTTACTTTTACTTTTTGTTCGTTACTCAATAATAAACCGTTAGAAGTTGTCCCCCTCTCGCCATTTTGGTCAGATGATGCCAACCCACTACATGGTGAGCCCCACCTCTACGGGTGGGGCTCACCACTAAAGCACCACTAACTCAGCATAACTAAAGCACCTTAAATGGGTGATGTCGAATTAGGCCCACGGCAGTGGCGTAGCTGAGTCATTCCTCATGGAGGGGCAATCGTCGAGGATTTCATTTTATTTTATAGTTTTAGGGGCCGTTTATCAATCACAAATAAAGCCCAGGCAAACTCTGAGTAACTAGCAGCCTCAGATAACATCTCGTTAGCTGTTTATCAACTCACATTTATCCGCAAGGTACCGCTATCTGCTTGGTATCCTTACCTGAGACTCACCTCCCTCAGTTAGCGATTTATCTTCTGGGTAAAGTTATGTGGAGAGGTTATATAGCTTGTACTAATAATAATATAATCTATATAACAATAAAATAAAGTCATATAAGATAGTCATGATGTATAATAACGAAGTTGAATTGATGGATTCGGACTTTTCGGATGAGATCATTCAATTTTTGGAATATGAACGGAGACCACGCCCGGATTATTTTAATGAACTTGACGATGTAGATTTTCACACACGTTTCCAGTTGTCGAAACAAACTACTATGTTTGTGCTGCGGTTGATAGAAGGTAAAATAGAATCCCACAGTGATAGGAACAACGATATATCGCCTATCACAAAACCATCCTCCTCCATCCTCACAACCGTAATAAAATATAAATGAACTGTTTTTACAAATTGGTCTAAAATATTTTTATATTACCCGCTCCCTAACCCACCGTGATGAAATTTTTGTTTACTGAGAATGATTTCTATAGAGACCAAATTATATCAAGCAAAATATTTGAAAAAAAGGGGGGGGGGGGGGGGGGGGGGGGAAGAATAAAATACATTTAGAAACAATCGGTTGAAAATAGCGTAAATACTACAGTTCATTCCCCCCTCCATCATTCCTCCTCACAAAAATCCGTCCACAAATTGAAATCTCCGATTTTTAGCACATCGAAACGAAAAAAGCATGATTTATCGGGATTACCCCCTCCTTACACCTCCATCAATAGTAAATTTGAAACTTCCAAGGTTTATTTCATAACTAGACTGAAATCGGGATCGAACAAAAACCAGTCACGGAAATCAAATCAGAATTTGGAAACATTACGGTATATTTATATCTATTACCCGCTCCGTTCACCCCTTCCACAATTAACTTTTTATTTCCAAACATAATTTTCTTAAAAATAATTCGAAATCATAATTCATCACATAGGAGATAACATGGGAGATGAAACGGAAAGGACAGGAGTGTTGTTGTATTGTACCATACCTATCTACTTTTTACCGATAGACGTCACGTAGAACTAAAAATACCAGTGTTGTAAGGCTGTTTTGTGGGGAAATCATTGTTGTAGTAGTGGTACCCCATTTTCCCTCAGACGAAGTTATCTGAGCAGTTAGCTATCTATAGGTAGCTTCCTGAGGGGATAAAGTTGATTGATAAACGCCCTACGAAATTTGTTTGAGAGGTTGCGGTAACCTCTAGGTAACTACCTGAGGTTTGTCTAGAAGTAACCGCTGTGATTGATAAACGGGCCCTTAGTACTAATTTATAGTGCTTGTTGCTGAGCATACGAAGATATATGTAAAACGTTAATATAAGTAGGTAGGTGTTCAATGGCATTTTGAAATGATCTTAAATCACGGACTCTTAAATATTCATAAACCTACCTATGGATTATTAAAATAATACTACTTAGAAAAAATATCATCCAAATAACTAACCACAACGTTAAAAACTACTATAAATACGGATAGGTACCTACCGATGAACTGAGGAGCTCTAGGTTTATTATAGTATTATTCTCGACTTAGGTACTGCATGCAAATTCATATAAGTACCTATGTTTACTTTGTATACATATATGTACCTGTTTACTCAATTGTTACTTCCGCGCGAAAATAAATTTTTTCTGGACAATATCACACAATTGTATTATATAAATAGGTACTTATATAATACAGGATATAAAACCGAGATCAAGAAACATAACAAAATGTAAACAAACTCAAACCAATATGCTAGGTTAGAATAGAAATACTGCTACACTAGATTATTTTAATATTTCCCATTAAACTATTTCAATCACCACATCAGGCTTCTATTTATTGTATTCTTGCTTTATTTTAACTGGGATTTTATTCGTAAATTATTGGTATAATACAACGGGAAACTGTGTTGAATTGAACAACTAAGCTTGATCAAGTAGGCAGTGAAGAGTAGGGGCAGTTCATAGGGGAATGGTGGATACTGGACAATGGATATTTTTTTAGGGAAAAATCGCATATGGGCTAGCCCCAGAAGGTAGTGGGGAACGTCTTGATTTCAGTTTGTAGTACCTACATTTCCGTTTCGTTGACTGGTGATTTTACTATGCTCCGTGAGACAGTACAATATCCACGCCATTTTGCCCCTACACAAACGAACCTAATAAAAATTTATTTCCAACAGCGTCTCAAGTCGCTAGGCAACCGGATTCGTATAGTAATACTAGTAGACGTGTTTTACTAATTACATTCTTTAATTGAAGGTGTTAAGTGCTGAAGTTGGAAGCGTAAAATTATTAATTTGATTTTATCTATACAACAAAATTCTGCATCCTCTATAATTTACGGAAGGGCTCTGCCCACCTTGCCCCTCCTCAAACTACGCCACTGGCCCACGGTCTGTTAGGGTCGTAAAAACGACGGTTGAATTGGCCCCTTAGTCAGTTCGGGGGCAGTGTCGAATTGGGCCCATACCTCAACAATCATGATCTCTATAAATATATTTTTAAACGATCGCATAACTAATGATAAATGTTGTCCGACTGACCGGGGGCCCAATTCAACCCCGACCCTTCGAGGTTTGATGTTAATCCACTTAGAAATGTTTTGACCGTGGGCCCAATTCGACCGTGTCCCCCTAGGTATCCGCATCTTTCCTAGTCAACCACATGTACCTACCATTCCTATTTGTTGTTCATCGATTCAGAGGAAATGGCGACCGGCATATTCAAAGATTGCGTGCACCTTTCCAACTGCTTGTCCGATACGCAAACAATAAATGACAGTGGGGGTGGCTGGAGGGGGCTGATGGGTGGACAACACGGAAGAATGATCCTGTTACTAGTTACCTAATTACTTGTAACTGTGGTGGGAAATAATTAATGATCATGGTTGCTGCAGGTGGGTAAATCCAAGGATAAATCCAAATTAAGTATTCTCTCAAAAATCTAAGGTGTGAATGATACGCAATAAAATGAGATCAATTTATCCACCTTAGATAACGCCAAGTCTAAAACTACCCAACTTGACCGAGTTTTACGAAAAAACCCTAACACTTCATGTCTGGCTGAAATTCCAAAACCTTTGGTAGGTAACTGAAGTATGTAGCTCGAACAGGGTGAACAAAAATTAATATAATGTGTCTAAATCATAAGAGAATATAATATTTGGTTAGGTAGCGGTCCGTATGGCTCGGGTCAAAATAATGCAAGAATGATATACATATATACGGTATAATATATGTCATCTGACTTAAAAAGAGTGTCTTCTTATTATGACTCGTAGAATTCAGCACGAAATGCGTTAATGTAGGTATGCTATATATAGCATTTCCAAGCCAAATGAAACCTTTTCCAAGTCAAATGAAACCTTTTGCAAGTCAAATGAAACCTTTTCCAAACCAAATGAAACCTTTTCCATATCAAATGAAACCTTTTCCAAACCAAATGAAACCTTTTCTAAACCAAATGAAACTTTTTCCAAATCAAATGAAACTTTTTCCAAACCAAATGAAACCTATTGAGAAAAAAGTCCAGTCATGCAACATGACCCCATGAGCGAATTTTTGAAGAAATCTTCGACATTTCAGTCGCTACATAAGAGTAGTTCAATCTGAATTTGGACAATGCTTCATGCAAATATTACCGATTTTTACAACTAGCGAACGGCATTATTTCGATTTTTGACTGATTTTTCAACTTTGAAATTTTTGAAAACTTGATACATATTCTTATGGGAAATTGTACGCTGATTCCAAATATACCACATGTTAGTATGCTGAAAAAATTATTTCGCACAACAAATCGCAAAAAACAGGCTATTTTGAAATTTTTGACTACATTTTTGAAAATTTCAACCCGAAGGTGTAATCCGATCATGCTGGCCAACGAACTTGAACTTTCGTTTTGTGTCCTTAACATTTTATAATTTGTTTGAAGTTTCTAGCACAATTCTACGGACAGTTATCGTCTGGAATGACACATACATACATATATAAAAAAGGCGTTAAACTTCAGAATATGATTCAGAATAGCCTGAAACGGATTTCTGCATAAAATATTTTCAAAAATTCACATTCCACAAATTTTGAGGCGAGAACAATAGCTTAATTTTCTTCAAAAATTCGCTAATGAGTGAACTGAGGTACCTACATAGGTAGGTACCCTGCAAGTTGCAGGTAGATGCAATTGTACCTATCATAGAAAGACGTTGACAAAATGAAAATTCGATGAATTTCAGGCATAGGATTACCGAAGTGGATCTCACCTTAGTAGAATAGGAAACACGAAAGTTTGAGAAATTTCTGACTGTTGAATGTGAGTGGGTACCTACTTATCTAGGTACCTCAGTTCACTCTTTTGCTCAATAGGTTTCATTTGGTTTGGAAAAAGTTTCATTTGATTTGGAAAAAGTTTCATTTGGTTTAGAAAAGGTTTCATTTGGTTTGGAAAAGGTTTCATTTGATATGGAAAAGGTTTCATTTGGTTTGGAAAAGGTTTCATTTGACTTGGAAAAGGTTTCATTTGACTTGGAAAAGGTTTCATTTGGCTTGAAAATGCTATAACAACAAAATGGGTGGAGGACATTTCTGGAAATGAACCAGAAATTGTGACCCGTTCGCGGAAACGAAAACTGCTCCTGTGATTACGTTTGCGAAAATTAATTAAATGTACCCACCATCTTCATGATGTAAAAGATCACTTCATAAAGTGGTCCAAACTCGTTTTTATTCTGCATCAGCTACGTGTACTTCCATGCAGCGAGAAATTTTTGTGAAATACAACAAAATCTCGGTCTTTAAGGTACTCCTCCCAATTCTTGACCAAGAACTCGACTTTTGTTCTCAAATCGGGAAGTACATAATTGGTGAAACCCTTCGCGATTGGTTTAATTTTCAGACCCGACTCAACATCAACTTTTGCCAAGATTTGCTTCACGTGATGTATGTTCGGGTGGGGATCATAAAATTGTTTTTGACATTTTATGTCTTTACTATGGCACATAAATGAAAAAGCGTCACGCGGGGAGCGTCACGCGTAGAGCGTTACGCGGAGATTCCCTAATGATCCCACAATTCTGAGATTTGGTATGTAGCCAAATCCCTTGAAGCCCTTGAGGGACTTCTGAACACAACTGACCGATCCCAGATCAGCTGAGTGGCTCTAGAATTCAGTTTTTTCCCTAATGATCCCACGATTCTGAGATTCGGTATGTGGGCCCTTGAGGGACTTCTGAACTCAACTGACCCATCCCAGATCAGCTGAGTGGCTCTAGAATCCAGTTTTTTCCCTAATGATCCCACGATTCTGAGATTTGGTATGTGGGCCCTTGAGGGACTTTTGAACACAACTGACCGATCCCAGATCAGCTGAGTGGATCTAGAATCCAGTTTTTTCCCTAATGATCCCATGATTCTGAGATTTGGTATGTGGGCTCTTGAGGGACTTCTGAACACAACTGACCGATCCCAGATCAGTTTGTCATTCCAGACGATAACTCTCCTCAGGAATGAAATAAAAATCCTGTTCTTGCACCAAAAAATTGATCTCTCCAAATGATTACATCGCTCCAAAATGTGCGGTATTTGTTTTGTAGAATTCAAAAAGGCGTAAAAATAAGAACGTAGATCCCGTTTTTCAATACCTACATGTACCACATACGATTGGTAAAAAATACATGGAAATACGTGAGAAGGTCCATCAGTGAAAATACAAGACGAGCTGCTCAAAAGTTCCAAATTTGCGGCCGTAGAAAATAACGGTATGCCTGTCAGTCCTTTCATGTGATGAAATTTCGGAATTCCATCGATGGTTGGGGACTGAGATAACTCAAATATTTGCTGCATGATTTCTTCCAATGATTTAGGGAGAGGCGGTACAAGTCCCTGAAACGCTTCAAACGGAACGACGGTATTTTGAGCAATCGTATTCCGCAAACTGGTCGCCCTCCCCGATCCCCCACGGGTAATGAAGACCGCAAACGGGTTGCGCTCTATAAAATGACTTGACGTGAGCGTTATTTAGGATTAGGTGGCGTGTATATCAATGTGTATTTCAGCATGAATGATTTTCACGACTTGTATCACTTGCCAACCTATGACACTGGCCAATGCAAATAACAACTCACGTGCGGGAGCCCGAAGGGAGTCCAATACGTGTCGTTGGGGATTGAAGTATGAGTCTCTGACTCGATGTAGATCCAATATTGCACGAATAAAATTCACTGCACGAGTAAGCACGAAATATAGGCTTACGTGTCACTGGGGAGTCTATAACGTTTTATTATTCGGACAGTTCAGATTATAACAAGCTTTATTTTAAAAAAGGCCTTCTGTCCTTATTTTTTTTATTTATTTATTTTTATTTTTTAATTTTTTTTAAATTATTAAACTCCAACGTTTTGAATATTAATCTCCCTGAAGAAGCCCCAGTTCCTGGGGAGAAACGTTGGAGCTTAATTTTAAAAAACCAATTTAAGGACAGAAGGCCTTTTTATAAAATTGGGGCACTCTGCCATATAAACACGGGCCTTAGGAGCTGCTGCACCGTCACTGCTAAACTGACTGAGAAGGGACGCCAAGAGAACAAGCTGGTCAGTTGCGATCCTCCATTATTTATACTATTTTCCTGGTGACATGACCTCTACATACATACCTTTACTAATACTAATTTTGACGTTTATCGTTTATTCCCGAAGTTTGCCGGCCCTTTTTCGCCTTTTCCTGCCCACGCAGAATCGAAACACCCTAGCCAAAATTCTGGAGGTATCTTTTAGCGAATTTTCGTAGGAAATAAAGCTATTGCAATGGCTTCAAAAATGTTAAAATCAAAATTTTCGAAAATGTTCTCTATTGAAATCCGTTTTGGGACATTTTGAAACGAATCCTAGAGTCTAACGCTTTTTCATATACCTGTATATATATATATATATATATATATATATATATATATATATATGTTTATTTATTTATTTATTTATTTATATGTTTTTATATATATGTTTATATTTATATGTGTCCTTCCAGACGATAACTCTCCTTAGGATTGAGATAAAAATTCCGTTCTTCCGCCAAAAAATCTAGGTTTCCAAAAAAAAAAAAAGGACGAATTCGTTGGCCAGCATTTTTTGAGCACATTAAATTGGTCAAATTGAAAAAAAAAAAAGTACTGAAAAAATCGCTAAAAGTACCAAATAAAACGGCTAAATATTGTTAAATTTACATTTTTTAGTAGAATATTGCTCAAATAAGGTTTATTAACTATGAAATGGAAAATCCTCAAACAATCTCTTCAAGACTTTTAAGGTGTTTTTCTCTTGAAAAAACTTGTAAGGTGTGCACTTTTTTGCTGGAATTTAAGAGGAAACTAACGAGATACCTATTTACTGTGATGAACACTAAACAATGTCGAGCTAAATAGGGGAATAGGGTGATGAATTTATTAAGATAAAAAGGTTGTGGGTTGAAGTCCATAACAAAAGTGTAGGGGGAAACGCAAGAAATATAGGCATACCTACTAAAGTTGTTGTTTTAAAATGGATTATTGATGATTGTAACATATTTTCACACCAACAGAATATGTGTTAAATGCGATAAGATAATAAAACACGTCCACAAATACTTTTTTCAAGCAGGTACGTCAAACATATTTTGTAAAAACAATGTGTAAAACTTATTGTAACATAATATTGTTGTAAACTTATGCGTAAAACTTATTGCAAACTTGTTGTAAAGCTTATTTATTTTTTATTTATTTTTATTATTTTTTTAGGTTTATAAGCCGCACCTCAACTGTAAAACTTATTGAAACATAAAAAAATGCATTTCATGACGAGACCTTCTCTAACGATCAAGTTTGTCCCCCACCCCGGCAACTACTTGGAACCGTTCCCTACAAAAAGAACTGTGAGTTCTTCAATTCCGTTCAACGCGGAGCAGCTCATGAGTCACAAATGAAAAGTCACATTTACGTTTCTAAACTGTTATGTGATCGTGTTATGAGACCACGAAACTATACACTTCATTCTGATCTACATATCCAACTAATCTGCGTTTTTACTAAGGGATTGACTACTTGATGTTATGTATTTTGGAGATGCGAGCTTGCGAGCATCCAGATCACCAAACTATACACTTCATTTTGACCTACATGTCCACTAATCTGCATTTTACTACTGCTCTCAACGAAACAGGTTGAACGAAATTGAAGAACTCACAGTTCTTCTTGTAGGGAAAGGTTCCAAGTAGTTGCCGGGGTGGGGGACAAACTTGATCGTTCGAGAAGGTCTCGTCATTTCATGTGTATCAATCAGAATCATCTGAATCGCTAGATATTCAAGATGGCAGTACTGGGGTTTCAAACATAGCTATTGTTTCTAATAAGAATCGTTTTGAGGATGTTCTCTAGAACTTATACCTCGGTGGGCGCTCTATATTTTTATTATCTGTGAATTGTTACTTTTAACCTTCTTATATAATGTTGTAATCACTAAATCTACCAATAAATAAATTATTCATTCATTCGTATTATTTATTTCCCGCATAAAGGATAGAAACGGATCGTACGCGATTAAAAGCCGCAAAAATCAGTAAGATAAGTTTTTGAACAGCTGTTACACCGGCGAAATCTACAGAGAAAGAAACCTTTTTTGTTTCACTATCATCGGTGCTTTTTAATTACAAAAGTTGATTCCACCAAGAATAGCGCATTTTAGCGGGCGATCTCAGTGGATTATGTTGGCAGAACAGTTACCCTATCAAACTAATAACAACAAAATCGACATTTAATACGCTTCAATACCTGCTTTGTTATTTTTACTGATGAAATAATCTCATTTTTGAAAAAGGACTATTTTCACCAATGAAATCTTCACCACTACACACGGGAACAATGCTAAACTGGCTGTTGTTTCCAGCTTACGCAGGTTAGAGGTTTATGATGGGTTGGAGGGCGTCAATGTTTTCCCGGATGTTATATTCTCTCGGAATGAGGGTTCTGTGCTATATTCCAAAGTATGATGAAAGAACTCGCGAATATAATAAGAATGTGAAATTCTGTATTAGTAAAATATTTTTAGTCTCCGTACTAAAAGAACGAATGATTACTCATTACCATGAAAATATTAACACCTAATATGGCAGGGTGAGGTCACTGGTCTGCGTGGTGTCCTTCAAGACTTGAGCCCGGTGGGCCCTTTCGTAACCCTACTTCCAAGGAGGGATCGAATAGTTGGCACTGGCCATACCTCTCTTACTCACAGACACCTGCTTAGTGCAGAAGCTCGAGATGTTGTGTGTGGGAGGTGATCTGTCCATCCGCCACTTTTTTGAGGACTGCCCAGCCCTTGTGGACCTCCAAGTACAGCATCAGCCCTGTGAGTGGGTTGACGTTTTATACGGTCCAGACAAGGTCCGATCCTTGTTGTACCTGAGAGCCGCTGAGCTCTACTACGAACTGTGATATCTGATCTGTGATATATTTATATACATCTAAAGGTAGTTTTATTTCACTTTGCTGATTGTATATAGTAGCATGTACAGCAAAAAAACCGGCGCACCCTATATTTTGTTATTTTTTCACCTTAGCTTCAATTGGTTAATTTTTTTTGCATGTGCCAAGTAAAGTCGGTATCTTATGAGAGAACAGCAAGAAACAGAGTGGCAAATAAAAAATACCCGTTCGAAAAAGTCAGCTTTATTCACAAAACTTCGATGTTTGGACAAAAGTAACAAAACATTCTTCTGCAGTTCTCGTGTGAAAAACAATTGAAAAATGAAAATTTTTTTTGAAAATAAATTTTTTTAATATCGGGTGGTACCGTCCCTTGCTTGTACCACCGCCTGCATTCTTCTCGGCATGCTGTTGATCAAATTTGAAACCGTTTCTTGTCTGATGAGGTCCCATTCTGCGACCACCGCTGTCCTGAGGTCTTGGAGGTTTAAAGGAGGGTTCGGTCGCCTTCGGATGCACCTCTCTAGCTCGTCCCATAGATGTTCTATGGGATTGAGGTCGGGGCTGCGAGCTGGCCATTGTAGGGTGCGCATGCCAACCTCTTCGAGGTAGTCAGTAACCACGTTTGCTACGTGTGACCGCGCGTTATCGTCCATAAAAATAAAATTATCGCCGGTGTAAGGGGCGAATGGCACTACATAATCTTCCAGGATGTCAGAAATGTACCTCAGTGTGGTTAGATTCCCTCGGGGGTACACATGGAGTTCCGTATTCGCCTCTGAAGTTATTCTACCCCAAACCATTTCAGAACCTCCTGCGTAAGGCACCCTTTCAGAGATATTGCACTGAGCGAAACGCTGCCCTCGTCTCCTCCACCCTCTAACACGACGATCTGAAGCGAATAGTGAGAACCTGGACTCATCGGAAAACATTAAGAGTGCTGAAAGGGTGCCTTACGGGAGTGGGTCTGAAATGGTTTGAGGTGGAATCACTTCAGAGGCGAAAACGGAACTCCATGTGTATTCCCGAGGGAGTCTAACCACACTGAGGTACATTTCTGACATCCTGGAAGATTATGTAGTGCTATTCGCCCCTTACACCGGCGATAATTTTATTTTTATGGACGATAACGCGCGGTCACTCGTAGCAAACGTGGTTCCTGACTACCTCGAAGAGGTAGGCATGCGGACCCTACAATGGCCAGCTCGCAGCCCCGACCTCAATCCCATAGAACATCTATGGGACGAGCTAGAGAGGTGCATCCGAAAGCGACCGAACCCTCCTGTGAACCTCCAAGACCTCAGGGCAGCGGTCCTCGCAGAATGGGACCTCATCAGACAAGTAAGGGTTTCAAATTTGATCAACAGCATGCCGAGAAGAATACAGGCGGTGGTACAAGCAAGGGAAGGTACCACCCGATGTTAAAAAAATTTATTTTCCAAAAAAAATTTCATTTTTTAATTTTTTTTCACACGATAACTACAGAAGAATGTTTTTTTACTTTTGTCCAAACATCGAAGTTTTGTGAATAAAGCTGATTTTTTCAAACGGGTATTTTTTATTTGCCACTCTGTTTCTTGCTGTTCTCTCATAAGATACCGACTTTACTTGGCACATTCAAAAAAAAAATTAACCAATTGAAGCTAAGGTGAAAAAATAACAAAATATAGGGTGCGCCGGTTTTTTTGCTGTTTAGTTTAGTTATTAGCCCATTTTACATCTAGTCTTGGTTGTATCACTTTTTTTTTTTTTTTTTTTTTTTTAAATCCACTTTGGGGGCTAAACAGTGGTCATCACTGTACCCCTCATTTTTCCCCCTCTGAGTTGCCAGTGGAGTCCATGATGGCGCTCCTTTTTAGTCAAGGATAGCAACATGGCTCCCCTTAGAATCGTGCCACTTCCAGTGTTCCTTTAGACACCTTGTTCAATGCAGCGGCTTAAACCTTTGAAAAAAATTAACACCTGATAACTATGAGGTTGCTTGCTGATGTAGGTGACGTCACATCCTCCCCTGAGATTTAGGCACTGGAGCGGTCAAATGGTACGGTGAGGCCTTCTGTTTACGGGCTGTGTCTCTGTTTGTCTTGAGGTGCCCACGGTGTTATCACAGAGTGGTGATAAGTGAATCCTATTCCTTCGTAGCCTAGCCCCGTCCTCTGTCTCAATGATGTATGATGTCGGGCATTCATGTTTCATCAAAATCCTCCCAGTGGCATATTTATCCCTAATGAATACCTTTTGTCCCTCAGAAAGCTCTTCCATCTTTTTTGTCCCATGTCCTCTATCAAAATTTTGTTTTCTCCTCTCCCGTATTTTCTCTTCAGCAGCCCTCGCCAGGGCTTCATCTGGTCGCTGAGGAACGAGGCTCTCTTTGGAAATGGGCACTAGACCCCGGAATTTTCGGCCCATGAGAAGCTCTGTTGGTGAAAACCCATTGTCCAAAGGAGTTTGTAATGGACTTAGGCCGCCCCAGAGATGCAATGCGGCCCTAAATCCACACTCCTAGAGAGAGGAGGGTGTTGCAGTACCATAAGAGATACGACTCGTACTAATAGCTTATATGCTATGTTCGGAGAAAATAGGTTTTCCAGTTCTTGGATCACCCTTCCATCGCCAAACGCGGCCTTGCGAAAACATGGGAAGGAATCGCCCGACGCCCGTTGAGAAAAAACGGAGCGACGGCAGTGCATTCCCTTGGATCTCGCGGGAACTGTCACAAGTTGACCGGTGAGCCATTAAGCCAACATGCAAGTCGGATTAGGTTCTTAGCTGTGGCCACAGCGCACTCTGCTATAATCTATTGGATTGGGGATATCAAGGACTACTAGTCAAGATTCAAAATCCCGCAGCAAAATCAACGAATTCGCGACTATCAAACTGGGTTCGTTGTCGCAACGTTGGATGTAAGGAACTCCATGCTGTGAGAACAACTTCTTAAAAATGAACCCATAAAAACAAGTTTTTGATGTAACTCTTTCTTTTTCTCATGTTCTCAGTTAATTTTATTGTTGTTTCCATATTTGGTAGTTTCTTGGCAACAGTAAATTGAAACAAAATCACATTGATAATAACTTAAATTAAATTGACAAGGAAAATCATTTAATATTTTATTGACCCTGGATTCGTTGTCATTTTATGCAGACATTCAATAGTATCCTTCTCCTCCCTCCTCCTCACCCCTCATCCTCCTCCTCCGTCACTCCTCTCCCTCCTCCTCCTCCCTCCTCCTCCTCCCCTCCTCCTCCTCCCTCCTCCTCCTCCTCCCTCCTCCTCCTCCTTCTCCTCCCTTCTCATTCTCTCTTCTCATCCTCCTTCTCCCTCACTCCTCCCCCTCCTCCTCCTCCTCCGCCTCCTCCTCCTCCTCCTCCTCCTCCCTCCTCCTCCTCCTCCCTCCTCCTCCTCCTCCTCCTCCTCCTCCTCCTCCTCCTCCTCCTCCTCTTCCTCCCTCCTCCTCCTCCTCCTCCTCATCCTCCTCCTCCCTCACTCCTCCTCCCTACAATACACAACACGTGTAAGGTGTCCCATATTAAATTTCAAATTTTCGAAAATGTATAGTATAACTAACTTTTTCTTCGCGAAAATTTGATAGATTAAAATGTACGCCAGCATGAACTTGTGTTCAAAATTTCAGATCGATTGGATATCGGGAAGTGGGTTAAAAATCGATCTGAAATTTTGTCTCAAGAAAGAAAGAAAGCAAGCAAGCAAGCAAGCAAGCAAGAAGAGAATCGAAGTTAATAGAAAGAGTTAAAAAAGGGAATCATGGAAGAAACTGAGGTGGAGTTAACCAAAGAAATTTCAAAGTACCAGGAATAATAATCTTAAACCACTGTGTAAAGCCAACCACGCACCTTTCCGAAGTCCATTTCAATCAATGACCATGGCAATTCCGGCAATGGTGTAGAGATCAGTATCGAATGATTCGTTTTCAAGTTGACGAAGTCTTTTGAATCTACCACCTTCATAAATTACGAAACTCTTTCTAATTACAAATCTGTAAAGTGCTGCACGACATCATCAGAGGTAGGATTTTCTAATCCAAACGAATTAAAATAAACTCAGCGTCGTCTCCCAAAGCCGCTCTTAATTAGGTTGGGACAAGGGAAAAAGCCCAGTGAACCCGCGTTCCTCTGAAGCTATATCTGATAGGCAAGGCCTCATTATGAGATGGACGTCTACCTATTAGAATTGATCCAAAGAGGTTTAGGACGACCCAAACATGAGAAGAAAAAAAATTATTACGAATCCGCTCCAGACCAATCTAAAACCGAATCTGTGAAAAAGATAGGTGTATGCGTGAGTGTGAGTGTTTATGTGTGTGACAAAATTTGTCGACGCTGCCCAGGCTACGATTCACAAACGATTGTCGAGATTCTTTCTTTGTTCAATCCCAATTTCGGTTTATTTGTGCCGAAAATCGTTGTAATTTTGGATTTACCGACACGAGGGGGGTGGAGGAGATAATAGCCGAACCTTTAATGAACTGCCCAAGCTACCATTCTCAACACATTTTCCTGATTCTTCTTTTTCCGATCCAAATTTTAGTCTAGTTGCACAACGAACCCTGGCCATTTTGGATTTGCCAACAGGAGTGGATCCTCAAGCTACTATTCTTAACCGATTATCACGAGTCTATCTCTGTTTGATCGTTTTGAACCGATGGTCAATTTATTTTTTTTTCGATTCTTTCATTTTCGTCTAGTTATGCAAAAAACCTTGGAAATTTTGGATTTGCTATTGTGACGGGGTGTGAAGGAGGAAATAGCCGATCAATAAGCGAGGTCTAAGCGATGTACTATATGCCATAAGGATGAGGGGGTGGAGGGTGTAATATCCGGTCCTTTCAGTTCTCAACCGGTTTTTTAGCGAATTTTTGAAGAAAATTAGGCTATTGCTCTCGCTTAAAAATTTTATGCAGAAATCCGTTTCAGGCTATTCTGAATCATATTCTGAAGTTCACGCAGTTTTTTATGTATGTATGTATGTTTGTATGTATATATGTATGTATGTGTCATTCCAGACGATAACTGTCCTTAGAATTGTGCTAGAAACTTCAAACAAATTTTAAAATGTTAAGGACACAAAACGAAAGTTCAAGTTCGTTGGCCAGCATGATCGGATTACATCTTCGGGTTGAAATTTTCAAAAATGTAGTCAAAAATGTCAAAATAGCTTGTTTTTTGCGATTTGTTGTGCGAAATAATTTTTTCAGCATACTAACATGTGGTACATTCGGAATCAGCGTGAAATTTCTGCGTAAAAGAATATGTATCAAGTTTTCAAAAATTTCAGAGTTGAAAAATCAGTCAAAAATCGAAATAATGCCGTTCGCTAGTTGTAAAAATCGATAATATTTGCATGAAACGTTGTCCAAATTCAGATTGAACTAATCTTATGGAAGTATCTCTGTATAACCAATCCTAGAACCATACTGTTTAAAACGTAGGTAGTAGTTGCTTGTTAAAAAAACAGAAAAAAAAAGTAATCACAACTGAAGAGTTCACTCTGTGAAATATTCCGTCCTCCGATTCTCTCGGTCGCTCTCTTTAATGTTTTACGCTCAACTGTTTTAGGACTTGATGTAGCTTTAATACTGACTGTGGCTTAGAAAATATCAGCCATGAAATTATGAAGAAGTTCTATTTATGTACGTACTAGCACGCAGACCCAAGGCCTCGCTCCGCTAGAAATGTGGAAGATTTCTTCAAAAATTCGCTCATGGGGTCGTGCTGCATAACTGGACTTTTTTTTTTTTTTTTTTTTTTTTTTTTCATTCAGGAATTTGGCTTAGTTGTGGAGCAAACCTTGAGAGTCTCAAACTTATTATCGATATGGTAAAATGAGGGCGGAATTCCGATAAATCGTGATCCATGAGTTTAGAAGTGCGAAAAATCTTAGATTTTATTATTTTTCTAGTTTTATCAAAGTATTTGGTCTTTCCTTGAATCCATCTTCAGTAAATTAAAGTTTCTTAATGATTGGGGGCAGGGGTTTGATACCGGATGTATCATGATATTTTCAATCTAATTCCGTTGATCTGTCATTGTTCGATTTCACAATGAAAAGCAGTTCATACTTTATTATGATTCTGTTGTGGGAGGGAGAGGGGTTGCTTGTTGCATATTCATGTTGGGTTATAATGGAGAGCTTTCATCAAGTAAAACATGATATATTCGATATGCTTACCAATATCATATACATAGTCCCTGTAATCTATTACTCATTAATATGTTGGACATCCCAAGGTTCGTTGAAGGATCTGAACCTATCTGTCAGCCAGGGTTCCATTGACTTCATTACAGCGTAATAGAGCTGGTCTTGAGCGAAATCTCTCGCCGTCTACAAAGGGATTTGGGCGGCCAAGGCTAAAGCTGCTCAACCTACGTGATTGGTTCCACATATTGAATATACCCCTTTTATTCACCATCTCTGGAGCAAAAGTATTTATCGCAGAGGAGAAATCGCATTTTTCCAATGATGAGACTAAAAATGTAGATAACTGATCCATAACCGCTGCGGGTTGTTACAGAAAAAAAATATATTTGCGAGTATTAATTTATTGGTAACTATGTTACCCTTTTGCCCGACCACCTCAAAATTACGCAAATCGGTCACCGAAATTTGTAGTAATACCGAGTTACTCACTGTCGTGCCTGACCTGCATCAATTGCAGTTCTGTCAAAATAAACGCTTAAGATGTGCCGTACGCAGTGTCTTAGGTGGATTTGCCGCACGCGTCAATGCGTTCAAGCGTTAACGCGTTCAAATGGCGGACCAATGAAATTTGCGAAAGTTGTCACGTGACCCTGCCTGAGCGGCGACCCGACGGCGTTGAACGCTTCGGTTTAATTTTTATCGCATTCGCCTCGCGTCAAACGCGTTTAAATGATGTTTTCTCACCTCTTTCGACATTTTGAACTTGTTTTCGTACTTTTTCCGCACGTTTTCTTCTGTGATAATGGAGTTGGCTGATATAGAAACGGCCAGTTCTACATTTATTACACACCTTTATCGGGAGATTCCCAGTTCCGAAGAAAATTACAATATATTGCTAGTGTTTCTAGAAAATGGTAAAAACAAAATTCGAAGGTTTGAGTCATGCTCGTGTGATAAATTTTATTAATTATTCAGTGTATATTTATGTATTATTGTTTTGAAATTTGAGCAATTTTTCTGGAAAAATTTCTTGTAAGTATTTCCTATTATTCTGCCATACAAATAAACTTTTGGATTCTACCAAATATTTGATGTTATCTTTTTTAAAATCATTGTAACGAATTAAAATTCTTGTTGAATATAAATGGTAAAATTCTTGCTTAATTTTGTTCACGATGTAATCGAAGGTTTTTACTGTCATTCTTGCATATGATTCAAAGTGTTATTCAGTTTCCTTCAATTTGGAGTATTAGTAGTTTTTAGCATACAAAAAAGACCTTTAAATTATCACTGATCTAAATTAATCATTGAAATTGGTGATAACTGAAAGGTCTTTTTTATATGTATGATAAAACCTCATTATGGAAGACTATCACACAAAATCTTCAGAAACTCTTCTAAGATTATTGGAGTGTAAGTGATGAAATTCACCGAACTCGCTCCGGCTTTCAAGTATTTCCTCGGTCGGTCTCTTTTTTTAAATTATTTACAGCTAAATAATGCGAGAGAGCCGTTGAGCTGGTCAGCATGACGGCATAAATGCAAAATTAAATTGAAAAAATGAAGTTGAAAACACGTAATGGGAGCAGAAGAGGTTAACCAGCTAAACTGCGAAGCGTTTTTGCGTTTCCACGTAGGACTTCATTTTTTTCTCCCGCGCGGCATAACGCGGCAGCGCGCCAACGCTCGTTTTTAACGCACGGCTTGCTGCTCTCGGCGGAGCCACGTAGGACCATCGTAGGACACTGCCTTAGGAGCTGCGCCAAGTGTTTAGGCCGGCTGCTCACTGCAGCAAACGCACATCTTCAAACGAAACAATGAGCCTGATAAAACGTTGAAATAGTGGGTGGGACCCGCGGCGTCGTTGAGTTTGGGGGAATGACGGAAAAACGCAGTGACTTTGGGTTAAAATAGCGATGCGTTTGGGTTAACCTAACGATGGAATCGTGATGAGTTTGGGTTAACGCAGAAAACGAAGAAAAATCGAAGATGCTTGCAATCAGTGATACTTATACTTATAAAAATAGATACGTAACATGTAGTCATAAATAATAATAATTTTTAAAAGTAGTTACGTAAGGTAACGTAATATTGAATAGTTAAGGTAAGGTAATATTGAATTGAAAAATTCTTTGTCAAAGTTCTGAATTTGAGTCGTAACCTAACTATCTTCACCGTTCGCGTTGTACTTGTCAGTAATATCATGGATGTTGGAATCGGTGTTATAGCGGTTACTCACAGCTTCCAGGTAAATTTTAACCCAAACACATCGCTCACCTTTAACCCAAACGCAGCGCTCCGCTAGCCAACTTTCACTCTCGATTCCCCCAAACTCATTATCGTGGGACCCGCACATATAGAGCATCTCCTGCCAAACATTTCGCCCGCCAATCGGTGTGTGATGCCTTTCCGTTTGCCGCAAACCAAATTAAGTATGATTTCATTTTCCCTTCAGTTTTCACTACATAATCAATTTCGCATGATTTAATTTATCGACTCAGCTTTATTACGTCGGTATTGGTGTATTGCATCTATGAAGTTGGTGGTTTTGGCCCTAATGGATTATTGTGTAGGTAGATGGATTCTTACGCCGAAAAGTTGAATCTTGGCCAGTGCTTTCCAATTTCAATTTGAAGGGGTACGGAAATAGGAATGAAGTCGAGCAAGCGAGAGAGGAAGTGCTAAATTATAATCCGAATTACCATATTATTATGTAACACAGAATAATTAAATTATATTCTGTAATTTAATAATATAATATAAATGATTAAATTATAATCTGCAATATAATAATGGCATATAATGTATTATAATCTAATACAGTATAATAATAATTACTATTACTCCTCCGCAAAATTAGATATAAAGTTGGAAAGGGTGGACATAATGGCACTAATATTTTAATTATAAAATTATTAAATTTAAGAAAAAATTAAATATTGTATTATTGTGATAAAAAAAGTATTTTTTCGAAACGGAACGATCAACAAAAAACGCGGCAGGTCGCTCGTATTTTCTCTCTTATGAGAGAAGAGCGATGAGCTTTAAAAATGTCTCAGTAATTTCAATGTTTTTTATTGTTGTCAATAAAATAACAATTAGAAAACATAAAAAAAAAATATTGACCCACAATTACTGAATTTACTGTAAGCCAGTCTCGACTATGCTCAATTCTTCCACGAACATGAATTCACAGGTAGGTAATTTTCTGTTATGGTGCGCGTCTACATTAACTATAACCAAGATTAACTTTTCAACCAAGTGACAACAAAACAAGGGGCGTTGTTTACTATATCCATTTATAACATAAATAAATATAAAACGACGACATGAATAGAAGAACAAGTACGAAAGAAATGCGTGATAAATCGAGAGCTTTCCAACAAGTGGAGAACGATTAAAGAGTGGAGAACGATTAAAGAGTGGAGAACGATTAAAGAGTGGAGAACGACTAAAGAAGTTCATTTCCCCAGCAACGTCTTGGTTGTACATGAAAATCAAAAGAAAACAACACCTAACTTGCTTATAGGTTGCGTGACGTTTTTTTCTTTGCGCAACAAAGTTCCCGGTTGACCCGTCGACTAGAGACATTTTCAATGTAAAAAAAAATTAGTTTGGTATGCAAAATGAACTTATTTACAAATGAACGTTCAACAAAAATTCAACGGAATTACTTTTCGTTCTGTGATCAATATTTGGACGAACCCAGTATTGACTAACGTTTATAAAAAAACCATTTGCCACAAAGTTGGCACCATTTTGTCAATCTCTTCTTCAGATGACATTGCGAAACAAACTGGAGCACTGAAATGAAACATAAAAGGAGTAGGAAGCTGTGCGGGCGAATTCCACTCAACAGGTTTCGTGGAACTCGGAGGGCTTTCTTCCAAGAATGTTTCATTGTGTTTGCGCAAGTGTGTGGAGAGAATGAGGCAAACGTTTTGAATGAAGGCAAATGTTTTGTTTCGCTTCCAAACGTTTTGTTTCCTACAGTGTGCAGCCGGCTTTGGAGTAAAGGGTACGTGTGAGGGCAACCTGCCTGGAGGGAGATGTGTTATATTAAGCCGAGACCTGTTCGTAAAACTCTTTTCTACAGCTTAAACTCAACCAACCTTTCTCTCTTCCCAAACCTAACTCCTCTAATTTGCAAAAGTTTTTGTTTTTCTTATCATCTGTATTATATGTCCGTAAGTTCCAATTTTAGTTAATCAGTTCTTGTTTTTATTTTTACCTTCCTAATAAAAAATATCTACGGTGCCTTCACATTGGTGGTGAGGAACGAATCTGGGCCCATTTTTGTTTCAATTGGTCGAATATCTTTTACTTTGTATTACAACGACACTCTCGGGACGTCGTGCTCCCTGGCAGCCACGGCAACAGGTATGCCAGCTCGTACGGCTTCAATTGCTCCAGCCATCTGTTGCACTGAATAGTTCAGTCTGCTCACATACTTAGCCTTCTTCCGAGGTTTCTTGCTATTAGTCTTCTTCCTAATGAGAGGGAAAGGGAAAAGAGGTAAGAAAGACAGTCATGCGTCATGCTCAAGGGTCAAGCTTTCAAAGAAAACGTCATGAAATTTGGTTTTCCTGCGTGGCTATAGAATGACCTGACCAATTAGGTAGGTAGTAGGAGTTAGGTAAGAATAGGGGAAAAAATGAGAATTGTGTCACTGGAACCAGCAAGAAAAACCCTGTACCAATAGCGGACATGTGAGTCCGCAATTGAAATCAGTCGAAAAAACGTTTGAACCAAAAGCGGACATGCGTGTCCGCTACTGCAACATCTCAGGTTGTTATGATCCAGTGGAGGACATGCCTTCGTATAAGTACTGTTAACTTATAATAATTTGCAAATTTCATAGATATATCTATGAACAAACAAAGCACGAATAGTATATAAGTCAAAACAAAACGAAAAGGTAGAAACCTAATGAAGAAAAGCTTATCCCTTACCTCAAGATCCTTGCCATCTCGCTGAAGAGAAATCGTATTTGCAGTAGGGAATGATGACTCTCCACCACTTTTCAATTGTATCTGGAATGATCTATCAGCTGGCCCCCTCGCTATTCTTTTGTTTAGATCATTAACATCTGCTGATCCATCAAGAAAAAACCCCAGCTCACTGGAGTGGCCTATTCTCTTATTATGAAACATTTTCTCTCTAAATGCCCGCCACTAGGTCTGCATCCGTTACTGGTGCCTTTACCTATACTCTGGTGTCTGTACTGCAGTTTAGGTACATGGCCATTGCTCAGGTAGCTTCATCAGCGTTTTATTATAAGTTCGTAGTACTATCCTTAACTGGGGAAGCTTTACTTGTAATATTGAATGAATAAAAGGAGAGATTTGATAGTTTGTCAAAGTAAGCAAGGCAGATTGTTGCTATTTCAATAAACGAAACTACTTTTAGGCAGGTACCTACGTACATCTTACAAGATTCGCTGTCGGTGCCTAGACAAAGTAGGTAGGTTGTTGCTTTGCTGACGAATGCAACTGCTGATTAGCAAGTTCGTCAAATATCGAATCGGGAAATATGGAACATGAATTAAAAACCAGCTGTAAGGAAAAAACCTTGTAATGCATTCTTCTGAAGGTAAGATTTCATAAAGACGGCATTGGCAGGGAAGTTATTACGCAAGTTTTGCAGTTAACGCAAATTTTGGGGACAAAAAAGTTAATTAGGTACCTATTTTTGTTTTTTTCCATACATAAACAAGTAATAATATACGGAAAGTCCGTAGGTGTACCTCCCCTCTAGGTAGGTACCTACTTACCTTTCCACATGCGATACTTACTATTTACGTCTAGCAGAGCTGTGATATCACGTCCTTTCACATGACCACTTTCACAGTAATCCAAAGATTTATAGTTTCTTAATTGATTCAAAGTACAGTTCTGAAAACTAGATAGGTAGATAATCCACATATTCGCGGCTGATGTCTGGAACACCAAACACTTGTATATCAACTCCCCAACACACATTTCATATGGATCTTGACCGCACAGATTAAATCTTGCGTTCGTAGCGTTTGAGGTCATCACCTGATAATAACTTGATGTAATTTGCATAAAATTTATTACCCTGCACATATAATAATGAAATAATATTAATAATATGTAATAATATTACAAATAATGAAAATATTGACTAGGAACTAGGTAAGACTATGTTATGCAGTATATCCAGCCGTGTCTACAAATGGCGCGTTTTCGCATAGTTTACTCGTCACCATGATAACAAGGTGAAATAACTTCGTCTTCGCCTTGCTTCGATGTCAGGATGTGCTAGTGTCGAAGTCTCGAGAATATCACCATACAAAGGAAAAGTGAAGCCCGTGATCTCGGCGTCCTGTTTCATCAACACCTGACGTTCGAAAAACACATTGAATCCCTCTCCAACCGTGCCATGAAAGCCCTTGTCTTCCTTCAGTGATCAACGAGGGAGTTCATTGATGTGAACGCGATCACGTTTCTGTATAAGTCCATCGTACGCCCAGTGATGGAAAACGCCGGAACATACCGGAGTAGAGCTCGTAGAGATGCCTCCGACATGGATTTTCTGTACAAGTCGTTAAATAGCCTTTTGACTGTCCCACCCTCCTTTCTCGCATATCATTCAGTATTGCTGCCTACTGTTCTCGCCACTCTCCACTTTTCTACGAGCCTTTCGCCCCTAATAATTACTTGTACCACTTCTATAGACTCCCGAGACTAGCAAACCAACTTGTGCAAGATTCTCCTGACATAGATTTTAGCATGAATATGCTTTAGCCGTGACCTAACTACCGAAAAATGTCCCACGAGAGTGCAACGAAAGTAGCGCCAATAATTGTGATGATTTCCGCTTACAACCGAGTCGTTGCTAGGGATATGATACTTCGTCGTTTTTCATCCCACAAAATTCGTTGACCATTCGTTCGAAAGCTCTCGATTTATCCAACCATACTATATTAACTACTGCGAAGTGTGTGGCCGACAAGCTGAGTTATGAGCAAGGTTATATGAATAATTGTTTACACACAGGTGATCATTCTCAATTATTGATATTGTGAACATGATTGCAACCGCTTGTTAATTTCTGATGATTTCATTGAGCTGGTGTTTCGATTATGTGATTCATAGCAGGTGATCCGAATATTGCGAGAACGGTTAGATTTGTGAAGCGGTGGTTAAATTATTTTAATAGGTAATTTCTATACTTTACACTATAGGAAGCTGTAATTTCGTATGTAGCCTCTTTAGCCTCTTTCTATAATAAAGTGAATGTTTACTCGCGAGTTTCTATTAGGAGATCATCATCTCACAAGAGCTCAATCGCCGTGATCATTTCTATAATAAAGTGAATGTTTACGATTTTTTCCATAACTCGCTTCGTTCATTCAAAATCGTAAATCGGAAAAAATTGAACGACCAGGAATATATAAGAACCTATCTTCACTCATGTTCTCTCTTTAAACTACTTCAGACTCTCACAAATTCCTTTTTTCACCGATATAGGTTCTATAATCTTTTTTTACTTTCTTCATTTTTTTCCCACCGTACGGTTAACTCTGTTTCTAATTGTCATATTATCTATGCATAATATGTTTCGTATTTTATCAATTGTATTAAAATGTATCATTGTAAATTGGGCTTGGCCCGTATTAATAATGAATAAATAAATAAATACAAATATTACTGTTACCTGAAAGTTTTTGAGATCTCAATTTTTGATATTTCAGCACTTAGATGTTTGATTAACGAGCCAAATTTAAATAGTACGGATGCAGACAGACGGACGGATTTTTTAAAATATATATTTTTTAATTATCATAATTATTATTTAATTTGATTTTTCGGATTCTACGCATCTTGAAACGTAAACCAACTAATTTTGATGGGGGGGGGGTTAATCAATGATTTTTCTTCGTCGATTACAAAGGTTCATTATTGAAAGTAATAGGTAAACCAAAAGAATTTGAGTGTGAATGAGAATTGTTGTACCCTAATAAAAACTGTCTTATAAGCTCCAACGATCGAGCCAGTTGATGTATTTATAATAAAATTCCCTTTTGGTGAAATTGAGTTTTTATAACTTTTGTCCCATATACATATATAGTATAATGAAGAGTGAGCTAGGGTTCCAATTTATTTCATTAGTTTCCTTTCGGTAAGGAGGTAGATTTACTTAGCCTCCGTCTAATATTTATCTTTATTTTAGCGAAGAAGGACTTTCTAAAAACAGAAACAATAAACCTTTGTGTTATAATTGGCAGCGTTTCCACCTAGATTGGCTTTCCGTCGCCTCACTGTACGACAGCAGGACCCTCTGCAATCTAGATGACTTATTGATCACTTGTCATAGAAACTACCCATCAATCAAGAAGGTACGTCATGAATCCTGTCAATGACCAACATTGAGATTGATTGAATTAAGCAAATCAAGGCTTTCATAACGTCAGCTTTAGGACATGATCTTTCGGAAAAAATTAAAATTAAATTAAAAAATAATTTAAACGGGATACTACTTTCTGACTAAAATATCCAAAGAAGTGTCAGCATTTCAATGTTTAATCTTATTTATCCCACTTTTCATCTTGCACGTAAATAACATGCTTACCGAGGTACACGAAGAACGAATTTACATGTATTTCATATTCATGTTGTATTATATTTATTATGTATACAATGAGAAAAATAGAAAGAAAGAGAAAGAAAGCGAGTGTGTGAAAGGTAGAGGGTACAGAGAGAGAGAGAGAGGGAGAGAGAGAGATTTAGGGAGAGACCGGGAGAAGGAATTTATATACGCATCTAATTAGCGGAACTTTTGCTTTGAACCCCAAAGCTGTGTAAAAAGGAATGGAAAAGAGAAGAGAAGGGAAGACGGTAGGTATATAATATGGTCTAAGCCGGAACACATAATCACATCATCGTTATCGTATTACTAACCCAACACCAGTAGGGTCAAAAGAAATTCGCCCTGTACTGATAAGACTGTAAATATCTTTAAAAAGTTGACATTGACGATGCTGCACTCATGCTGATTTTAAACACGTCAAAATAATTAAAAACTTTTTAGTATTTAATCTTTAGCCAGTCTAAAGTATGGATAAAGTGTGATGGGAGTCTGAAACTAATTAGGTAATCTAATATTTTCTGTGTGCATAACATTCCTTGTTTCTAAACAGTTAAGGGCTGGATTCCTTTTGAAACTCCAAAAACTGTCAATTATGCGCTTTCTTCGCATTGCGTTTTTTTTTTTGTTTTTTTTTTTTTTTTTTGTTTTTTTTTTTTGTTTTTTTTTTTTTTACGGCACCGTATTATCGGGTTCCAGGTATAATGTCTCAGTAGGACCAATGAGGCTCCGTGACACCAAAAAATAATTTGGATTGTATTCAGTAAAATACGACGACTGGAACTATTATCGCACAAACCCGCTGAATATAAAATTTATTAATAAAACGCTCCTGAATATTTTATTTTTCCTTAAACGGCCTTCTCAAAAAGTTAAATTAGGTAGGTCTGTATTATATATTTTTGTCTACATAAGGATCGCATATTTAAGGAATAACCGTGAAATTATTTCAATTCCCCTAAAAAGGCGGAGAAAGTAGGCTGTTGAGACAAGTTTTATCTTAATCCCGCGTCCCCCGGTAATTTCCCTTATCCGGTTCCCTTTAAAAACTTGCCGGATCATCAAGTCATAAACAGCGGAGATATGGAGGGTCTCATTTAAAAGTTTAATGAGGCCTCGGCAATGTGTACTTATTTACAAGACCGTTTCCATCATTAGGAAAAGGCGACTTTGAAACCGGTTCATTTTCAATTACGAACTTCTTTCGCAACATCCGGCTACATCTGAATAAATATAGTCAATCGCGCTGGTAAATGAACACAGGAAAGAAGTTTTAATATTTAAGCAGAATTCGTTTCATGCTATAGGATGTTTGAATACTCAAGCTCAGTTTAAAATAGTAAATATAAAAACTGATGCAAACCCTTACAAAAAACTGTATTTACTTTTGGAGAAATTTTATATGAAAATATGCCAATCCAAGGCATCGAAATTCAGAAAATCGTCATTGATCTCCATTTTGGAGCATTCCAGACTGATTGTAAAATTATAATTATTATTATTTTAATATTATTTTGAGGTAACGCTCTCAAAATTTGTTGGTTTACGTTTCAATATGCGTTAATTCCTAAAATAGAATAACAAATGAAGATGCAAATTATTAAACAAACGTCCAAGGTAGGTAAGTGATCTAAGTAAACGTACGCAATTATCGAAACTTATCTAGATAAAAGAACTTTGTTTTTCTCAAAAATATTTTTAGAGTTCTGTAAAATATGCTAGAAAAAAACCAGTGTATACTAGGTTGAAAAATTGCCAATGGAATTTACTCAAAAACCGCTAAACAAACAGAAAGGTTCAGATTTTTGAAATTTGTTGTTGATGTGGAAAAGCCTTTAAAAAAGTTTGTTTACCTCAAACGTTGACGCTGCATAAGTTATATTGGGGAAAAAAACCCTCAAACCGTTCCCTTAAAACAAAAACAAAAACGCTGCAAATGATTTCACAAAGGTTTATTATTTTTTCAATTGAGTATTATCGTAGTTTTAATTGGCTTGCGTACGTCATAAGGCCCGTCCAGACTCCTCGGCGTGTCCTATTTCGAGTTGCCACAACCTATACTTCTATAATTATATACGCATGTTTATATTTCTCGATTTGAGCTCCTATCCATTCAAATAGTTATTGCCTCAATAATATCATTATCTAAGTACGTACGAAGAGTCGAGAGGATATGTTATTAAATATGCGTAGGAAAAGCATTGGTATTAACACTCAAATATGACCTAGAAAAAAACATTATTAATGCCTCGAAGAAACGCCGTACCCACCTCATGGTGCCGCGGTGCTTACACTATCATATCACTCATATTTTTCCATCAACATCCATTATATGGGATTATATGGGTATAACACGTAAAACTAATAAATATCCATTCTCCTACACCCCTCTGCTACGCCCCTGGTCACCCCAGACACCACAAGGTGCCGCGGCGCCTCCTCTCACTCCACCCCCCGCTCACCCCCCCTCACCACCAACCGTGACCCCCTGCCAAGCGTGCCAGGCGTGCGTGCGTAAGTCTAACACTCAAAGCTCGAAAAAGACACTTTTTCGCCCGTTTTTGGCCCATAGCATCTATGCGAGTAAAGCGATCGGGATGGTTAAACGTTAGGACCAACTAGACCCCAAATGGAGTCTATGTGCGAAAGAACGGGGTTTTAAAGTCAATTCTTAGGCCTTTTATGGCCCGGACGGCGGATGGCGGGATGGCGGACGGACATTTCAAATTTGGATTCTACGCACCTTGAAACGTAAAGTGACAAAGTTTGAGGGGGGGTTATAAAAATTTTTTGCTATACGATCACATAGGCTTATTATTGGAAATAATAAACCAAAATTGCCAATGGAATTTACTCAAAAACCGCTAAACAAACAGAAAGGTTCAGATTTTGGTTTAATATTTTCAATTTGTGGGTGGGAGAGGGCGGGCGGGAGTGAGAGGGCGAGGCGGAGGGAGTGAGAGGGAAGGGAGGACGAGGGAGTGTGGGGGGAGGAGGAGTGAAGAGAGGGAAGGGAGTGGAGGGGAGAGGTAACTGAGGGTGAGGGAAGGGAGGGCGAGGGAGGTGGGGGAGGCGGAGGGAGTGAGAGGGAAGGGAGTGGAAGGGAGAGGGAAGGGATAAAGCGTAAAATTATGGGGTCCTGGAGCAGTAATGCAGTGAACGAGTGAACCAAATATTGGAATCGCGAAGCCCCGAGTTTCGATAGTAAATATACTATAAGTGAGGCTAAATAATTACGATCAGTTTTCTACGTAGAAGGTCTGTATGATACAGAAATAATAAACCTTTCTGTAATAATTTGCAGCGTTTTTGAAATTTGTTGTTGATGCGGAAAAGCCTTTAAAAACAAAAAAAGAGATCGAATCTAGGAATATAGTTCAAAATGAAACAGATTCCCTCTGTGAGGGTTGCCCAATGACAAAGCATACCGGGCCGTAAAGGGAGGTTGGCACACCAATTTATGGGTCTCAATGGTAGAGGTTATGTCTCGGGATGATTACTGAACCTTTCAATATGCTCAAGACGATTCCTTGGATTACCTCTGTCCCGAGCCCTAGTTCATATAATGTCTTCTCGCAAAAAGATGGGATTGTCCTTCTCGCGCCGATAAGTAAATCTTCGAGGGACCGTAAATCGCATTTTTCTCCCCTTTCATCACTTCGGGTCTAAGATCAGGCCGCACTTCGAATTCGGTTGGTATGCAATCATGTCAATACGTCTGTGGCTTCCACAGCTTGCTATTCCGTGCACTTAATCTTGGACTGCGAAGCCTTTAGCTCTCAGGGCATTTGCTAAGATGGAGTGTAGGTACTGAATGGTGCCGGAGGTAGCGCGGATGTTTGCCATGCTCACAGGAACTAAGGAGGTGTCCTAAAGGCCATATCACACTAGCATTTTTTCTGCGACTTTTTGGCATTTTTAATACCCGAACGAGACGAAGTAGAAGTACAATTTTTAGCTTTTTCCCAAGGTCAACTTTTTTGACCATTGCGCATCCTGGCGGAGCATTTTAAAACTAACTTGAGAAAATTAGAACGTGTTCTAACTTTTACCTCTACGCAAGAAAAATGCTAAAACGTAACCCTTGGGAAGGTAACAATTCACTGGAAAACCCCTAGGAGCCGTAACCTACAGACTCAATAAAACTGCATTCCGACAAATTGCGCTGTTTTTGCAGTTATTCCTTTCAACATTTACATTTCTTAGTCTTCTTCAGTCGCTATTTTGGAACCCGCAATACAGCAGAAAACCCCACAATACAGCATTAAAAATGCGAGAAAAACGCAGAAAAGACGCTAATGTGATACGGCCTTATGGTTTCAAACTCTCCATCACATCTGCAACAGTGGCTACCATCCCGACTCCTGCCAGGGATAGCCCCTACAGGAGCAACATTACCCATCATTTTGACTGCTTCTCTCCATTCACTAATTTGACAAGCCCTCTCGATACCTGATACTGGGTACACAACGTGTCCCGCTGTGCCCGCCCCTTCTGAGCTGAATTTGAACTAACGTCGACTGGCTACATTTAGCTTTATTTTGCTATCATTTATTTTTGCTTCCGAGACTGCAAGGCAGCGGAAGCTTTGTTTTCACTTTCGAAATGAAAACAAATTTTTTGCTCCAAAATCAAAATTTCCACTCGCATTTTGCGTTTCAGAGCCTCCTGAACAAATTTGGTTCCGTGTCTGTCTGTCTGTCTGTCCGTCCACATTTCCTTGTAACAGCCATAACTTCCACAATTTTGATCCGATTTTAACCAAATTTTCAGGGGTCGTGCGGATTAAGCTTTAGATGTTCCTCTATCAACTTCATCATGATCGAATCGACGGTACCTTCTGCGTAGGTGCTAACGTGAATTCCTTGTGACGGTCATAACTCGAACAATGTTGAACGGATTTCGGTCAGATTTTTTTTTCTCCCATAAGTTAACTGCTTTGGTTACGAAATATTCTTGTAACGGTCCTTGCAACAGCCGCAGATTTTCTTCAAATTTTCAGGGATCGTGCGGGTCTATCTGTAGTGGTCTGCATAATTCAGGCTTACTTTCGTGCTAAGTCGCATTCGCCATCAGCAGCGGTTAATGCGAAAAGACTAAGGGGAACAGAACCGGTCGTTTCTAGTTGGAATTCAACTCAGCTCGGTTGGGTGTATTTTTTCTCTTGCACAGTGGGACATCTGTGTGGTCTGCCTTACTTTCGTGTGAACCCAGTGACATAGTCCTCTCGGAGGCAGTGACAGGTCCTCTCGGAGGCACACCCAGTGATTTGCTGGCGGGCGTTGCTTAAACAATGCAACACATCTACTTTTATGAGGAAGGGCACAAGATTGATCGAATGATCCTGTCCTGAGAGTAGACCTAACTTTCCGACCATCACGGGGGTTCTTGATTACCTAGTAGCCCCAATGTATGTAGGCAGTCCAAACTGTAATGTTTAACTTCAACTGTAACGTTTGGTCACAAGGATATGAGGTGCGCGCTAGTATACAACCTCTCACCATAAGTCCCAAATGATGTCAAGATCGACCCACGATGAGTAATGAATGTCAACAATCGGGAATGGGGTCAGAACTAATAAAGCGCCTCCATCGCCGAGCTTACTTCTTACAAGAAGTTCCTTGTTTCTGTGATAGTATATTTAGTTAAATAGCATGTTCCTGCCTATTTATATATATATATTTATATATTTATTTGTTTAAGCCTGTGCCTAATATGTTTGTTGAATTGAAATAATAGTTGTTTTATATATAGATTTATTGAGTAGTTGTTGAATATTTATTGAATAGCTGGTGCTTATATTTTTGTTTTCACATTACCTGCAATAGCCTGGATTATTCTTCTTCTTCTTTTGGTTTTTCTTCTGTTATGACTGTGAGGATGAGGGGTGGCGCTTCTCATCAGCACTAGGAGCCCTTGAGCCCTGATGAAGAAAATATATTTTTCGAAAGCTCGGCGATAGAGGCGCTTTATTAGTTCTGACCCCATTCCCGATTGTTGACATTCATTTCTCACCATAAGATTGTTCTTTTAATTTATTTTTAAAATATAAATCCTTTAAAATGTACATACTTGATAATTGGAAAAAATTAATTGAATAACTCAAATGAATAGCGAACCCTTTTCTTTGAGTGTGAACCTGAGCTAGAGAGGTTATGAAGACTGCACTGTTTAGGTACCTACCTACAGAATAGGCAGGTACACTCTAACTACCTAATCTATTCAACGAATTAACTTATAAATTCAAATAATATTTTCGTCCACAATCTTACATCAGGAAAAAAAATCGTTCAAATAACTTTAAATGAAGATCCACACAATTTTTTAGTCTATTATTTTCAAAAATGAACCGCTGTAATCGACCAAGAATGAATATTTAACGCCCCCTCAAAATTTGTTGGTTTACGTTTCATGATGCGTAGGGTCCGAAAATCGAATTTGAAAAGATCTGTCGGTCCGCTAGCCGTCCGCCGTCAGAAGCTTTTCTCCGAAACTACTAGATTTAGCAAAATTGTCGAAAATTTGACTGCATCCCCACGATTACGATACTTCACAAGTCACTCTTATTCCCTCAATCTTCGACTCAGTCGTTTGGACCCCTAACTTCACATCCAACTACACACATCACACACACAGACCAACTAATACTGCTATCAACTACCTGACAGGTCTCTCCAAATACCCATCCCTTTAGAGTTGAGGCATTCTGAAACAGGTGAACAAGGTTCCCCTGTCAGCCGCTAGAGTGGGTTGCAGTTGACTCCTCTCTTGTTCCCATGCCAGGAAAGTGACCTGTTACAGGTTGGTCAAGCGTCACACAATCTGTGGCTCCGATTCAGTGGTCAGTCACTTCTAAACTCTATTTCATCACTTCGGAAAGCCGGATTGCCCCTTATGGATCAGCTGGGAACAGTTCACCGCACATTTCTGCACTGCATAGCCTACAAATTCAATATCCCGTAGAATACAGAAAATTTTGAGTTCTTGGATGGAAAATGTTGCACACAGTGCCCCAGGGCCAGGGCTGTCTGGCCGACTCAAAATTTTTCCATAGACTATGGTGGACTCGCCATCGCTCCTATGCAACGTGAATTTCATGGCTCCCTCCTGGTTCACGTTTCAGCCTCTGTTGGATACCACATTGGATACTACGTAACATGAACCATGCGATTGAGAAGTACCCAGGTTTAGATATTTTCCCCCAATCACCTGCAGTAGAACGTAGTAGGTTATAAGATAATGAGTTATAGGAATAATCTTGAGAACTTTTTTTGTGAAGAATAGCTTTTTTCCTCCATTGTTACAACATCACGTCGTTATTTTATATGGATATTTTACTTTTTACCCTTTTTTGAATAGTTGATATATGAGGATATTTTAATTTTTACTACACTTATACTGTATTATTAAATCTATATCAATGTTGTACTGGCCCGTATTATAAATAAATAAAGACCGCACTCAATGAAAACTGGCTCAAAAATCATACATTGACCGGGGATGTGCCAGTAACATTCGCATCACCTTCGATCAACCCTAAAAGGTAGAATTGAAGGGTTGAAATATTCAAAAATCTAGATCTCGAACACTTTGGGAATAAGAGTAGTTTCGTTTTTACATTAAATGTAAAATAAATAAATGTAACAATAAATTTTATAGTCATAAATGAAGAAGAAACAAAAGAAAGATTCGAAACAGGAATCGAATGAAACCTCCCGGATCACTTTACGATAAACCTTTCGCTCTTCCTGAAGGCTAGAACTCTGGCAGGAAAAAATATCGCCAACATGGGAACAAATCATAACTGATGGAACATAGTCAAAATCGCCTCATAAATTACGCCAGTCGTATCAGCTAATATAATCCCAATATAATCCTCTCTTTTTATAACCGAGTTTTTTTTATAACTCTTGTCACTTATAGATGGACTAGTGAAGGGTAAGTAAGTGATTCATTTTAGGTTATTAGCTTTCATTTCGTAGGTACTTAGTCGGTGACGATATACTTAGATCAAAGGAACTTGTAAAGTAGAGAGGTTTTATTTAATTGCATCAATTATCTCGTGGTCAGTGCCAACATCTACGTAGGCATATTGAAGACAAAGTCATCGTTTCGCCCGACCAATACGGAATCGTGTTATACTACTCAGTTATAAAGGTGGGACCAACGGGTGTTTAATTTCTTTTATAATCGACCTACGGTGATGAAATATGAATTTGAGCGCTTTTAGGACACTTACAATACAATTGGAAGGTATGAAGGTGAACTTATCAGCTGAGGGACATCACAGTGTCGAAGTTTGAAATAAGGCGCCTTTGGAATACCTTGAAAACAAGTTTACTGAGGGTTCAGTTTCTGAGAGTGATTTCTTTTCTAACTGACCTATATTAATTTATTGTAATAGAGAATCGTATGTGCAAGTAATGCTTATTACAGGAATTTCACAATTGGGCATGCTTAGGAAAAACTAATTGGATGTTCCACTAATGGTATTCATTTTTCAAAAAACATTTCTTTTTATATAGAATGAAGGGCAGTTCATTAAAAAAGGTTCAATTGTTCCCCTTGGATTCCCACATCTTTTGCACTGGGCCTCGTCGATGAGATTGAATCTGTGCAGGTAAGTATCACAGATACCGTGGTTGGATCTCATTCTGAGAGAAGGGTTTTGAGATTTTGTGTCACTGAAACCAGGGACGAACGGGGAACTTCGGCTGAATTTGTTTGTAGAATGAGCCTATCTCGTTGGATGTAAACAGCTGTTGTCATTGGTCTTCAATTCGACTTGAGATACTAGGATGAAAGCCTGAGGTCGGAATCGTAGGATGCTCCTGAGTGACCTGTACGCCTGCTCTTTTAGCTAGCGTATTTCGATCCCAAACACTCCAGCATGACCTCCAACATTCACACGTTAGTTTACCCTATAAACATTCATTGATACCACTCTGTTTTGCGGCAGCAGCAATGATATAACTACTGAGATATCTATTAGATCTGAGGTTGATTTTCGCCGAGCCTACCCTTGGATTACTCTTCCAGCACCATCGGAAGCGAATGTTCTAGCCTCAATCCCCTGCTAGAAATTGCAGCCCTCTGTACCCCATTTGTGACTTCCATCTCCGCTTCTCAATTCCATCGTGAATTTCGATCGCCGTCCTAAATACCACATCCGCGCTCACGTTATTTTCATAGAATAGAAGCGGGTTCCTATTGGTGAGGCGGTGACGAGGAATTGATGCCTCTGACATGGGACCGAAATGAACAAATGAATAATACTGTCGTAATACTGTCGCTTTGCACGTTTCTACGATGAAATAACAATGGTCGCGATCATTTGTTTGCCCAAGGAATAAAGTGATGCGATACTATCGAGTACAGTGAAATTTATTGCTATGTCAAATATGTTGAAGTACAACTGCGATAGCGCAAGGGGTGTTGTGAGATGGGTATTATTTTTATCATGAATGCAAATATGGATGCATACTTACTCTAATCAATTGTCTTTCGTTCGGAGCAACTCACTACCATCAACGCAACAAAGTCAGTTCACATGGCGATGTCACGAAGAAAAATTGAAATTGTGTCAATTTAGATATTCAATTAAACAGATGCGATGAAATTAAGTCGGAAACCTGTAACTGCCCTCTCATTGAGAAAGATGATGGATTATGCTACTTGAGAGTGTGGCTGCAATATGGATTAATCTGTGCATACTCCAGGACAAACTCACTCTCCAAGTTTCACTTCGATATCTCAAAAATTGTGGGGAAAAAATTAGGGAGTTACTTCTCTTGGATAAAAAGCTCTGATTTCATTCTGTTTTGCCTCAAGTCGGAGCTTGATATCGCCGGTCTTTCTCCGTGTTTGAGAAAAAACAAAATGAATAGCATGCGTCCCATCTCCATTAGGTACCTAATCATAAAATATATTGTGAACTTATGTCTGATTCATCTGGGGTCTTTGGCGTCCACAAGAAAAGGTGATCACTTGATTATTTTGAGGTAAGTATGTGCAATGAAATTTTGGATCTAAATCGTTATGTGTCAACAATTAATCTGAATTTTTACTAAGCTACCTACTTGATATTATAAATATGGTGTATCACTAGTTGATGTATCCAGACCACTAATCAAAGTCACTAGTCCAAAGTAAATTAAGCTCGTCTAAAACCACGCTTTTGGAGATTTCATACAGACCAGTGGTTAGGATGCTCGCTTCGCTAGCTTCTCAAAAATACATAATAGCAAGTAGTTTCTCCCTCAATAATGATTCAGATTAGTTGGACACAGCGGGACAGTAACGGAAAAGGTCCTAAGAAAAAGTCCCTTCAAAATTTGCGGACGTAGAACAGACTAGATCCGAAATTTTTAACAAATGACTTTGAACACCTGGTGTGGGGTATGAAGATAGATAGAAAGCGATAAGTTATACAATTTGATAGCTCGAAGGACCATTTTAATATATTGGGATTAAAGACTCAACTGATGTACTTATTATGTCTCATCAAGACAAAATGTAGGTACCTATCTGTTGAGACGAACCTATGCATATCTAAGGAAAAACAGTCTTTAAGGTAATAGTAATAAAAGAATATTTAAAGTTGCAATGATTTGGAACAACAATTTAATGATGCGAATAAATATCAATTACTAATTCCAACGTTAGGTGATGGCATCAAGCCAATTCCTACCTAAACGGCCGTGATACAGAAAAAAGATAGAAAGTAATATAGAAGTGATGTAGATTAGTGAATTGTGAGAGTAATAGTTCGTGTTGTGGTGATGTGGCCTGAGCAGGAAAATGCTAGATCTAACGATCTAACTCAAGCAGCCTCCTCGCCGTAAACCCGCCAAAGACTAACCCATAGGTTAGGTTTGGCAGTAAGTACGTGGAAAGGAGGCGCAGCTTCTGCTGTGGCTTCAAGGGGGCCTCGGTGGCACAAGCTAATTCTCCACCAAGGTTCAAACGGCTTACGGCTATAGTCGGTCCCAAAGTACCGCCAGACCACCGACACGGAACGGGCAGGGATTGGTGTCTGTCCTAAGACAAAGCTCTCCCGATTCACCTACTTCACTTTATGACGGTGGCCTGACGGGACCAAGGAGAGTGACCCACACTTAGAGGGGTTGACCACTAAACTACACCTGGCTAGCTGCTCAGCAAAGGCATTGAGGGCGATCTGCAAGCCCTCACGGGTTTCTGCGAGCAGGATGACATCATCGGCAAAGGCCAACGCACCTACTCGTACCCCAGGGGCGAGATCACACCCAATTTCAGTGAGCAGCTTACCCAAGGCTGTATCCACGACCAGGTTGGAGAGGGGTGGCGTCAGAGGATCCCCCTGGCGTACCCCACGCTTAATGACCACTTCCCCTGAGATCTCACCTCCTGCCTCGAGGACCGCCAGGAAACATACTCAATTAAACGACTAGGTGCCCCGAAATCATGAAGGCAACCGGTCAAGGCAAAATGGCTTACAGTGTCAAACGCCTTAGTAACATCCAGAGCGGCGAGCCAGACCATTTTTTGAGACGGGCCAGCAAAATGACAGTTTGGAGAACTGCTAGTTTCTCCGTTGTGCCATCTGCTTGCTGAAATGCTCCTGGATGTCACCTAAGACACCAGCCATTTGGAAGAGAGATACCAGAATCTCTACCGACGATATAGAAATAGGATGAAAGCCCACAGACCCACTTTCTCCTTTCTTTGGGATGAAGATGCTGTTGGCTCGGATCAACGCTTTCGGGGGTCTTCCCAATAAAAGTAACAGGTTAGGGATGAGCAGCTTGACATTTTTTGGTGCTTTATTCGAGCCCTGGGCAGAAATACCATCAGGTCAAGCATACGTGGAGTTTTTGACATGACACTTATGTGCCTGCTCATGAAGCACTGGCGTGCACATAATGCTGAGTAAGGAATCCCTCGTGGAAGCTGGGGGCACCTCCGGCTCACCTGAGTTGTGGCGGGGAGCACTCAAAAGTGGCTCCCGAAATTCCACAAACTCCTGGAGAGGGGGAAAAACTTTGTTCATCCTCAACTCCCTCCAGTACCTTTTGACACGAGCCTCCCCCCTAATCACCATTGGGTCATTTTCCCACCCTCCAGTAAACTAGACACACAGACACACACACACACGCGCACATACACACACACACACACACACACACACACACACACACACACACACACACACACACACACACACACACACACACACACACACACACACACACACACATATATATATATATATATATATATATATATATATATATAAACAGACATACCTACACCTATTGTTTTTTTCCACGGATTCGGTCTTAGAATGATCTGAAACGGATTTGTATGTGGTTAATTTTTATTTTTTTTTCTCATGTTTGGATTGTCCCCTACCCCCCTGGATCAATTCCAATAGGTCGTCCCTCTTAAATAAGAACCCTTGCCTGCATGACCTAGCTTCATAGGGACGTCCTAAAAAGCAGCTGAAAAGTAAGTATAGGTACAATTATTTTTTCTGAATTTAAAACTTCTTTGAATTTGGCTATGGAGCTATGAAGCTGAAATTCGGAATCGAGGCTCCTTGGGAGGTGTAGAAACGAATCATGAGCCCCCCAGATCAGCTGAATGAGATCCGTAGCTATTTCTCTGCTATCCAACCTATGAAGCTTAAATTTGGAGTTGAGGCCCCTTGGGACGGCTAGAAATGAATCGTGAAGTGTAGAGCCCCAAGATCAGCTAAGTAAGCTGCGGAGCTAATTTCGTTGCTATTCAACCTATGAACCTGACATTTGGACGCCTTTGAAATCTAGAGCCCCCCCCCCCCCCCCCCCCCCGTAAGCTGACAGCTGAAAGATATTCGGGGGTAATTGGACGTCTAAAAACGAATCATGAAGTCTAGAGCCCCCCATATCAGCTCTTTATTCAGAGGAACGTTTCTTCTTTAATAAAATAACGTTTTGCAAACATGCTAAAACAGAATGTAATGTCCCGATACCCAGCAGCCAGAGAATCAGCAACCGACCGTGAGAGGGAAAAGCGTGTTCCAAGTTCCTCCACTGTTTTGCCGAGCCTCAAGGTAACTGAAAAGGGGGGTCGGCAGGTCCTCTCCCGGCGAAGTGCGGAGAGCCGAGTGTTTTCTTGTTTTTTCTCTCACACCTAGTAAAATAATTATTTATCTGCAGTACCCCCCCCCCCCCCCCCCCTTTCAGATCGTTTACCGCTGTTTGCTGGAACGAATCTGAATCATCGTTCTTCTTTTAACCTCGAGATGTGAAACCATTGACTATATTTTATGTAGACGTCGATAAAAATGAATGACTCGGCTCTTATGTACTGCCCTATAAGGAATCTTCTGACTCGGAAATCCTATTTCGATAAACCGATGAATAATCCGAAGAGATCCCTGCGTTCGGATCTCTTGGCGCTATCGCCAGCGTAATATTTACGGCTGTACGGGGAGCCCGGGTCGTGATAGCTGGTTTTCTCATCTCCACACGATGTTGAATGATGAAGGCCGCGATACCCTTGCGATTCTTCTCGATTGATTTTTAAAATCAGTATTTCCAGCAAAGCCCTACATTGTTTGTTTTCCACCGATCAACCACTCCTACCAGTAGGATACGCAAATCTACATACTCCATCTCTCTAACTTTTTTCTGACGGGTTATTGGAGCTGTTTCTTTCCCGTGTTGCAAGATTGCTAAAGTGTTGAGATGGGACAAGCTCTGCAATGTATTCAGCTGTTTATTATTTCATTGATTGTATGTATAACTGGATGATTTTGGGTAAACTTCGTTTATGCTTATAATTGGTGCTCCGTACTCCCATGTAAATGTTGCCGTAGATGGCCTCAGGGATATCACTTGAGGGATCGTGATATCGGCGATCCGATGACTTCCTGACCTGTAGGAATCGTGGCAGTTCCATGACAGAACTAAAGCGTCTAGCCATAAAAGCTAATTACATTACCTGGAAAGGGTTTACTTTATAATGTTCTCATTGCAACTAATCATTGGGTTATAATAATAATAATAATAAATTTGTAATAATAATACTTAATAATAATAAAAACCTACTTCTGGTATTATGAAAACTCAAATTATCCTGAAAATTCCTAATGATAGAGCAAGTGCCGTAGATACTTTACTACAGCACTGGAACATAAGAAATTTTATTGCAAAAATTTTATTCGATTATCAATTTATTTTCAATGGTGTCTCCACATTTATTTCTGGCATTCATGCTGAACATTTATCGCCGTCTACAAGTACGCATACTGTACCAACCAAGTTCTCGAATTATTCTCCCATAAGTAGGTAAACTCCGAGTTTTTTTAGAAGAAGAGAATATGTCACAGCCTTCAGATTATTATTTCAGAAAGGCATAATTATTATTTCATATAGTAAATTAACTTGCATAATATAGTTTGTTGTTTTAATAATATACTTTTTCCGTAATTGGTTGTTATGAAAATAATGGCTAGTTTCATTTCATTGATGTTATGATTCGTGCCGACTATGCCCGGACAGTTTTTATCCCAAAGAAAGTGGTTTTTGGGCCTGGATGCTACCGTCCGAACTCTATATTGTCAGTACTTTTCCACCACTTCAAAAGATTCTGGCATCTCGCCTCCAAGTAGCTGGTGTCACAGGTGACGTCCAGAGAGTGTTCCAGCCAGCGGATGGCACAGCGGAGAACCTAAAAGTTCTCTATATTGTCATTCCGCATCAGAAAGCGGAAGCTCCATCTTGCCGCTCTGGACATCGCTTAGGCCTTTGACACTGTAAGCCATTTTGCTCAGGCCGATTGCCTTCGTGGTGTTGGGGCACCTGCTCGTTTAATTGAGTATGTGGCCTTCCTCTACCACTAGGCGTAACGGTCCTCGAGGTACGAGGCGAGATGTCAGGGGATATTGTCATTGGGCATGGTGTTCGCCAGGGGGATCCTCTGTCGCCACTCCTCTTAGACTTGGTCATGGATACGGCCTTGGGTTAGCTGCCAGCTAAATAGGGTTTGATCTCGCCCCTGGGGTGCGAGTAGGTGCATTGGCTTTTGTCAATGAGGTCATCCTACTCACCAAAACCCTTGGGGGCTTGCAGATCCCCCTCAATACCTATGTTGAGCAGCTAGCCATGTGTGGTTTGGTGGTCAACCCAGATGAGTGTGGGTCAGTCTCCTTGGTCCCATCAGGTCGCCAGCATCAGGTAAAAGTGGTGGATGATGAATGTTTTGTCATCGCACAGACACCCATCCCCACCCCATCCATGCTGGAGATCTGGCGGTACCAGCAAGCCGTGCTGCAAGCACTGTGGACCTTAGTGGAGCGCTGGCTCATATCATCAAGAGTCAATTGAAGCTACAGCAGAAGCTGCGCCTCCTTCGTATGTAGTTACTGCCCAAATTAACCTATGGGGCTAGTCTTTGGTAGGCTTACTGCGAGAGGCTGCTTGAGTTAGATCGTGAAGTTTGCTCTACTGTGCGCTCTTGGCTAGGCTATCCACCTGGTGTCCCAAGTGCCTATATTCACGCACCAGTCAAGGCTAGTGGGCTCGGTATTGGTTCTCGCAGCCAGCATCCCATCTTTACACCGCCAGCACCTGCTCGCCCTCAGCAGCTCGAGCTGGGAGGTCGCCCACACTGCTGCTGACCTGGACTTTGTCATACAGTAGGTTTTGTGGTTTGACAGAGCAACACTAACTGCTCCAAAACACAGTTCAACTGCTGATTTTACTGCTGTATTGCATGAGTCAGTTGATGGTGAAGAACTCCGACAGTGCTCTGAATCCCCCATTTCTTCCCAGTCGGTGGAATGGGCTTCAGAGGGCATTGAAGCCCGCGACTATCGCCAATTTCACGCCTTCTGGGTGGGTACACTAGCCACCTCAGTGAGCAAGAAGCCAGATATTTTGAAACTGATTTCAAATAATCCCGGTTAATTTTAATAAACCATGATGTTTTCACTATTCTTGTCCGATTGTCGTGATTCTTTTTTTGTTCAACTTTGAATTTGGTCTAGTTATGGAAAATGTAACAGGAGTATCAAATTTCATGATGGAAAGGGATGAATAGAGGAGGGTAATCACGATAAATCGTGGTATTTTTATTATATTCATCAGACTTTTCGTGACTGTTTTTATTGTTTGTGTGATCCAAATTTTAGTCCAGTTATGAAACCTCGGAAATTTGACATTTACCGTCGGTGAAGGGATGGAATGGTGTGAGGGGTGTGGAGGGGGGGGGGGGTGTGGATATTCCAAGAACTCTTGATACTTTTTTTTTGACATAGATATGTCTTTGCTCTGGGGGGTCAACCTAAAATTTCCGTCACGCAAAATTTGTGTCACAATTTCAGTGTTTTTCACGTACAACCCAGCCGTTGCTAGGGGAATGGAACTTCCGCAGTTTTCATCGCACAGAAATCGTTCGCCACTCGTTGGAAAGCGCTTGATTTATGTGATAAATGATCACATCTCAAGCTACCAATTTCCCCCTCCTTACGTACCTGGCTACATTCCTAAACTAAGTTGTTTGGACTATAAACAATTTTAATAAGCCGGTTACAATATTCTTAACGTAAAGCAATAGCATCATTTACTCCACTCCATAGGAAACATTTTCATCCTCTTACAACAGTCGACTGTTAACAACAACAACAACTCATAGTAGTGGCTTCTCTCTACAGTTATTTTCAACATTTCTATAAGTAAACCGTTGTTTTGTTGGAATAAGTCGGGATGCGGCCATGCGGCCCAGGGATTTGTTTAAAGTTAAAGGATTTGTTTACAACTCTCGAGGACAACCGTTATGAAACCCCCAATCAAAGACATATCCTTGTAACATGGTATCTGCTTGTAAAGCAGATAGTGGAATTATTTTCTCTTATTTTAGTTCTCACCTAAATTATATACAATCCATTTATAGGGACGTCCATGTAATGCATCCATTACTTACCAATATTATGTTCAAAATGTAGGACGGTTTATTTGCTCAAGCCAGATTGCGCCAATTGCAGGATCACTCGTTGATCTGTTGAAGTGAACTGGCAGGTAACAAATTGTTATTAATCGTCGTTTTTCCGCATTTCTCAGCATACACTGACACGTCATGTTGTAACAATTGATGACAGCCTCGAGTTCCACTGGGTCAGACCCATTAGAATGCACGATAAGATCTGCTGAGACGACACCTTTCAACTCGGATATATAGGTAATTTTGTCCAACTAGATTTGGTTTTTGAACCACTGCGTGCCGTATCGTCTATAAAGTTGCTGGGGTCTTCATTTCGACTTCACTAGTATAGAGGACATACTCGGCCACGTGCGCTTTACATATTAGGACACCTGCAGTGATCAGTTTTTGTTCTGAGTAGGCATCTGGCTTTATGCTGAAATAACGATTGTTGATATATGATTGAAAACTTTAATTTATTAATCTTACTTCAGACTTGAGGCAACTATCAATTCCCTTCTTCATCTTCTGCACTGCCTTTTGCATGATTGATAATTCCATGAAGCGAGATTGAAACGTACAGGACGACATTTATGATAGTTTCTACTAGTGAGTAGGATAGTTTACAACCCATGTTATAACTTGGCACAAGCCGAGGGCTGCGGCTTTCCGGAGCAGTCCAACTTTAACGATACGACAGTTAGAAACCTCACCCCAGCCCACGATAAATTCACTCCACTTGGCGGAGGGAAATGAAAGTAGTTGTATAAATGGGAATTCCCCGGTTGAACTGTTTTCTCTAAAGTTCTAGAAAGCGTCATTGGGAAGGAACAAGCGACCTTGGTAGAAAGGATACATAAAGATGTTTTGTATTAGAGGACTTCAATCTGGGAGAAAACTATAACGGTTTCGTCTTAACAATGTTACGAATAAAAAATGAGTTACGGGGTCTCTAAATATGTATGCTACCAAGGGGATCGTAACAGAACCATAAATATTGCAAGGATTCGTTTTCATGGTGATTTAGAACAATGGTCGGCGATATTGAGAGACGGTGAACAAGTATTGGTGCTCATGAGAGAGATTTTGTAGAATTCGGCATGTATAAGGTGCCACAAATGTAACTAACTTTAGTTTAGCGGTTTTTATGACACCAGCGGCTTCCACGGTCTAAGGGGTAGTTATTTTTATCAGCATATAATTCGTTTCAGGAACGCCCCAAGAAATCGGACAGAAGTCTGAACTCACCTCTATTAGGTACAATTTTCAAATCCATTAAGTCTGTGAACCTGGATGGCTGTAACCTTGAGCCCATTAGGAATTTACTTCAATTCCATGGGTTTAATTGTGTACAGAGTGCTTAACAAAAGTTATTAATTCTTGGACGTCAACGGACCAATAAAATGACGGACACCATCCTGATCAGATGAGTGAGCTCATTTTTTGCTTCCTCTTCCGAAGGCAAGGAAGCTTCTTGTTCGTGATTGAAGTCGAAAAAATTGTTGTCCTCCCAAATCAAAATTTCCATTTCAGAGCTTGCTGATCAATTTTGGTTCCGTGTCTGTCTGATGTCTGACTGTCCCTGGTAATTCCTTGTTATTCCCTAAACTATACCAAGTTTCAGTCCGATTCCAATGAAATTTACAGGGACTGTGCGGTTTAGTTTCTGAACGGTTGACTATAATTTTCAATGACTCAGAACCAACAGTAGCCTGTGCGCATGCGTAAACTTTCATTTTTCATAACGTCGATTTCATATTATCTGTTGGCCCAAATTCGTTCAAACTTGGTAGGTAATCTATGTACGCATTCTATGTTCTAGAAAAATGCATGTGTGCGCGTGTGTGTGCGTGCGTGCGTGTGTGTGTGTGTGTGTGCGCGCATATCCTTCCGAACGGTAACTCTCCTTAGGATTGAGATAATAATTCTGTTCTTGCGCCGAAAACTGAAGCTTTCCTAACGATAGAATGAGTTAGTTGGCCAGCATTTTTTGAGCACATTAAAATGGTCAAATTTCAAAAATGTCTCAAGAAATCACTAAAATAGGCTAAAACCGGCTAAAAATCGTTAAATTATTTATATTCTTAGCAGAATTTTAGCTGAAAGAAGCTTATTAAAAATGATTTAGAACGTTTCATCTAGAACATTATGCAGAAATTTATGCTGAAAAATGTACTTGAATTTCATTAATATTTGACAAAAAATAAATAAAAACTGCAAAAAACAGCTTAAATCCAAATTCTTTTTTTATTTCCAAAAGTTTTTTAGATCGAGTTTTATTGCAATAAAATTGGTAGTTAACAATTTCTTTTCACTTGAAGTTCTGACATTTCAAAAAAAAATGTAGCATAATATAGTACGATAATTTACGAAAATTCGCTCATGAGATCATGCTGCATGACTGGAACTTTTATTATAATATTGTTAGTGTTTAATTTTTATTGAATATTAAGTAGAAAAGGAAGGTCATGGTCCTTTCATGTGTGTAAGAAAAAGAGTTAGGTATAATGAAAACAGCGTATCATTTTCACTTTCAGCATGATTACAATATATATATATAGTTTGTTGAGGAGAGTAGATTATGCTTTAACATACTTATGTAGAATAAGGAAAAGAATGACCGGCAAGCAGAGGCAAAAGGTGAAGCCGCGATAACTTGTTATAACGTTCAGTAGGAGCACTTTCATTCAAGGGATGAAGTCAGAGCAAACAAGAGCCGCTTTCGTTCTTTATTTCTATGTTATTTTTATTTCTACTTACGTTCCAATAAGAGTAAAAGCCCTTTATACTCGCTGTATACTCGATATAATACTCGCTGTATAGATTCATTATTCAAATGCTTCCCGAGTAAGAATAAAACAGTTACCAAAAAAGTTGTTAAAAGAACTTGCCTTGGTTAGATACCAACTGGTACAAAGAAGAAATAGAAATCAGCCAAGCCAGGGCAGATGCCTCGTTGTTCATATATCACATCTACTTTAACGTATTTTTATTGTCCCAAATACAAAGAATTTTAAAATCAAAGAAAGATGTTACATACCTACTACACACATATACATAAGCTAGATATACATACAACATACACAAATAAGATACATTATGAAAAAAGGTACCTTTAAATGAACACAGTTCATGTGACCTTTCAACATGGTGGGAAAATGACTTTGTAATGAAGGGTTTTGTCTAATTACACTTGCTAAAACTTCTACCAAGTTGGGTGGGCAAAATAGCTTCCTCACATAATGTAACATGGACGAATAGAATTAGTTGACAAACCAAGTAAGAGTCAAAATGATTGATAAGTTGACGTTATAAGAAATTAACGTTTGCGCATGCGCACAAACTACTAATAATCATTGTAGGGAAACGTCTAGGAGCTATGCCGCGCAATCCTTGAAAATTTCATAAAAATCAGTACGTTAGTATCGGAGTTTTGCCTGTGTCGATCAATTTTCGTTTTGTGCATGGGCTATAGTTATTACTCCACCAATTGCAATATGATTCATAGCGACTTCCCTGGAACACATGCCCATCTACTCCCCGTTTTCGAACGAAATTGGACCATTAGATAAGAAATCAATGTTATAATAAATTAACGTTTGCGCATGCGCATAGACTACTATCTATGTGATGGCAATGAAAGTTTAAGGGAGCCTTCTAAAGCTTTGCCGCACAATCCCTGAAAATTTCATCAAAACCGTTCCTTTAGACTAGGAGTTTTGCTTAAATTGATCGATATTAATAAATGTTCAGTGGTCTCGTTCTCTCGTTCATCCTCGCCGATTGTGATGGATTATTCGATTGCAGGACAGATCTTACATAGAAATCGGAAGTCATGGATTTGGGAGTCCTTTTTGATAACCATCTCAGTTTTTCTGGCCATATTGAGAACATAATTATGTTCGCGAGAAATGAAAGTGATCGGTTTTATAAAAAGAAGTACCAGGGATTTCTCAGATCCTGCTGCCTTATCAATGCTGTATACTTCGTTGGTCCGCCCATTACTTGAAAACGATCTATGCTATGGTCTCCATAATACCTAAATTCAATGGGGATGATCGAACAAGTACAGCGCCGGTTCCTAAGATATCTCTCTTTCAAAATGGGCAATAAATGGGAAGAGTTTGATCCCTTGGAAATGCTGAGAGTAATGGGCCTCGAGACTCTTAGGAGGCGACGTAAGCGAGCAAACATAATTTTCCTACATAGATTGGTCAACGGTGGAATTGACTGTCCTTCTCTGCTCTCACACTTGAACTTTTATGTGCTGCATATCCAACTCGCCACGTGCAAACTTTTTTTCTCCCAACTGCGACGACCAGCTATTTGCATGGTGGGCCCCTGATTAGATGCCAGAGGGAGTTCAACCGATTGGTGGGTTTATCGTCAGATGTCGACCTTCTTTGTTTAAGTGAGCTGGGGTTCAAGAGACATTGTAAATTATTGTTATAGTCAAAAATTTCTTAAATTATTTATGTTACCCCATTCTTATAATTGTTGTATTGTGCTATTTATTATTGTTGAGAATTTGTGATCTCTATTTTTTTGCCATATAAAGCTTGTTTTGTTTGTTGTGAGATTAATGTTATTGAATCTAACGTAGCATTGTTAGTAAAATCTAGATAAAAATTAATATTATTACCATAAACTGTAAATTGGGCAATTTTGCCCTAAATATAATTAAATAAATAAATATTAGTTTCACGCTTGCACAATGGTTATTACTTTACCATTTTCAATATAATTCATAGGGCATTTTTCTAGAACATATACCCAATTACCTAGCGAGCATGAACGAGATCGGACCAACACATGATGAGAAATCGACTTTACGAGAAATTCACGTTTGCTCATGCGCATAGGCTACTGTTGATTTGACAGTATTGAAAATGATAGGGGACCGTCCAGGAGTTAACCCGCTCAATCTCTGAAAATTTCATCGGAATTCGACTAAAACTTGGTATAGTTTTGGTCGTGACAAGGATTTACCACAGACGAACAGACATCGGACAGGAACGGAACTGAAATTGATGAGCAATCTCTGAAACGCAAAAAGCAAGTAAAAATGTTGATTTTGGAGGACACACATTTTTCTACTTCAATCATGAACCCAAAGCTTCTCCTTCCTTCGGAAATGAGGAAGCATAAGAGTTCAGTTGGGGGGTCCTGGTGCTGTGAAGGGGCGAACCCTTTTGCGAGGTTATGGGTCGAGTTTAGATAACGTACTTCAGACGGACTTAATATTGATAGAGCATTGATCAGTGTAGAAGCGATATCTGATACATAAATAATAAATCTTTGTGTAATAATTTGCAGCTTCTTTAAAATGTAGTCTGTCATGGATTGGGTTATCAATCATTTGAAAGTGGCAACTGATGTAAACTTAGATGATTGGTCATAATTCATCTTATAACGGTTTCATCCATCCTGGATCCATTTTTCGCATTTTCTTAATAATTTAAATGCTATGAAATGGCAGACTAGGATTAATTTCTCAAGATGGACCACATTTTCATAATTTTAACCCTTTCAGTCTTTTTGTGCAGTCTACTGTACATGACCTTCTCACTTTGTTTTCCATAACCAGAGAAGTTTAAGTTTTAGGGCCATAATTTGTGTTCAACAGCAACTACAACCCCCTAACAACGACGGTAGCGTGACTTTAAGTTCCACATAATGTAAACAAGCCTTTTTTGCTGATTTATTCCGTCCTCCACCAGGACAGATAAGCACCACAATTTTTGGTTTTTTATGCAATATAAATACGATCCATCAGCTCTTTTATGCTTGGTATTGATTGTAGACGTCCTTTAGTTACTATAGAAGTAAAAATCGAGTTGGTTATTTGCGAAATGAAGTTGTGCCAAGTGTTCAAACGTAGTGTACAGTAGGTTGTACAATAGCACCAGAGCGATGTGGATCGCGTGATGTTCTGAATCCAAAAATATGAGGAGACCGTCGAAATTTCGGCGGGAAAAATGCCGATTTCGGCAACTAGACATTATTGGGAATGATTACGGGTGTAGATTTTGTCAAGCAGTACCCCTGTGGATGTTGGAGGACGTTGGTTGGAAACAATTTTGGCACGATAATACCAAGAAAGGACATCATAGGCGAGCTGTTTACGATGAATAAGCCGTTCATCAAATAAATTCGCGATTTTCGTGTACCTACCTAGGTACTACCATCCAGTTTTTGGTGCTGTTTATAATTTGCCGCATGCATGTGAAACCATAAATTTTACTTTTGCTAATTTACTGAAATAATTTTGTGATACAATGTGTTTCTGTGATTTCCAAGTACAAAAGAGTCCTTACTTTACTTGCCCTGCCTTATTTCTTGATCAAGGGTATTATTTTTAGTTTTATAGTTTCATTGTTCAATAAAATTATTCAATAAATATGTTCGAATTTGAAACTGTTGTGAATTTTTGTTTGAATCCAGGTTGGGTAGCTAGCATTGTTTGAGTCTCATTGTGCAGTACACTGTACATTCAAAATTGTGCACAGCACCGCTTGAGTCTCATTGTGCACTATACTGTACATGGTACATCTTTTGAACCGATGGTACTAGGGTCATGAAATTTTTACCAGAGCTTACTTAGACCAATAGTAGATCGCGTTCAAAATTTTAAATGTTTCTGTTCACTACAAATGATTCGGGACTGAAAGGGTTAAATCAAACCTTACCTCGAAATGAACTTCGATTTCCGGAATCAGTTCCAGGACTATTAGGTAAGTTATTTGTGACTCGCATAAAATAAGATTCCATTCCTGGAAACATCGCAACCAATTTCGTTGATAGATGTTGGATCGTGCCCGCTTCAGATGGGTGATTATTTCCTTTCTTTATCTATATTAATAAAATTGTTAGTATGTCTGTTCATTGATAGAATCATGAAAATTTGCGTTTCTTTTCCGTTTCATGCTATTTGTAAACGATTGGTACCATTTTCTCAATTTTTCTCTGTCTGTCTGTCGTATGTTTGTCCGCTTTTCACGGTTAGAAGGGTCATCGGACAGCTGATATGAGTGAGAGAAATGTCTGTATCAGTCCAACTTCAATTATAGGCTATTTGAAGTTTTTAAAATTTGAGCCAAAGGGGGTGTTATAGGGGAGGGGAGGTGGTGAAATGGGGTATATTGGACACCATTGAACGAACTGGGGATCTGACTGGGCGAATATGTTTGGATTATTTTAACCTGAATCACAGGCAACTTGAAATTTTTCAAATCTGCCCCGTAAGGGGTGTTTTAGGGGAGGGGGGAAATGGGGTATATTTTTCATCACTGAAAAAACTGGGGATTTGATTGTCGAATTTGTTTGGATTACTCTAATTCAAGTCAAAGACTACATTTTTCAAATCTGGCCCACAATGGAAGGGGAGGAGGTGGGGGAGTTAAAGCGTTTCAAACGTCACTGAACCAATTGGGGATCTGAGTTGTCGAATAGGTAATTTATAAGTAAGTACTTTAAGTAAGTGCTTTTAAGTAAGGACCTTTTTGGATCAGATCCATAGAGGTGTCCCAAAATGTGACGGGTGAGGGGGGGCTTGCGTATATTCAAGTCAACCTGTGCAACGCACGGGTGAACCACCTAGTCTGCAATATAAGTATATTTAATTTCTAGTGAGTAAGGCATATGATAATTTTGCTGCGCCATATTGCTGATATCATTTCATATTCAGCACCTTCACTTTTGAATCCTGCTTGAGCTAAACAATCTCAAGTTTTCTTAGGGCGCGTTCCTTAAACATTTATGTATTCGTAATAACCAATATTAGCCTACTTTCTTAATATTACTGTTTACATGTCTATCTTATAAAAACAGCACGGCGATTTGGGTTAGATATACGTTGCCTCTTGAGTATTAAATACTTATTGAATATTTTTGGATCGTCACCTTCATATCACTTTATCTAATTGATCAGCCCAATCACTTAATCTAATTCATTATCAACAAAAATAACTAAACTCAACTAACGCTAAACTTTCAACGAAATCTTGGAAACCCATTTTATCCAGAAAATGAAGTTATTGAAAAACGCTGTATTTTCACACAAAATGTGAAGTGACAATGTTCGATCGATTTTATCAGTCAGATCATCACCAGCAATTTAATCAACAATTAACGTTTTTCAATAACTTCCGTATTTTTAAATTCCTATTTAATCTTAATATATCAACTATAGAATTAATACAAAACTGCCTCTCTAAATCATAAATTTATCACTGTATAACTATTTAGCATGATTTCATCTTTTATTTCAGCTGGATCCGGAGTGACGAAGAGCTCTGCGGTTGGTGCTCTGGGTGGAAGCCTGCACGGAAGTCGGAATCGCCTAGTTGTTAATAAGGTATATTTTTGCTTTAATATTATAATCAACCAATACCTACTAAATCTTTCCACATCTAAAGTAAAGTACAATTAAGTGAAGTAAAGCGAAGATGTGGTTTTTATATTTATATATTTCACGCTGATTCTCGAATGGAAGACCTTATTACTGGCCAAATCAATCACCTCGCATTCAAATACATAAATTAAATTGATATTTGCTGAAAATCGATAAAAAACGCAAGTAAAAATAAAATCCAAAGTTTAATTTTATAAGCAAAATATCATTTATTTTCTTCTTTTGGTTTATTATTTTCAATAATGAATCTTTGTAATCGAACAAGAAAACATTTTTTAATAATGACGCGGTGTCTGTGACGTTGCTATACCGCCGAACGTCGGGAGCAACGCGCGTTCCTATAACGTCGCGTTATAACGCGTCCTGTGTGATCGGGCCTTAAGGGCTGAAGCATCGACAAGAAAAAAATACATCATCACGGCAGTGAATCGTAACTAGCGAAACATATCAAAAGTCGCCTTGAAAACTATGACAATTGTATCGGCTGAAAATATAATTCCAATGGAATTCTGACTTCCCGAAATCGAGTTTGTTATAACTTCTGTATTTTATTGGGCATAGGTAGGTAATCACTTACTTATATATTATATATTATATTAATTATATTAATTTATTAAATAATTGATTAGTAAATACTTAGGAATTACTCTTAATTAAATTAATATTTGTGCTCCAACAACAGAAGGTTAATTACTTCCGTGTCTACCACGGTCGGAACGTTTTGTCCACTTTCCTAAGAAAATGAAGCTATTGTAATGAATCATAAATTTCCTACATGGAAATCCGTTTTGAAATTCATTGAGTTTAACGCTTTTTGATATGTGTATGTAGAGTTTGATCAAAAAGTTCTGTTTCTTTTCAATTTGCGCGCAAACAGAGGGTCGTTGTAACTTCTCGTTGGTCCCAGCGTTACTCTTTCTGAGTCACCTGGTTATTTTATATTGCTGTAATATTTTCAGTTCTCGTGTTATTCTGATCAGCTTCGGAACCTCTGAGGCTAATTTCTTTCCTTTTGGTTTATTATTTCCAATAATCGTATAGCAAAAAATGTTTATAACCACCCCTCAAACTTTGTCACTTTACGTTTCAAGGTGCGTAGAATCCAAATTTGAAATGTCCGTCCGCCGTCCGCCGTCCGGGCCATAAAAGGCCTAAGAATTGACTTAAAAAACCCGTTCTTTCACACATAGACTCCATTTGGGGTCTAGTTGGTCCTAACGTTTAACCATCCCGATCGCTTTACTCGCATAGATGCTATGGGCCAAAAACGGGCGAAAAAGTGTCTTTTTTGAGACTTTGAGTGTTAGACATACGCATGCGAGCACGCCTGGCACGCTTGGCAGGGGGTGGAGTGAGAGCAGAATCGACTGGGATAGGTTCCAGATGCTTTTGAAATCCAGTGTACCTACGGTTTTAGTTTGATTCCTATAGAAATTAGCTCCGTGGATTGAATGAGACCACTCGGGTGGCTGTACGATCATCCATTTGCTCCCCATCGGGAGCGCAGCCTGTAACGCGAGAACAGAGATGGGTACTAGAAAAGAGACTGGCGAAAGCCCCAGAGCATGCTGGTTACTGAAATAATAAACCATTATGTAATAATTTGTAGCGTTTTTACCCTGCTTTACTAAGTTTTTGTTTTGTTATTTTGACATTTTTAGAAAATTTGTCAATTCACCTACTATCAACCGAAAAATTGTGGGGTCCTGAGCCTTTTGGGAGGCACGATGCGCCAAGTTTTAATCATTTACTAGATTTATATGGGGCTTAATAAGTATTATAGACCAGTGATCTGAGTAGAAGGGCTATCCAATACAGAAATAATAAAACTTTGTGTAATAATTTGCAGCGTTTTTTTCCCCTCTTTGAAATTGGAAGTTAACAATTTATTTTCACTGTAAGTGCTCACATTTTAAAACAACTTTTTTTCTTATTCGCATACAAAGGATCGTTTTAGAAAATAATAATCCGAAATCGGACGGAAATGAAAAGAGCTCAGAGTATTAGGATTTACGTTTGATGAGAATAGCTATTTGGTGAAGAAGGTATTGAATCATTCAAACATTTGAATTCCCCCCGGCATTTCAACCCCGAGTTTTACGAAGACCACTGGGGAGATAAAAATTTATGTCGAATGAAATCCTCCTATTCATTAATGGAGCTTCGTAGTTTGGACCCAAATGCCAGATTCCCCATCAAAAAGGTGAAATCTCCGGGCTTAACCTCTCTCCCCTGATAATCCCCCTAGTGTCTGTCCGACGGCGATTTCATGTTTTTAGTTTATATAAAAGCTACAACTGAATCATTAATTATTCTTCTATATCATTCAGCTTTGGAAACCCATGTAATTGGCTCTTATTGTATTTTTACGAATACAGTGAAAAACTGCAAGTAATTAGGAAATACAAGTAACTAATTGTTCGGAAGGGTGTTTATTTACAAAGCAGTGGTACTATAAAATTTTAATTTTGAGTAATTCTCTTCCTTCCGCACATAATACCTTCATTAAACATGATTAGCTCTAAGTGATGTTTCCTGAATTTTTTAATAATTAAACGAGCATTTTGATAATGAAACGTCAAAGTGCAGCGTAATCACTATAAATAGTTCGTGGCGAAGATCGGAGATGATGTATGTATTCAAATATCAAAAAGTTTTAGAACTCAGGAATTGTTTCAGAATTCCATTTTAATTATTAAATGTATGGAGCCATAACAGTTCTACGAAATAATTGTTGGAACTGCCGTAAATCGTTAAATTAATAATTTGTAGCAGAACATTATTTGGAAAAAATTATTAAACTGAAACAGCTTATTAAATTAATGTTACAATGCTAGTTACACCAAATAATTAGGTTATCAAATTTAGTTATGGGTGTAGCTAATAACTAATAGTTATTAGTTGCTGCGATAGTTCAACTAAAAAATTAGTTAAATAATCCCCCACTCTTTCCTAGTCAAAGTAGAGACTCACTTCGTTCCTCAACGAAGATTTTGGGTGTTCTATCAAATATCAACTTTCCTCGAACCTTGTTCAGAGGATTTTGTTATTTTGACCATAACTGGAGCGATAAAGGCGAAGAACATTTTGTCGGTTGAACCACGAATGCGGGAATCACACCGACAAATATTTGATTCTGATCACGCGTGCGAGATTGTGTTTACCTTCCTTTCTGGTGGTCGCGGACCCATGATCCGCATCATCGACTCTATTTCGATTACATATACCGACGCAGTCGACGTCATCATGATAATATCGCGAAAAAGTGAAATTCCATTGGTTTAATAACGGAGTGCAGCGTCGGTTGTGGACATCACAAACAACCAACAGCTTACTGTCCGTTCACCGAAGTTCTGCAAAAAATGAAGCTAATTGGATCCGCCTCCTCAATTACAAGCTGGTTGGGCTAACGCACAGAGTATTCAGAACTGGATTTCCCAGAAGTCAGCTAGACTTTAATTTGGCTTCCTTTCAGCGGAGTCTCATAAAAAAATTCAGGAATATGAAAAAGTTTCATTGTGTAGCATGACTTGACGCTCGGCTTTTTACGTTTCATAATAGGAGTAACAATTTTTTCAGATATTTGATCAATTTGTGTGCACAAAAACTGTGATACTCAAATGAGTGATTAAAAACTACTTCTACCTTACATTATGCTATAAAAGTGAACCTTTGAACTTAAAAAACATACCTTAGCTCACCTGCAAGTGCGCAAATATTGCGCGATCCGTGCCCTTTTTTTTTCTCTCTCATTTGTTTTTAAGCGATTTTTTGTCTAAAATTAAGCTACTTCAAAGGGTAAAAAATTGAATTTTCGAAAATTTTCTTAGTTTTGAATTATTTTGATATAATCTTGACGATATCTACCGTAACAATTCAGATTTGAATGCATAAATATATCAGCTGAAATATATATTTTAACCTTATTTAATAATAAAATACGGAATGAGCAACTTTCGTGAGTAACCATTTCAATTTTTGACCCAAGACTCTGATTCTGCGCCTTTGAAAACCCTTGGCTTCAAATTTCCTGCTCACAACTCCAAATGACTATCACAAAAAGTCGATAGAATGTAACTGTATCGGTCTCATAGGTGGACGGCTCAGAGGTTGCAGGAGTTGGCTGAACATGTGGTGATTTGGCTTGATCGTATTCGGTCTTCTCGTTATTACTATGCAAATTTAACACCTGATTTATGTCTAAACCAGTGATCTGGGTGCAAAGGCTTTTCAATACAGAAACCTTAAATCCGACCTAACACAAATAGATATCTCTATCTACAACATAATATAGATATGATTCTGTAGTATCGGCGGAAATTGCGGGGTAACCACTGATTCGATTCGTGTGTTTGATAGTTGATTATGGTTTGCTCTATGCGTCTCGACCTGGGGAAGGCGGGAAAACTACCTACGTTTGTTTGTTTTAGTTTTGACTGAGCCCGATAATCAGCTTCTTTGTTGCTTTCGTTGACAAAAACCGCTTGGTCATTGTTGAACCCATGACTTAGATATTCGGTTGGTAACAATAACATTGTTCGGTTGTTAGGCAACAATAATATTGTTTGGTTGTTAGTGTATAATAAATAATAATGTACCTATTGCTTCTTACTCGAGTACCTTCGACAAACTTTTACATTGACATGGATATGTCAGCTACAGATCAACAAACATCTCCTGAGAAACAGCTTGTTGTCGCCTTTCCAGTCGGGATTTCGACGGGGCTTCAGCTGTGAGACAGCTCTAATGAAGGTTTTTCAGGATGTGCGGTCAGGTGTGGAACAAAATATGTTTACTTTTATGGTGTTGCTAGATTTCAAAAATGCCTTCGGCTCTGTTTCGCATACGCTGCTCATCAATAAGCTGAATGCCCTCTTTGGATTCTCAACCTCTGACTGCGCCCTAGTGTCTTCCTACCTAACGGGTAGGATGCAGTACGTATCACATGGTGGTAGCTCCTCACAATCTCTCCCAGTCCTAGCAGGAATCCCTCAGGGTACAGTTTTAGGGCCACTGTTGTTTTCTCTTTTTGTGAATGATTTGCCAAATTTGTTGCGCTTTTGTCGATATCATATGTTTGCTGACGATTTTCAGGTTTATTTGCCTAGTAAACTTGGCGATTACCTGGTTGAGTCAGTGCATCAGCTCAACACTGATTTGCTGGCGGTTGCTAGGTGGGCCTATAGAAATGGAATTTCGGTCAATCCTAAAAAAACTCAGGCTATCATATTGTATAAACACAATATACCCACAGATCCCATTCCGCTAGTTCTTGTACCTTACAGACCTGTTTACGTTGACAAGACTTTATCCTGGGAACACCACATAACTCATGTATGCGGTCGAATAAATGGTGCTTAGCATAGTCTTAGACGCCTGTCTCGTTTCACTCCCCATTCCCTCAAGAAAAGGCTTGCCACATCTCTGGTTCTCCCTCACTTATTATACTGTTCTACATTCATACCTTGTTCTCTTTCTGCTGCCTTATTTAATAAAATAAAAGTTGCATATAATGCCTGTGTCCGCTATGTTCATAACATAAAGCCTCGTCATTCTGTTCACGGATATACTATACTTTGTTTGCCTCTTGACGAATACTTAAATTTGAGAATACTTAAATTTCTGTTTCTGTTCCTGAAAGGTTCCCCTCCCCCTTACCTGCGTTCCTTATTTCATAGGTCCACCTCTGTGCGGTCTGTAGGTATTCTGGTTCCATCTCACGAAGGATTTTTTTTCAGCAAGTCCTTGCAAGTGTATGGGGCTAGGATCTGGAACCCCCCCCCAACTTCTTTACGCTCGTTGCCCACCCTAGGGCTTTTCCAGTCGGCGGTCATAGATTATTTTATTACCAAAGAGTGAAATCCTGGACATACATGCAAACCCCCTCCCCTCCCCCCACCCTTTCGATCATTTTTCACTTTTTAAAAATTAATTAACCACTTTTGTCTTTCTCTCTTATTTTGTAGTTTTTATTTTTATCTATAGCCGTCATAAAAATTTTTATTGTACAAGTCCAACAATGTAATTCATGTCTGCATTATGTACTACTTTCTTGTACCCAGCAGAATAAAGACTTATTATTATGTCTATTGACTGGAAAATTTGTATTTTTGTACGTATAAGCTTGATTTTTTGGCGCAAGAACGGAATTTTTATATCAATCCTAAGAAGAGTTATCGTCTGGACTGTCAAATATTTTTATGTCATGTATATTATATTAAAATAACTACCTATTTTATTGAGGTTTTGAATTTTTATTTGATTAAACCTGCTCAAAAATTTTCAAATTTCAAATTTCAGCTCAAATTTCATCAAAGTAATTTTTCCTTCTTCTTTGGAACGGACCGAAGAGTCCCGCCGCACGATACCATTGGGAGAAGAACCTCACTCGGGATCGATAACGGATCGTAACGGAAAAAAATACCCGATCCCGCCCTGGATCCATGAAATCGGAGGAACGGGCAATCTCTACAGAGGACCCCTATCTTAATAATTTGTAATACTCACTCCTAACAATGATTTTTTTTTTTTTTTTGCTTTTTTTTACAAAGGTAAACATTTATTAACAGAACAATCAAACAACAACAAGATAACTAAAACTTAATCGCTCAACCATGGGAGAGCAGCTTCATCCTCCATCCCCAAGGACCTCAACCTTCTCCGTGTCCCACGTATTCGTTGAGAAACTGCTTTTAGTATGGCCATTTGAATTTTTATCCTGGTCCACCCCAAGACTTGTGAGTAGGGTCGTCTCCATTTCCCCGCAAGATTGTGAGCCATCCTTTTCAAAAACACGTTGAATTCGTCGTGTAGCGCTCCATCCACTGAACAGATTAGGGGGGTGAAAGAACCTCATCTTATGATATTAACCCTTTCAGTCCCGTGTTTGTAGTGAACAGACAAATTTAAAATTTTGCACGCGATCTACTATTGGTCTAAGTAAGCTCTGGTAAAAATTTCATGACCCTAGTACCATCGGTTCAAAAGATGTACCATGTACAGTAGGTATAGTGCACAATGAGACTCAAGCGGTGCTGTGCACAATTTCGAATGTACAGTGTACTGCACAATGAGACTCACACGATGCTAGCTACCCAACCTGGATTCAAACAAAAATTCACAACAGTTTCAAATTCGAACATATTTATTGAACAATTGTATTGAACAATGAAACTATAAAACTAAAAATAATACCCTTGATCAAGAAATAAGGCAGGGCGAGTAAAGTAAAGACTCTTTTGTACTTGGAAATCACAGAAACACATTGTATCACAAAATTATTTCAGTAAATTAGCAAAAGTAAAATTTATGGCTTCACATGCATGCGTCAAATTATAAATAGCACCAAAAACTGGCTGGTAGTACCTAGGTAGGTACACGAAAATCGCGAATTTATTTGATGAATGGCTTATTCATCGTAAACAGCTCGCCTATGATGTCGTTTCTTGGTATTATCGTGCCAAAATTTTTTCCAACCAACGTCCTACAACATCCTCAGGGGTACTGCTTGACAAAATCCACACCCGTAATCATTCCCAATAATGTCCAGTTGCCGAAATCGGCATTTTCCCCGCCGAAATTTCGACGGTCATATGCATATTTTTGGATTCAGAACATCACGCGATCCACATCGCTCTGGTGCTATTGTACAACCTACTGTACACTACGTTTGAACACTTGGCACAACTTCATTTCGCAAATAATCAACTCGATTTCTACTTCTATAGTAACTAAAGGACGTCTACAATCAATACCAAGCATAAAAGAGCTTATGGATCGTATTTATATTGCATAAAAAAACAAAAATTGTGGTGCTTATCACGGGCGGGTGGAGGACGGAATAAATCAGCAAAAAAGGCTTCTTTACATTATGTGGAACTTGAAGTCACGCTACCGTCGTTGTTAGGGGGTTGTAGTTGCTGTTGAACACAAATTATGGCCCTAAAACGGCCTGGTTATGGAAAACAAAGTGAGAAGGTCATGTACAGTTTACTGCACAAAAAGACTGAGAGGGTTAAGATGAAAGAACCTCATCCTAATCCCTATCTTACTAATGCATTTTTTTTGCTTTTTTATCTTGTCAATACAGAACTTAAAGCTTGATGTACGGATTATGTTGCAGAAATACGACAGGGCGGTGTCAGCTGAAGTGCTGGCGGCGGTCGGCGCGCGGTACCTCGAGCCCACGCAGCCATCGGACGAGTTCCACAGCGAGCCGGCATCTGCTCCCGCACACCACATCTATCTCGCCGTCTCCTAGGGGCTGCCTCTCTGCTCTTCCCTACCACACTTCGAGAGCACCGTATGAAGTCTCCGAGGACTGCTCATTTTCTACAGTTTTTGTACTCTGTTGTAAATATCGTGTAAACTTTTTACATTATATTGGACATTTTGTGAGGGAATCCCCGCAAAAGTTCGATTGTCAGGCAGAATGAATCACTCTCATCGAAATTTCAAAAATTATAGAAAAAATGGGGTGATTTTATTCATATGTGGCCAACCGTGGCCAATCAATCCATTTTGAGTCTTACTAAATCCCTGAGAATCATAAATATTATAATAGAACTATTTTTATTGGTATATCCCTACAACACGTCGAACCCTCAACATGTTCGAATAGCATGTTCTCTTCATGATTCGCAGACCAACTCATATTTCACCATACCATGAAGTGAGACACCGAGAAAATAGCGTTTAAACATACCGGGTTTTTGAGATACGCACGTAAGTCGATAGCCTCCAAAGGGATTTTCGTGAGATTACAACTAATGGAGTTAAACTGCTTAGTATATGAATGAAATTGTCATGAAACCTCTGTAAATTGATGTACCGTGATGTAGAACTGGTGAACATTTTGATAAGTAGTAGAAAGGAATGTTAATACAACGGAATACAGATATTTTAGGTAGGTAAAGAAGAACCTATGAAGACGTTTTAAAAGTTTGAATATTTGTACACAAACAATATCCGCCCACCTAACATATGGAACACATGGTAGATGGTGAGTTTGTTAACAAGTCTTATCCAAAAGTCCCTTAAATGACACATTCAAAACTACAGCTGTTTTGGCCGTGAAACTTCGCTTTTTGTTTGGCTCATCAAGGACAATCATCAACTCAGTTGATTCTTGATGATCAGCTCTGATTTCTGTTGGTTTGAGATTATATTGACTCATTTAGTCTGCATTTGACAATGACACTAAGGATTATTCATAAACTTCATTTAAGAATCAAGACGATCCAAGAGTTATATTTTGGGCTCAACTACTTTCATTCAGATGATTGATGCTTGAAGTGTTCCAGAAGCAGTTTTCCAGTTGCTGGGAAAATACCGAGTTCAGCGCAAAACTAACTCAACCGTTCAGGTTGTTGTCTGTAATATATTTGAAATTGTGTAGGTGATGTAGACAGGTGTAGAAAGGTTCCTGTGAAGCCTCGAGTGATACGAGACCAAGTTGTTTGATGAGTGAGGCAGGTAAAAGGTGAAGGAAGAGGGCTCGTGGGCTATTGTTTTGACGAGGGGCAGGCGAAAGCTCCATCGGGCTTCAGTGCTAATCCCGTTTGACTTGTCATCAGAGATGAGCTCAACTTGACAGCAAACAGAGTTAGATCAGGTAATCCACTTCACAATCCACTCCGTAACCCACTTGGCTTCCCGCTTCGGAGTTAACCAAGTCATCTGAACTACCTCGAATAGTAATTATCCTGTTCTTCACTCATCACTTCGCTGTAATCACAGGTCTCGTTTATATCACGTGTTCTTCATCAATGTCAAACGATGTAGTATATCACCAGAGGGGCAAAATTTTCTTTGTAAACACTATTAATGTAGGATACTTCAGTTAGCAATCCATAGGAGCAATCTTTATGAGCATCGAGAGCTAATTTGCTAAACATTTGATGGATGAAAACAAAGATCGGAACAAACATTACAATTAAATTATAAAACATCTACCCGTAACATGGAATTATTTTCATTTATCATAAATTTTCGTAAAAAATGGGTCGTAAAATTTTAAAATCAAATTTTTTTGAAAATTCTCTTCATTGAAATCCGTTTTGGGGCATTTTGAAAACGATTCCTTAAGTTTATACCTTTGGACCTGGATTTGTGTGTGTGTGTGTGTGTGTGAGGGGGGGGGGGGGTGTTCGAGGAGTAGTCGCGGGACAGTAGACACCCTTTGCCGTGCCTCTCGGAGTAAAAATGAGAATCTTTATCATGTGGTGCAGCAGTGTCCTTGTACTCACGGTGGCCGCATTTTACGTCACGATGCGGTTGCCAAGCAGATAGCAGGTGCTTTGTCATCTAGCGGTTGGGATGTCGAAAGGGAAAGACTATACCACGTGCCGAGTGACCGGGGCAAGAAGCCAGATATCGTTGCGATCAAGCCCGATGGGTCTGCCATAATCCTGGATGTCCAGGTTGTCAGTGGCAGCGTGGACATGGAGCAGACCTGGCGGGCTAAGAAAAGTAAATATGATAGAAATGATCTGCGCCAAGCGATATCTGAGCTAAAAGGAGTGGCACCTAATAACATCAAAGTCATTGCCGCGACCGTGTCATGGCGCGGGGTTTGGTGAGGGAAAAGCGCCACGGAGTTACTCGAGTTGGGCATCTCGGCAGGAGTACCCCGTGGTATCACCACCCGCGACCTGAGGGGTTCAAAAAATGTGTGTGTGTGAGATGAAGCCTCACGGTGTGTGTGTGTGTGTGTGTGTGTGTGTGTGTGTGTGTGTGTGTGTGTGTGTGTGTGTGTGTGTGTGTGTGTGTGTGTGTGTGTGTGTGTGTGTGTGTGCTTGTGTTATGTGTGCTGAGTGATCTCGGCAGGAGTGCTCTGTGGTATCAACACCCGCGTCCGGAGGGATTCTTTCCTGAACTGGTGGTCGTTTTATAGGAGTACTTCCTTTCATCGTCCTCCTACTGCAACTTCGTTTATCCGGCGTCAGGTAAACCTGGGTGTCCTTCCCTTTTTTTAAAAATGTATTTATTTTTCAATTCAATGGTGTTCCGTTTTTGTGTGCTTTAAAAAAAGTCATTCTAGACGATAGCTTTCCTTAGGAATGGGATGAAAAGTCCATTCTTGCGCCAGAATATCAAGCTTTTCAAGTGAAAGAATGAGTTTGTTGGCCAGCGCTTAAAGCTCATTAAATTGGTTACATTTAAAAAAATGGCTGAAAACGGCAGAAAAATTGTTAAAATTGTACTTTTGGCAGAACTTTAGTTAGAGAAACTAATCAACAATAGAAGTGTACCTACACAAAACTATGCTGAGAATGTTACTTGAATGTCATTAATATTTGCTGAAAAATCGATAAAAACTGCCCAAAAACTAGAATTCCAAAGTTTTTTGCAACCTCAAAATATTATTTGGAACGAGTTTTTTGCCATAAAATTGGAAGTTAGCAATTCCTTTGTACTTGAAGTCCTGAATTTTCAAAACAATTTAACATAACATTTTATAATAGTTTACGAAAATTCGCTCATACGATCATGCTGCAAAAATAGAAATTTTTTCTGTACCAGTTCTGCTATATTGATGTAATTAACTGTTGGGTAATAATGGTTTGAGTTTGTTGATAGAATATCGTGAGTTCTGGCACCTGATATAGTGGAACAGACTAAAACACACACAGACAGACAGTGGGTCAGTACTACAACTGAGCGAAATATCAGTTGTAAATACAGTAGTACTGTAATAGAATATGGATATATTATAGTACTGATATAGGAGTACTAGAGATAGTCTAAAACTGAGAGAAACGGGAAAGAGAGAAGTTAGAACTGAAACGTGAAACTGGGACAACGGGGGAATCCAATTTCACATCTCCTTCACAAAAGGTTCGGGGGTTATTCGGTATCTGATGGATCTCATTTCAATGCCACCAGTTTATTGGCCGTGCAAGTAGTCAACGATATGTTATAATACCTTCTAACACCCACTTATATCGGAAAAACGTTATACTATGTGTCATTTTAAGGGTACCTGGAGCTGGGCGTCCATTGATGAAATCCGGACAATAAATAACAGAGGAGAGCTTATCCCCAATCGCAGCAGCTTGAAAATTCGAGAAGGAGCAACGTTCAACCCATCGCCGAGCGAAAGGTAGATGCGCTCTCTCGGAAATGACGGGCACTGTCACACTTCCCCCCTTAAAAACATACTTGTTTGAAGAACAAGTATATAAAATGTGGACTGACAGTAGTATAGGTTCCGATCCAGGAAAGGTCATCTGGGAAACCACAAAGCTGAATAGCTTCCTTCGTAAAGGTACTACTGAGATAGTTTTACTGGCGGAGAACTTATGCTCCTTGATAAATAGCTGCATTGGCGATTGGGAATAAAATCTGGAAATAAAACAGGATGAATTGTTAATGAATCTTCAGTAATTGCCATCTGAAACATTCATTGAATGAATCTTGCTCAGGAATTGTCATTTGAAACTGGGTACTGACCCCCCCCCCCCCCCCCAATCAAAGATTGGAACAATCAGGAAGGGTAACTTGCTTAACTTTGGAGACTTACAACGTAGTAAAAATACTATATTAGAAATATAAGTAATATGCCCTCTTTGGGGACCTTGAATAGTGGGAACTTATGTCCTGTAATATATAATGGGAACCGTTTGCCCATAGAAATATCTAGTAGGTATAATAATACTAGAAGTAAGGTATAGGCAGAGGCGCCTGGAATCATCATCAATTAGGTAAATAATTGAAGAGTGAAAAAAAGGGAAAAGATTTAAAATCAATGAGTCCTAATTGACAAATGAAACTATTTATATGAAAAGGGATAAATAGGATTCCTTCTGGAATCCTTGGTCACAATTCTTCTGAAACATTTATCCCTCAAAAATAGTGGATCAGATTATTAGAAGATGACCGTTGCGCAATCTTAACCAAGCACTGAGTACTATACAACAAATTAAGGGAACCTGGTGCGGGCGTCCAGGGCCGAAATCCGCTCAATAACTAACAGAGAAGACGTGTGACAGCCCCTTTTCCACTAGCGCATAAATTTGCTCCATCAGAAGGGGCGAAGTTATCCTCAATCGCGGCAGCTCGGGAATGCCAAAAGGCGCGACATTCAACCCATCGCTGAGTGAAAGGTAGAAGCGCTCTTTCCCGTCACAACTATGAGTTTAACTATGAGTTACACCCGACTATCAAACTAGTCCTCGTTGCCAGCAAGGTAAATTTGATGAAGGATCCAGTTTTACTTGAAAATCCGCTGCAAACTATTACACTAAGGTTCATCATTGCTGTAGATAGCCATTGATGAAGTATGAACAATTCTGGCATTTTGGCGTACCTACGGCGAACTGCGAGATTTTGAAGCATTAAGAGACCCTACTTTTAAAATAAATATGTTAAAACATGATTTACATTTTAACATACTACGCCAGTCTTACGAGAAACAGCACACTCAACACCAGCACTGATCGCAGACATCATGGTTCGTGGCGTCTGTCAACATGAGAGACCGGCGTTTTTCGACACGCGCATAATAAATGCCGAAGCCGTCTCTTACAGAAACCAGACCAGGGACGTCACTGGACAAGCTGCAGCCCAAGCAAAACACACAAAATACGACAGGGCGGCCAAAGACGTGCGTGGGTCTTTTGCTTTCCTGGTAGTATCATTTGATGGGGCCCTCCATAAAGAGTTCTCTTTGTTCCTGAAGCGGATGGTACACACGCTGTCAGAAAAATGGAATAAACCTTTCTCCCGTGTGTTGGGGTGGGTCCACACAAAAATTCAAATAGGTATAATCAGGGCCATCAATCAGAGTATTCGACGAACGCGGCGGAAAATTAGGTGTCTTGGGACGGAAGACGGGGCAGGGGCTATCGGGGAGGAATACGAATGAGGAAAGACTTTGGTGAAGCAGAGATCAGCTGAGTGAGCTCAATTCTCTCCTGTTAACACTAGGAAGTTGACATTTTAGTGCTCCTCGATAGGATCGATGCAAATCATAAATGATCACACACCGTAAAACATATTCATGATTTATATGTTCTTTCTTGAAAAGGAGGAAATTTTCGTGTTTGATATGTAAGCCTTCATCATCCCCCCTGTGATCAAATTGCAAATAGTGAGAATAGAGATAATTTAAAAAATTTGGTTTTTTTTTAGGTAACTTTGGTTGCCATTCTTTTGCCACGTTACGAATACGTAGTTGAATTGTCATCATAATTTATGGAAGAAAAAGAAAGTTAGTATTTTGTTTACTGACTTCAAAAATGCACATTTCAATATCCGATGAAGTTAGGAACGTGCAGCTAAGCTTAAATTGTTGAACTCCTATCCCTACTTGCTACCTATTAAGTTTTAAAAGTTTTTTAAATGGCGAAAAATGTTTTTATGCCGTTCCAGCCGCCTCGAGGCTTTACTTCAAAAGCTAATTGGGGAATACCATAACTCCAAACATGGCTTTTTCATTAATGTAACGAGCGTTGCAGCAACGTTGTGCCATCACTGGAATTCTGTTTTAGTTTACGGACACGATGGTGTAGTCTGTGACCAAAACCACCTTGCCCTCATTTGGAATAGTCATTGTCAGCATGGCCCACCGCTAACGATTCAGGTTCGGTTTAAGCACTGAACTATGACATGCAGACTTTCGGGAGGCGATGTTCGGGAGATAATTACGTTCAGCTACAGCTCCCAACCCACCCAATCATTACCACGTACGGCCTTCATATCCGCCGAGGAATATCGCTGTATACGACCAGGACTTTGCGCTGGATTAGAGCTTACTAGACCGGCAACGGTAATTGATGGCGATTGTTATATCCGAAGTTGTAAAAGCTTCCAAATCACCCAAGTGGAGACGGCGAACCGATAATGAGAACTCATCGCTTTAATGTGAACACGAAAATCATATTGCATAAATTCCAATAGAAAACCCTAAAGGAAATGAGGATCCCTTAGGATAAGCTGCTCCAAAGAAGGAAAATAAATGCCAATCCAGTTTTCGCTATTCGAATGGTGATTCGGATTAATGCATTTTGGTTTATAAATGATTCTACTAAAAAAACAAATTGTTAACCCCCTCCCAAAATTTGTTCGTTCTTCTTTCAACTATCTACGTCAATTTGGAAAAAAAAAAAAAAAAAGTTTGTACACGGTCCGAAACTTTTCTCTAACAATAAGTATTGGACCAAAGTTAACGAAATTTGGCTCAAAAATCATAGGTCGCAGTACATTTTTCAATATTTGAAAAAAGAGTAAAATCAGGACCTGAAAAACTTTCTAAATAAGATAGTCGTGTTTGCTAGTTATTGATAAATGTAATTGCAATGAATCGCATGAGACCATCCGGATCGGCACACGTTCACCCGTCCATTCTTTCCAAGGGCTGGAACTTTGACTGGATAAAAGAACGTTATCATGAGTGTGCGTGAAAACACCTGTCCAAACAATTGTAAACACTCCCTTATAAATTACGAAGATCGAATCAACTGGTATAATTACAGAGGAATATCCTTGTAGTTAGGAGTTTTATTTCATGACTATTTTCTTCCACTTGGTACCTTCATCTTTGATAAGTCAACATTGATAATGATACACTTTACACTTCATTTAATAATAATCTCTTTTCCAGTATCTTCTCAGCAGGGCTATGTTATACATCGAGCAGCGAAATTCATAATTTACCTAAAGATAAAGGAGCCGTTTTAACAAGTAGAGCTTCTCATGCCAAATTCCTAGTTGAAATTAAATCTTCTAAAATGTAACGGAGAAAACTAGGTGCCCTTCTTGCCCTCATTGATCAAGGTGCCCTATTAAAGAAATTACTTTTGAGAATTTTCAAATCTTACATGTCACCAATTGGGATTGATTGAAAGCACATAAATGATAGGTGTGACTTTGAACCATGATAACGAAAGGCGTTGTATCAAATTGAAAAGGTTGCTTTAAAATGTGTTGCTCCAGGGAGCCGCGAGTTGAAGACTGTTCATATAGTTCTAAAACGTTTCCTTGCTAACCACTGAACATTGCTGCTCAAAAATATACTCGAATCAAATCTAATTAGGTGAATCAGTTGCTGTTTACATGACAGTAATGGTTTCTATGCTGTTTACATGACAGTAATGGTTTTTATGCTGTTTACATGACAGTAATGGTTTCTATAGCAAGTTATCAAGCTAGTTGCAAGAGGGAGTCAGGTTAGTTGCTAATGGAAAAAGGGGCGTTTACAAATAGTCATATTATGAAATATAAGTAAAGGTTTCTACATGAACAATGTGAAATAGTTGCTGGTAGTGTGTAGTGTACAGATAGGAGGAGATTCATAGATTTCTTGGTACAATTAATAGTTACCTACTTTCAGACTGTACAAATTAGTTGTTAGCAATCAACGTAGTACAAAAACGTTGCTTTTACATTCAGTTATAAAACAAGTTCCTTCACCTCATTCGCCAATGCGAAAAACTTGGTTACTACTCACTATTAAATGCTGGCAATTAACAGGAGGCGGAAGTATGTTGCTCGTTGCTGACGAGTTGGATGGTGGTGGGTGGGGAATGATTAAAAGTCTGTCTGACCTACCAGGTGACTGAAGGTGGGTGGGTATACAGCCATTGTTGTCCCCGTTCGCTGGTTGTTGGGGTCCGTTAGCGGGACCCCACGTGGTAGATGATCATACGTGTAGGTGCTACGTGTGGTAAGGGAAATAGGGAGCCATTGCTCTCAATGGCAGCATGGTCGTCCTTTTCTGGACCTGGTATCACGCTTGGAATGGGGATCCTCTTGCTAGAACGGGCGTCACGAAATGCCTCCTCGGCATCCTTGGCACTGGTCTGATCTGTGCTGGTCCCTGTGATTGATGGGGCACTCGTCTAACTTCTTGTTCGCTTTGCGTCGCCTCTTTAGTCGTGGCCAAAACTCCTTGGAGTTCAAGTATCTTTCAATGGCAAGCAATAGGTTTGGATTCCAGTACACTCGACCTCTCGAATTGGCATTAGTCGTGTTTTCCTTTGCTGATTTGGGAGCCTCTGTCGGTGCTCTCTTAATTGGCTTGACGAGGGCTGGCAAACGTTCTGTCTCATTCAGGATGGGTTGAATCATTACAGATTTTGAGGGGAGTGGAACTGTTTTATTTTTCTTGTTCAATTTGATGGTTCATTCCACAATAAAAGTAATTACCAATGGTCTTTAAGTGCAATTCATTTCTCCTTCTTGATGCGTTCAACTACTGCTCACTATATACATTGACTTCTTCGGTCATCTTACAGAATGCGAAAGCCTCCAGTTTGCACATAACCTCGGAGTATGGGAGTCTCGCACTTCTCTTCCCATTTTTTTGAAAGTACCTCTCTAAGAAGGGAATCTTGGGTAGGACTTCCATTGTTACATGTATTACTTTGGCCAAATCAGTCTTTCTAGGGGTCGTGGCTCGTTAGACTGGAATGGCCTGAGATGATAACAGATTAACAGAATCAACGGCATGATACTCATCCTTGACCATTCTATCTTGGGGCATATAGCGGAAGCCATTCATACGACGATAATCCCCATTACACCGAACAAAACAGAATAGGGATCGGTCGAAGCTCATGCCTCTCGAACAAGGAGATCATGGTTCCCAAACAAGATAGACTCGTTGTTCGAGTTTGTCTGTCGTTAACCTAGGGTCACCCCATGGAGGAGTACTGATCCACGCTCCACTATCGTAATGTTAATGAAAATTGTCAGCTGGCACAGATGATAGCAGCTTATATGCCTAATCGTATTCGTAAATCTCGGAAATTCATAAAACTCGGGGTGATGGGTGTAGAAAAGAACATTGCAGAAAAGAGATAACATTTTTCATGGAGGCTTGGGGTACATCACCTTTTCGCTCACCTGAACTTTGGGGGGGGGGGGGGGGGGGGGTTGCTTACTTTTCTCGCTCAAACTTACCAAAACTCTTCATTCCTCCCAGATTCGTACCCCTTGTTTTTTCTACTCAAAACGACTGACGAGACCCAAAGTACCATCGAATAAGGTGATGTTTATGATACTTCACAAAACACTGCAGATTCATGGGTTTGGTTTTCGTTTTATTGTATTATATAAAAGGCCATCATTTTAGCCTCGTGTAATCTGTTTTTTGGTGCAGGATTAACGTTCAACCTGTTGTTGAAATAGATAAGACCAAGAGCCTGCACCCTTTATTTGCCTCATCACCCTTCTTAAATGACGCAAACATGGTTAAATGGATGAAAGTGAGAGTAACGCAGAAAGGAGCTAGCTGCTAGATGGTCGTGATTGTGAGGAATGATTCCATTATTTTTCAATCACAACTCAGCTTCACTAATACACTGAAAAGTATATTAAAAACCCACTTCCTCATTGGTTACTACAGCTGATAACGTCCTACGTAATACTGAGTTCATTAAAAACAGTAAATTTCATCTACTCACACAGAAAAATGCCATTGGTCGTGGAAGTGATAACCGTCCTCAACGCATTTTATTTCGAAGCAAACTCGGTTAAAATATTATGGAGAATCAATGCTTGTGTTCTAGATAAGGCATAGGTATGTGGGTTGAGGGTAAAGCTTGGAAAGAAATATAGTACATGAGCTAGATTAAATACCAACCATTAAATTATTTTTAATGATTAACCCACTGCGATTAAATACCACAACAAAGTAACGTAATGTTTTACAACGAATTGTATGGGGACAAACCGTACCTTCCAAAATGTATCTCAGTTAGTTTTAACCTCACGAAAATCGCCACTGACTCGTTGGAAAACTTCCGTACCTCAAAATCTTACGCTGAACAAAATATCCCCTTCTCGATTCCATACTCCTTTAAAACCACCATTCACCTCTTCTGAAATGTTGAATTAATTTCCAACTGCCTGTCATCATAGCTATGAGAATCGTTTGTTGAAAAGTGTGTTGTGTTCGTGTGTTGATTCGTTTAGAACTACAAAACTGCTCTGCCTTTTGTTCAATAACAATGGAAAAGTGTAACATAACAAACACTTTGTACTTCCTATGTAAAATATGTATTGTGATTGATACTTTGGTAGTGAATGAATGTGTTTTTTAATATTGAAGTAGGGGACTTGCTTCGCCAGTATACTAATAAACTGAGTGTGTGGTATGTTATTTTGGCTCAGTGGATATAACAATGTATATTACAATATATGTTAGCTCGATAAACATGACGTGAGACGTATTGGTTATTGGATAACAGGGAGAATTGAGGAGAGCAGAACCAATGTTGTGGTTAACAGGCTTTCATCAAATACCTAAACATATTCTGATTACCCCGGATTTCGAACTACCGAGCCCATCTTCGTTGTTTCAATATTGATTATATCAAGATTCAAACACTGATTTGAATGCAACTATAAACCATGGGCTCAACCAAGATATTGTATTAAACCAAATATTATCATATTGTGACAAGTTTGATAATATAAATATTGTACAGCTTTTTTAAAATTATTATTCTTGTAATAGTTAACTTTACTGTGCTTGTTTTCTCACTAACTAAGCTGATTTGTGCAGGCTTCCGTACCCAAGAAAAGTGTTAAAAAGATGAGAGAGACAGTTTATGCATTTTCTTACTAGCAATCAGCGGGATAAAAAACTAAAAGCGTTTCATTGATTTAAAAGAACCTCAATATTACTATGTTACAACTACTTTTTGTACGAACCTTTGCCACTAGTGTCCCAAACTTGTTTATTAAATATTAGTTTATCGTTCAAATGGGCTCTCAGGTATCCCACATTTTCCACATTATGTGTCACAATGACTTCTACCGCTAAAAAGGATTTTTAATCCTCAGTCATAACTCATAAGTTTAAGTAAATTTAAAAATCCTAACATTGTAATAGACAACAAGATTAAGAAATTATTCCGATTTGTAGGTAGGTACAAACAACTCAAAAGCGACACTTTGGATGAATCCAAAATCCGCACGATATTATAAATAACAATTTTCGAAAATGTTCTCCATTTAATGCCGTTTCGAGACATTCTGAAACCAATCCTAGAGTTTAACGCTTTTACACATACATACATCAAGCTCCATGAGGACATTCAAAAGTTCTGCTGGCGCCTCAGGCTCAGATACTATTGGCACAACAATGAAGGCTCAGAGCAGAATGGGGAGATGCTTCATACTCGTAGCTCTCTAAGACACTCGATTACCACCCACACGTACACTGGAGAGATCTATATCAGCACCGCTTCAGCTCACATCGAGCTCTACCTTCTTGGATTCGTTAAACCCGCGGGATAACCTTTGTATGAGTGAACGCCCTACACTGAAATCCCTGAAATCTGATACATCGATAAATATCATGCCGGCAGATAAGGGCTCAACTGTAGTCATCATGAACTCTATTGATTATGAACGGGAAGCGACGAGACAATTGAGTGACGCGAGGTTCTATCAGTCGGTGGAGAATGATCCTAAATTGGAACTGGCTGTTGACCTCAAGAGGTATATAAAAACAAATGGTAGAAGAGAAGGGTTAAGCCGGAAAGGTATTGAGTTGTTAATTCCAAATGAGCCTCAATGTCCCGATTTCTATCTTCTTCCGAAGATTCATAAGCCATATGCTCTCCCTGACCGACTCCCTCCAGGCCGTCCCATAGTAGAGAGTTTCGGCAGATTAACAGAACGAATATCGGCGTATGTGTATTCGTATCTTCAGCCTATTGTCCAGAGCCAGCCGTCCTACATCAAGGATACTAAACATTTCTTGAATATACTTCGCGAGACGAGAATTCCAGCCGGAGCCATCCTTGTGACTATTGATGTAAACTCTTTGTATACTGAGATCCCACATGATGAAGGGTTACGAGCTCTTAGTCACTTCCTCCAGGAGCGTTCAGAACCGAGGATCCCATCCTCTAGCTTTTTGGTGAAACTGCCTGAATGTGTGTTGTAGATGAATGTTTTCAAGTTCGGTGATTGGGTATACCTGCAGAAGAGGGGAACAGCAATGGGAACACGCCTGGCACCATCCTACGCCAATTCGTTCATGGCTGCATCGCAGAATAGCTTCCTAACATCAAGAGAGAAAAATCCTTTGATGTGGAAGCGGTTCATCGATGACATATTCATGAATTGGCCACTGAGTGAGGAAGAACTTCAGTCATTCCTGAACGATTTGAACTCCCGCTATTCTGTCACATTCACGTGGTTATACTCAAGGTCCACAGCATCATTCTTCCATGTAGACATTGTGATGAAGGATGGAAACCTCTCGTCCAGTGTGTACGTAAAGCCTACAAACAAGCAACTTTTCCTGCACTATAAGAGTTGTCCTACACACACAAAGCGGTCTATTAAACAATCTTTTTCTGTTAGAGGCCACCAATTATGCAACAACAGGGGAAACTTGGAAGGCTATTTGTCCGGGGTTAAAAACAAGTTGATGGAGAGAGAGTACCCAAGACACTTTGTGGAAGACAGAATGGTTCCATCCCACGTAAGCTACCAACAAAGACCTCAGCCAACAAATAATCGAGTTCCACTGGTGACAAATTTCTTTTATGAGGCTGTAAAGATCAACGGGATCTTCAGGGAACTCCTGCCGATTTGAACTCCAGCCGACTGACACAGGAAGTATTTCGGGAGGCACCTCGGATAACCTATCTCGACAGGGAAAGAACCTTGGTGAAATACTGTCGCATCGGCATCCAGCTGTCCAGCGTGAGAACCCGCAACAACCAGTCCACCATGCCAAAGACCGAGATGCAAACTCTATGAGTTGGTCATTGAGGACTCGGATTTCACCTCCCCAAATAATACCCACACGTACAGGTGCCAAGGGTCAGCAGATTGCCAGTCACGGATGTGCGTGAACCAGCTGATTCGTAAGAAGTGTGAGGATGATCATTCAAGGAGCTTCTATGTGGAGAAGGCATCCTAACTGAATCTAAAGATGAATAACCATAGAGCTTCCTTGAGTCAGTCCCAGCAAGAAAGATAAAGCATGCATGCAAGAACACACGGTCAAGCAGTAGCCTTCGACGAATGCTACAGTGATAAGGTGTTGAAGCAGATGCCTGAAAAAACGAACGACCGGCTACTTCAACAGTCCAAACGGGCCCATAGGTGGGTACTTGGTTCAAATTGGCCTCCTCGACTCAACCTCAGTTGAGTTTATCCAATATAACAATCATGAAACTTTGAAAACAAGCTCTCTTCCAGGGAATATTCAAAAACACTCTTTCTTCTTCTAATTTTGACAAAGACTAATTCGAAATATCAAAAACCTTTTCCTGTTTATTTCTGTAAATTTCATTAACTTTAATTAGTATATAGTGCAGTAGCACAGTGCCCACAATCAAGTACATATATATCATGTATATACATAAATATACATATAACTTTTTTGCAGTTTTCATCGATTTTTATGAAATTTAACCACTAACTTTTTCAGCATAATTTTTTACATCAATTTTTTAATGTCCTTTTTTATAGCAAACAAACAAAATTGAGCAATATTTTGCTAAAAATATAAATTTAACAATTTTTAGCCGTTTTTGCTATTTTTAGTGATTTTTTCAGCACTTTTTTGAAATGTGAATAATTTAAGTGTTAAAAAAACGCTGGCCAACGAACTCGACCTTTTGTTTGGAAAACCATGATTTTTTGGCGGAAGAACGGAATTTTTATCTCAATCCTAGGAGTGTTTTAGTCTGGAAGGACACACACATAGTAACTCACAGACAGACAGACACGGAACCAAAGTTGTTCAGAATGGTCTAAAACTTTAAATGCGAGTTGAAATTTTGATTTTCGAGATCAAAAATTGTTTTCCTCCCGAAAGTGAAAACAATGCTTCCGCTACCTTTAGGTAGAATCGGAAGCAATATAGATAGCATTCGTTTTCTTTCTAGAGTTTACATGCTATGACCCTCTTCTTGTTCACACAGGGGTCTGGCAGACCCAGTCCCCTTTATCAGTAGTAGTAAATCGTTGGTCGAGTCCATATATGTAGTGGTTTTGTATTTCCATTTTCAAATAACATAGAGCATTATGATGTTGTAGTTTGAGTGGAGTTGTTATAAAGATAACTGCTATAAAAATAATTTTCATAAATTAAGTTTAAATTTCCGTGTATTATCATTTTCAGGATGAGTATCATCAGTTAAATCGCTATTTGAGTTGAAAATGCTCTGTATTATTAAAATTTTCGTGGGTTATATTTTGAGCTTTTATACTACAACGAAATGTAGAACCTGAAAAAAATTCTTTTTGGTTGATAATGTGGGTTTGCAAACCATTCGGACTGCTACTTAGGGTTCGCAGTTTTTGAAACCAAAATGTTTTATTATATTAATATTAATTGATCATTAGTTGCAATTTTTCTAATAGATAAATAAGGTAATTGTGATACAGAATTCTCATATTCATAGCTGCTTCTTATACTAACAATGCAAGAGGCTACGAAAAATGAACAGTTAAAAAAATTGAACTATTGATTTTTTATTGTTACAGTAAAACTTGCAAAAAGTCTACAGAAGTCCTAAAAATCATCAAACTGTTATCTGTCTTACGAGTTTTACTAAGTATAAAAATATCCAGTGAAACTGAAATTTCTGCAGAAAATGGAGCGTCGAGTTCTGTCAGACCCAGTCCTGGCTCTAAGCCATGTTTCGGGATCAGTCGGTTATTGCATATCGAAAAGTTTTTTATCGTACGGTTATTTGAGCTTTTGGACAAATGTAAAGCTACCCAAATACCGTAACAGAGGAAGCAAATGTGTCTGCCTTCAGGGGATTGTGAACGTTGGATAGTTTATTCAAATACTATTTCAGATTCCTATTCTATATTCCATTGCTCGGTAGATTCCATGAAGTTGAGAGCAACTTGGAGAAGGATCAGTTAACCCATTAGTAACCATTAAGGTTATCCTGAATCCCCCTTGGAGAACTTAATAATAAATTAAAGGCACCGCAGGTGGCGAGAGCAAAATTAAGCCATCCCGCTTCACCCTCTTGAAATATTTGGGGAACCCAGATGTTCAATCACCCTCAGGGTACTCCGAGAAGTTTTCTTAGAATTTATTTCGGTTTGTGGAGGGCAAATAGAAGCAATTGAGATACCGCAATCCTGTGTGTCACGTAGCTTCTTGAACAGTAATAACATTGGTCCTTCATACTACTTATTCAAACTTGTCAGGAGTAACAATCATATAGTAATAACATTCACACACTACCTTCGGCAGGTAGACATTGCACTTAGTTTTGGTTTCAAGTTATTCAAGGTTGCGGAGCCTTGAGATCACTTATAATCGCAACACATATATCTCGAAAATTAACGAAATCTGCCAAATCGGGTGGCATCATGATTAATTAACAAACGAAGTGTCTCTTTACTGCGACTCAACTAGCATTTGTCAGCGGGCTTGTTTTGCGCTACAGGCCGCAATTTCGGAACAATTAACTTGAAATTTGGCTGGTAGACTCTTTAGACATCCGAAATTAGGTGTATAGTTTTTGGTGACGATCGGAGGAGAGTAACTCGTCGTCAGCGACGACGATCGTTGTCAAATCAACCAAAAATCGAGTTTGGTACCATTTTCAATCGTTTTCGTCCGACAGAATCGACTGAAACCATTATAAAAGACCCAAAGGTTGCCCTTGATGTCAGCGTCACTAACGTCAATGTGGAATCATCAAAAATCGAGTTTGGTATCTCATTAGGCAAGTTTTGATCTTAATTATTTGATGGGGGGAAAAACAGTTGCTAACACAACGTGATTCTTTTAAAATCAATAAAACATGATAATATGAATAAGAAGCAAAGTCGAGTACATTATACCCCAGTTTTTCAAACTTCGTGAGGAACCTCGTAGTTCGGACCAACTAGTTAAAATGTAGACGTACTAATGGAGTTAGTTGTTCAACAATTTTTCAAAATTGTATTTAATAATCTCTTCGTGATATTGTAGAGCACGAATTTGGGGACGGATGACCTGAAATGGGGGCCGAAACTTGCGTCCTCCGGTTAGTAAAGGGTTCCCAGAAACACGAGAATATATCTTACGTAAAGGATTCCATTTTATTACATGCATACCATCATCCCTTCTATCTCCGCTGACTGTTGATTTGTACCCAAGGACAAAACGCAAGGGTATGTCAAGTTCACATTTGGCGTTATAAATCTGAAAAATGTTGAGCATGTAAACATATTGCACTAGAAATTCTAGGATATCACATTCTCAAAAGTCAGTTTAACTTTAATTGAGAACGCTGCACATTCAGCGCTGCATATACACAAAGGTTTATTATTTCTGTGCTTGAAAGCCCTTTAATACATTAGATGAAAATTAATGCCGAGCTTTTTGGATAATCTAGACCCAACCTTTGATTTTTAACCCAAGTTTCATAAAGTTTGATCTAGTAATTTTGGAGAAAAACTCAGGACGACGGCGGATGGACTTTTTTTTTTTTTTTTTTTTTTTTTTTTTTTTTTTTTTTTTTTCCAGGGAAGTTGATTTTATTTTTCTTGGTCGATTACCAGTTTCGTATTGAAAATAATAAACCAAAATGAAGAAAGTCAGAAAACATGCATTTTGACGCCTCGTTCAAGAAGCTTATAAATGTAAAATCGATTCACCGTTACATATTTTACATCAGGGACCCCCCTCTTCCAGCATGCTCCTCCCACGATATGCGGAAGAAAAAATTAGGTTTGAGTCGGGAGGATGCCAATGTTAGGCCGAAGTTCTACTTTGCTACTTATCTTCTTTGCAATGGCTTATTGAAAGCTTGGCAATGCGAAAATTAACAAAATTGAGCATTTAAAAAAACTAAAACTCGTGATTTAAGGTATAAAACGCGATGACAGCGGGGTCAGGGGCGATCTACGAGTGTTACCATTTGATTCAGCGTTAAAAAAAAAAAAATCGAATTGAAAATATTTTCGTGAGCAATTTTCCGTGACGTTTTTTTAGTTTATGTGCCATAGCAAAGACATAAACGCTCGCATACGAGTCTGCAACACATTGGGACATTTTATGTCTTTAGTTGAAGACAAGTATGTGTTGCAGACTCGTATGCAAGCTCTAAGAGCCACTCAGCTGATCCGGACCCTGGGCATCGTCACGTAAATGTGCTAAAGAGACTACATACCTTGGGCATACCCTGGGACTACCATACCCTGGGCATCGTCAGGTAAATGTCCTAAAGAGGCAACATACGAAATTACAGCTTCCTAGAGTGTAAAGTATAGAAATTACCTATCAAAATGATTTAGCCACCGCTTCACAAATCAAACCGTTCTCACAATATTTGTATCACCTGCTATGAATCAAATCATCGAAACACCAGCTCAATGAAATCATCAAAAATTAACAAGCGGTGGCAATCATGTTCACAATATCAATTATTGAGAATGATCACCCGAGTGTACACAATAATTATTCAAATAACCTTGCTCATAACTCAGCTTGTTGGCCACGCACTTCGCAGTAGTTAAATTTATATGGTTGGATAAATCGAGAGCTTTCGAACGAATGGTCAACGAATTTTGTGGGATGAAAAACGACAGAGTACCATTTCCCTAGCAACGACTCGGTTGTAAGTGGAAATCATCAAAATATTTTCGTGAGCAATTTTCCGTGACGTTTTTTTAGTTTATGTGCCATAGCAAAGACACAATGTCAAAAAAATACGTGGAAACTGGCCCTAAACTCGAATTTGCTTAGAGTGGCATTTTACACAAAGCCCTCGATTTCATAGAATTACCCATGTTTTTTAACGTACAAACCCAATTTTCTCCCTCAATTAGCAAAGGAAATGTAAAATTGACTAAACCGTGTGAAAGCTGACTGTTCGAGGAAGTTTTTCCCGAAGAGCGCACTGGAAGCCGTACTGGAAGCAGAAAAACGAAAGAAAATACGTCGACTTTACATTATTTTGTAATTTTTTACTTTGTCCCTTCTTTACCAATTAATACTAACTTGAAGAGAAAAATGTATATCAGAGTTATAGGAAATTCAGCGCATTTCCCAACGGTATCTTCACATTTAGGAACACTCTGGAAAATGAAGAAATTTTGGCCGACTTAATGTCATAAAGTACAAAACACGAGAAAAAATCTTGAAATTTTAATAACTCGAAAACAAAGTGTTTGAAAAACTCGGCGCTCCGCGCCTCGCCAGGGGGCAAGCCCCCTGGACCCCCGGTTACCTCTATTTACATACTTCGGACGAAATTATTGAAACACAGAATGTGTTTGCGTTGTCGCGCAACCAAGTGACAACCAAACAAGCGTCATTGTTTACTATTCATTTATAACATCAATTTAAATATAGTTATAGTATGAAACTACGAAAAAAATACGAAATAAATTCGTGATAAATCAAGAGCTTTCCAACGAATGGTGAACGATTTCTGTGCGATTAAAATGGCGGAAATTCCATTTCCCTACCAACGGCTCGGTTGTACGTGAAAATCATCCGTCACACATTTCGTTCCCATTCCGCGTTCCATTTTCGGCTAGTTAGTCCATGGCTAAAACACATTCTGTGTTAAAATGTCTAAGGGAAACTTTCGATCATAAATGAGCTCTTAAATTGATCCCTTACAACCTGTATAGTTCTGTAGGCTGTAATTATGTTCTACCGGTCTCAAAGAGGCTCCGTTAATATATTTCATCATTTTTGGTAGATTAGTAAAGCAATTACCATCAAAACACAAATATCTGATCAGAGTCCGAAAGACATACAGAGAATCGAGAAAATGATGCTTATCGTTTTCTATTGTTGCGAAACGAAAACTAAGTTGATTATCAATGTTCAACTCAATGTACAGACCGGTATATTCATGACTTTATTGGTGTAGATTTCTACTGTCATTATGTACGTACATTGTACAAATCAAGAGACCTTCCAAAAATACTCAATTATTATTAGATGAAGTATCTAACAATTTTGGGCACTAAACTTTTTCATCAATTTGAATTTTATTGGTGTTAGTATGAAGCATTGTAAAATTATACACGCTGTTATAACCATGTACAGTTTTTTGTAATTTGTAAATAAATATTCAAACGGTTCTATTAACTCTAAATCTCCTTACAAATTTTGTGAATATTTTCAGGATGTTATTTATCAATTTAATATGCTAAACCCATTGCTGGATTTTCGAAATTTGTTGTACAGTTTTAATGAATGTAAATTATTGAATAAAATATTTTTCGATGAAATTATACTTTTTGATTGATTAGACTGACCACGAAGTTGTAGAATCTGCATCTTATCGTATTTAGTAGGAAGGGACGTTTGAAATGCTGCTGTTGCGCTATAGAATAACCCGACCACCTACGTTACTATTATCTTCTACCACTTGGCTTACAAAACTTAACCAAAGTGAAGGAGATCAAATAGGGAGAAGGCAAACAGTCAATAACCAGCTAGTGAATGAATTGGAACATGTTTTATTTCGTAATACATATTAATACAAATTTAACAAGCAAAACATCGTACGGCTTTAGCACCGAGCTATGAGCCGGGGTTCGGATATTAATGTTTCAATACGGCAACACGTGAATAATAACATAGTCAAATTAGAGAGGAGAACACTGTGCACAAAGACTCAAAAACACAAATACATGAATAACATACATAATAAATAAAGGATACATGAATAACATAATAATATAATATTAATCTATAAAGATACTTATACAGTTTTGGTACTTTAATAATACGATTAGGATTCAAAAATTCCATTCCTCAACCAAAAAATTTCTATACTTAAGCGCTCTTACAATATACCACCCAAGGGCCAACCAGTTTTTGCCATTTAAGTAGTCAAGTGCTTCGTCATCTGACAAATATAAAGAACCGAAATGTGACTTACGGATCCCCCTCAAAATATGGCAACGTGCCAAAAAATGAAAAACAGTTTCATGATCCCCTGAATTACACAAAGGACAAGTAAAAACACCACCTGAGATCCACGGCTTAAAATTTAAATTCAGCATTTCACAGCGTGCCCTACAAATAATTCTAATAAGAAAGTGACTAAGATTATTCTCTTTTCTATAACTTGGTGGGCCCAACTGTTGATACAAAGTATGGAAGCGGGCTGCACCAGCCTTTAACTTACAATTCTCGATAAATCCGGTTTTTTCCAATTCCAATACTTTGCTCATCTGCTGCATAATACTTTTCGGTTCGTCAGAATTAATATTTAACACCATCCCGTGTCTGCCTGCCAGTTCATTAAATGCTACCATCCACGATACATTCTTCCTGATTACCTCACGAGCTATCACATTAGTCAGTTTTGATCTCGGGCTCTCCAAAACCTTCACAATATAATTTACACACAAGTTTAGAGTGTACATATGCATTTGCTCTACACCACTCTCTGAGTAGACCATATAATCCGGGGTATTCATGGGTAAAAACAAAAGTTTTTTTATGAAAAATTTCAAAAGCATTTCCCCCTGCGGATGTGCCTCTTACCCCCAGACTTGACACGCGTAACACATCATTGTTCTACTAACAGAATTAAAAACACTAAACTTAGCTTCCATCGGGATATTACTATTCTCCATAAACTTAGACCATACAGTGTTTAGTCCTAGTTTTGCAGTGGCTAGTTTTGAGGACAAGTGCTCCTTCAAATTCAGCTGAGACGTTAGATTTACACCCAGGTACGTATAGTTCTTCACTACTTCTACTTCTTTTCCATTTAAATACCAGCATTCCCTTTTCGCTCTCATTCCTCCGTGTTTTTTAAATATCATAATCTTTGATTTTTCTAAATTTATTTCTAAATTCCATTGCACCGTATATTCAAATAATCGATCTATCATCTTTTGTAGAACTTCAGGATCATCAGCTACCAAAATTACATCATCTGCGAAACTTAGCAGATTGAAACGTACATTATTGACGGTAACTCCCCCACCTAGACTAGCAGCTAAATCCCACAAGTACAATATAAACAAACACGGAGATAATTTATCACCCTGCCTCACACCAGCTTGCGTCTGAAACGAGCTCGACAAACCACCCCTTGTCCATACATGAGCATACGTAGATTTATACAAACTTACAATGGCCTCAACAAATTTTGTTGAAACGCCTATCTGGTATAACTTATAGTACATGGCTGGTCTCAATATCGAATCAAATGCAGATTTAAAATCTACGAAAAACCCATAGAGTTTGCCCCCTCTCCCGGCCACCTTACATTTTATCAAGTTCCATAAGCAAAACAAATTGTCAAAAGTTGAGCGTCCTCTTCTGAATCCCGCCTGTTCCTCCCCCAGTATACCCTTCTCCTCGGCCCAGTCCGTAAGTCGATTTGCCAACATACCCGAGTATAACTTTACAGCCACATCCATAAAAGATATCCCTCTGTAGCAATCTGTTGAATTTGGGTCCCCCTTTTTAAACAAAGGGAAAATTATCGACGCACCAAAGTCTTCTGGAACTCTGCTATCCTGAAAATACCTATTATACAACTCCAATAAACTTCCCAGGAAATCATCAGTGGCATTTTTAAAGAACTCATACGGAATCCCGTCTGGTCCAGGTGCTTTCCGCTCCTTTGCACTGGCGAGAACACTTTTTAGTTCATTAATCGAAAATGGCCGCTCAAGCTCCCCCTTCACTAACGGACTTGCGTACTGTATCACATCTACAGTGGGATCCTGAGAGTATAATTTCTGAAAATGTTTAACCCAATCTTCCATTTTAATATTATTTACTGTTAAGCCCGATTTATACACAAATTTTCTGACCAGTTCCCAAAATTGCTTCGAATCTTGAACGTAACGAAACTCATTACACATAGAAATAGAATACTGACGACTTTTTTCGGAACAAGTAAACTGGTATCGCGCCCTACTACATAAGTAATCACTTTTCACCATTTCCGACTTTGTATCACGAAAAAGATTCAATAATCTCAAACTTTGGTCTCTCAACTTTCGACATTTAAAGTCAAACCATGGTTTGTCATCAACGCCATTTCTTTTTTTCTTGCTTATTCCTTTTTTTGGCAAGCTGTCCCTTATAATTGTTTTTAAGTCATCCATTCCATATTCGTTTCTATTTAATTTTTCTAAACCACTATTCATTCTCGTTTTATATTTTTCCACCACCTGACTACCCCAGTGGAGCCTCACAACCCCCGGGCCCAATACATCATCCTCCTCCTGTCCTCCACCATAAAGAGTTAATATCAATGGCATATGATCGGAAAAATTTTCTACCCCAACCTCGAAAGAACAAACTAAGTTACTAATGGAGACGGAGACTGCGCAAAAATCAATCACTGAGCAACCATTCACTCCCATGTAAGTATAATTACCATTTTGATCATCAACCGTTCGTCCATTCAAAACAATCACACCGATGTTATCCATCAGCTCCAAAATTTTACGACCTCTACTATCAACCGTTCTATCCATAGAATTCCTAATGACAAACAATCCCGGACTTCCGAGTAAAACCTCCCGATCCAATAATTGTAAACTTCCAAGTCTACAATTCATATCCCCCACAATCACCAAATTTTTTCCATTTAAACGTGTAACCAAACTATGAAAATTTTCATAGTCTTCCTCCCATTTGTTACAATTTAAATACACTGGTATAACATGAAATACAGAATCCTTAATTTTAACTCTGAAAAAATAATAGCCTTCTATACAATCAAACTGTACATTTACACAAGAATACGTCTTTTTATAACCCAGTAATACTCCTCCACTTGCTCGTCCCATCACAGATCGCCGAGTAGCCGGAATCCAGTGTGTTTTATATTTACAAAAATATTTACTATAATTTCCAAAATTTTTCTAACTCAACGAAGGTTTCATATAAACAAAACATATCATATTTCAGTATGTAACTAAGAAAATTTGGCGCTGATAGTACTTTGCCCAATCCCGCAACATTATAACTCAAAATCCGCATGTCCGCTAGAGACTCCTTTCTGTCTGGACCAGATCCGACGTCCGCGCGGTCCATCTCTGCTTTCGCTAGTCAGTCCAAGTGATCCGACTCGTTCCGATCTCCAGCATGCCTTCGATCCACGCATTTGAATCCAGCCCTTCTCAACTGCTCATTCCATTTCAATACTTCGGCAGATCCTGGTAATTTACCGAACAACTCCCCTTTGGCGGTATCCAAAAAATATTGCGACTTGTCAATCCACAAAGAATTTGGACGAACATCAATTCTTAACTCTGGACATTCCCGTCTTATAATATTCCGTATTTCGAACAATTGGTTCCTCAACTTTCTCGTTTCTTCCGAATAATCTTTCTGTATGGAATACGTAGTACCTCTAAGCCTACTAGTTCTTTTGAGTATTGCAGAAACATCTCTGGAATCCGCAAATTCTGCCAAAATCAAATTATAATTAATTTCTTTTTTGAGGAAACGTGCATAGACAATGCTCAGATTACTGTCATTCATTTGTAATACTTCACGACAGAAATCAGAAACTGCTTGTTTGGGCTCATCCTTCCCATTTCCAATGTTTTTGAAAAGCAAGTTGCACTTCCTACTTATATCTTCTAAACGAGTAACTTTAATCTGTAATGCAGAATTTTCTTCAACCAGCTTATTAACTTTTGCATTCAGAGCCAATTGTCCCGTCCTCAGAGTCATCACCTCAGTCGACAACTCCCTCAAATCCGATTTTGTCGCCAGATCCTTTTTATCTATCAAATCACTTATTTTTTCCATCAAATCCTTGACTGAAAGCTTTCCTACCTCCATCTTCTCTCCCTCCATCATATTTCCTGCACTATTTTCTGAATCGGCGACCACAAACTGTGACTTCTTGAATTGTCTATCCAACTCCGGTGAAGACCGAATACGCTTTTGTCTGACGGGAGTCAGAAATGCATCAAGCTTGCCTTGCATCGATTGGCGAGCGCATGCCAGAGAAAAAATAAAGCTCTACACTATCAAAAACTTCTCCGAGCGCTCAGCCGGAAAACACTAATTATAAATCCAAGCCGCTGTCAGGTGTCAGTAGTGGGGCAAGGAGTGGGACAATGACGGGTAGGGAGATTCGTCCTTGATCGCCTTCCCCTCCTCTCCACCTATGGCGATGACCCGCCTTCCCGAATCACCGAAATCAAGCTACAAACTCGGAATCAATTATCGATCTGTAATGACTTACTCCTCAATTATCTGTACCTCAGAGGTCGATTATCGTAAGTGACATTTTGGCGATTTTACAGGAGAGCCAAAAGAAGTTGTGGGCACACCTATTTTGATCCCTATGGCCCATTCTGATGACTTTATCATGCTCAAACTAATTAATTTGAGCATGATAAAGTCATCAGAATGGGCCATAGGGATCAAAATAGGTGTGCCCACAACTTCTTTTGGCTCTCCTGTAAAATCGCCAAAATGTCACTTACGATAATCGACCTCTGAGGTACAGTTATGTCCTTTCAATTCAACCGAGATGAAATCACTGAAACTTGACGCATACGGCAAACCAAAATTCAACCGAAACTAACGCTGTAAAACTTGTCAACTAAACGTTTAATTGCAGAGCCACAAATCACACGTGCGCACGCTACCGTCTCCCGATCCGAACTCTGTCTAACCAGCTAGTGTGGTTGTAATATAAAAAAAGAAGTTCGTTCTCTCTAGAAATTGAGATTACATATACCTAATGGAAAATGATGGAAAAGCTCGAAAGAAAGTCTCGAAATTTAAAAATAGAACGGGAAAGAAAAATAGATTGGTTAGAAAGCTGTAATTGAGGAAAAGACAGAACCCTGAGGGGACTCTTGGCGGGTAGACCGCTACTCCCACACAATCAATCGGGAACTGTCTTCTGTAAGATCAGGTACGTCAATTCGTTATTTCTACTATTCCTTTGTCTATACGATCCACTGATGAATAATAATATTTTCCATGAGTCATTTTTTTAATCAAAATGCTGCAAATTGGTATTTACTATAAAATGTTTGATTACATACCTGGCTAATTAATTTTTAGGTTGGTAAGTACTAAATTCACATGATTTAGAGAGTCTACACACTTCTTATCAAAATTACAGGATCACTGTTGAAAAAAACTCAGTTTCGGATTCGTAGCTATCGGATCGTAATATACCTGTCCATTGGGGAAAATTCTCACTTTTCGGTAAATAGACATCCAAAAAAATAGTAACGACTTGTCCCAGCTCAATAGAAATGGTCCCAGCTTTAAACAAATGTTTGTCCAATTAGTCTCTTTCGAGAGTTTCTCAAAATTGAATAATTATTGAAAAGCTGAGTTTACGATGAGCAATCTGAAAAAATATCTTAAAAAATGGTTCATTATTTAAGGTTTTAAAGCCAAATTTTACTGAAAATTGTAAACATTTTACGAAAATTCGCTCTTACGATCATGCTGCATGACTGGAACTTTTTTTGGAATGATTTAGGCAACATAAGATTTCTGTCTAAATTAAGATCTTTCCAAAGTGTGGCGAACCGTTTCTGTGGGATGAAAACTAACAGAGTCAAGTTTCCCAGAAACGGCTCCGCTGTAAGCAAACATCAATAAACCCATATATTGTTTTTCCTTGAGGGGAAAAACAATAGATCATGGATAGGTCAAAGTTGTAGACATTACTTTACACTCTGTTGGGATGTTGGGAAAGTAAAAAAGTCCAGTCATGCAGCATGACCCCATGAGCGAATTTTTGAAGAAATCTTCGACATTTCGAGCGGAGCGAGGTCTTGGGTCTGCGTGCTAGTACGTACATAAATAGAACTTCTTCATAATTTCATAGCTGATATTTTCTAAGCCACAGTCAGTATTAAAGCCACATCAAGTCCTAAAACAGTTGAGCGTAAAACATCAAAGAGAGCGACCGAGAGAATCGGAGGACGGAATATTTCACAGAGTAAACTCATCAGTTGTGATTACAACGATTTTTACAACTAGCGAACGGCATTATTTCGATTTTTGACTGATTTTTCAACTTTGAAATTTTTGAAAACTTGATACATATTCTTATAGGAAATTTTACGCTAATTCCGAATATACCACATGTTAGTATGCTGAAAAAATTATTTCGCATAACAAATTGCAAAAAACAGGCTATTTTGAAATTTTTGACTACATTTTTGAAAATTTCAACCGGAAGATGTAATCCGATCATGCTGGCCAACGAACTTGAACTTTCGTTTTGTGTTTTTAGTTTCAAGTTTTAAACATTTTAAAATTTGTTTGAAGTTTCTAGCACAATTCTACGGACAGTTATCGTCTGGAATGACACATACATATATACATACATACATACATTAAAAAATGCGTTAAACTTCAGAATATTATTCAGAATAGCCTGAAACGGATTTCTGCATAAAATGTTTTCAAAAATTCACATTCTACAAATTTTGAGGCGAGAGCAATAGCTCTTCAAAAATTCGCTAAAATGGACATTTCTTTCCACTCTGTTGGGATGTTGGAAAGCTAAAAACGGACATTACTTTCCACTCTGTTGGGATGTTGGGAACGTAAAAATGGACATTTCTTTCCACTCTATTGGGATGTTGGAAAAGTAAAAATGGTCATTACTTTCCAATCTTTTGGGATGTTGGGAACGTAAAAATGGACATTACTTTCCACTCTGTTGGGATGTTGGGAACGTAAAAATGGGCATTACTTTCCACTCTGTTGGGATGTTGGGAAAGTAAAAACTCCTGTGCTACTTTCGTTCCATGCTAAAACAGAATTCTAAGGGCCACTTTCACCAACAACATAAACGAGTTTAAGTTAGAAAAGATTAACAAATAATCGAGATTCCAGCTAATCGTCTTTCACCAAACCACTTTACGAGTTTAAACTCCTAACGAGGTGGCTTGAGGTTAATCTCCCAATCTCGGCCAGTTAACTCTTGCCAATCTCAGATTAGTGATAAAAATGATATCGAGCAAAATGGCCGCGCACCAACAGCTGATTCCTCATACCTCTACAGTTTGGTTCACAGTTTATTATTATAGTTTATATATAGTTTATTGTTATTCAAGTTTTTGATGATGAATTCACGCGATTTATCGCTCGGATTAATTTGATTCCTTGGATGAGAACGATGTCCTGCAAAGACGCCCAAGGACGATCCGACGGCGGGTTGGACGACGTTGAATTTCGGCGGAGATTCCGGCTCCCAAAACCGACAGTTTTGAAAGTCCTGGAGCTTATCGACACTCACCTGGAGTTCCCTTCGAACAGGTATAAGTTGGAAAAAGGCTTTTATACCATCAAATTGATGAATTATAATACGAAATTGATGTAGGATGGTAGGAAAATAAAGTATAATCGATGATGATTGCACGTTATAATACGATGTTGAATTGCTATCCCTTGTACAGTATGTACCTACCTACCTATACCACATAAAATAACTTATGTACATTTAAATAAGGTGATCAACCGTCCTGCTTCCGTCAAATGATGTGTCACACTTTCTTTGTTGGAAGTCAACGAAAAGTTGCGAGTAGATAGTAACTAGGTAACTAGATAAAAACGGCGCGGGTAAAAACGGGTCGTGGTTGTGATTCACTGCTTTATTGTCTTGATATGCCGGACACATGGCGGGTTTTCTAACTGTCGTTTCAAATTGTCCAATTTTTCATTGGACAGTTTCCGGAATCTCCGTTAGGGAAACTCGATTATTCCAATCTTGGTTTAAACGAATTTTGGGTTGGTGAAAGACGCCAAGGTTTGATCCTCGAGATTATATTTAATCGAGTTTGGCCAATCTCGGATTTATAAGTTGTTGGTGAAAGTGGCCCTAAGGGCCACTTTCACCAACAACATAAACGAGTTTAAGTTAGAAAAGATTAACAAATAACGGAGATTCCAGCTAATCCTCTTTCACCAGACCACTTTACGAGTTTAAACTCCTAACGAGGTGGCTTGAGGTTAATCTCCCAAGCCCCGGCCAGTTACACTTGCCAATCTCAGATTAGTGATAACAATGATATCGAGCAATATGGCCAACCAACAGCTGATACCTCTACAGTTTGATTCACAGTTGAAGTTTATTGTTATTCAAGTTTTTGATGAAGAATTCACGCGGTTTATCGCTCGGATTAATTTTCGTTCCTCGGATGAGGACGATGTCCCCAATAGACGCGCAAGGACGATCCGACGGCGCATTCCACATTTTGACGGGTTGGACGACGTCGAATTTCGGCGGGGATTCCGGCTCTCAAAACCGAGAGTTTTGAAAGTCCTCGAGCTTATTGACACATCGAGCTTATAAGTTGGAAAAAGGCTTTTACCATCAAATCGATGAATTATAATACGAAATTGATGTAGGATGATAGGGAAATAAAGTATAATCGATGATAATAGCACGTTATAATACGATGTTGAATATCTATCCCTTGTACAGTATGTACCTTGTCCCTACCTACCTACCTATACCAGATAAAATAACTTATGTACATTTAAATAAGGTGATCAACCGTCCTGCTTCCGTCAAATGATGTGTCACAATTTCTTTGTTGGAAGTCAACTAAAAGTTGCGAGTAGATAGTAACTAGGTAACTAGATAAAAAACGGGTCGTGGTTGTGATTCACTGCTTTATTGTCTTGATATGTCGGACACATGGCGGGTTTTCAGACTGTCGTTTCAAATTGTCCAATTTTTCATTGGACAGTTTGCGGAATCTCCGTTAAGGAAACTCGATTATTCCAATCTGGGTTTAAACGAGTTTTGGGTTGGTGAAAGACGCCAAGGTTTGATCTTCGAGATTATATTTAATCGAGTTTGGCCAATCTCCGCTACATAAGTTGTTGGTGAAAGTGGCCCGGTCGGTTGTTGAGGAAGGCGGAATTAGGCACTTCATTGCGGTAGTACCTCATTGATTTCTACCTAGCCTTCACTTTTCGAGTTAATAATAATCTAAAGTGCCGGAGCGTTGCATTTTGTGTGGAGAAAAAAAAGTTTCGCAAAAAATTCCTTGACCCCCAGCCAAAAGACATACCTAATATCCATGTCAAAAGTAAGCAATTTTTGAAAAACTGTGTTCAAAATTTAATGATCACTGTGCTTTCTGTTTTTTACTGGAGGATAGAGAGTTGAGCTAAGCTGAAGGTGTGAAAGTTGGTTTCTAAGAGTATTTTGTCTTCATTTTTTCAGTACACTTTATGTGAATAAATTTCTCTCTCTCTCTCTCTCTCTCTCTCTCTCTCTCTCTCTCTCTCTCTCTCTCTCTCTCTCTCTCTCTCTCTCTCTCTCTCTCTCTTTCGCTCTCTCTCCTTCTCTCCCTGGATAGAAAGGAGATATACAGGGTGTCCCAAGAAAAAGTTACACCCCCTTCATTTACACTGAATTCAGCGTAAAAAATCACCAATGGGACCAATGCCATTCATCACAATTTTTTACGTAGATCTCAGGAAAAATAATATCGCTAATGACATCACTTACGTTTTTTAATATGGGAACCCCCTTTTTTATGGCAGATTTGCCTTCTACGCAAAATTTAATGCATTTACCACCCCTAACTGCCAAAATTGCGCAAAACATGATTCTGGTAAACTCTAAGTGTGATACCTACATGAATTTACGTTGTTTTTCTACGCTGGTTCATATGGTGTTATCCGTTTCTTGATTTGATTTGATTTTAGTGGAATAATGGCCGAATGTTTGTTATTTTCCACATGAAATTTCATAATTTTCCATTCCCTTTCCCTCCTCCTTTCTCAACGGGTTGGGGGCCGAACATGGTGGAGTTAAATGAAAATTAAAACGAACTCCTCCTTTAAAAAAATCAAAAATACCATCTGGTGGGAGAAAAACATGGGAAAAAGTTCCATTCATGCAGCATGATCGTATGAGCAAATTTTCGTAAATTATCGAATCGTATAATGTTGAATTGTTTTGAAATTTGAGCTTTTTGAGTGCAAGGAAATCGTTAACCATTAATTTTATGGCAAAAGACGTATTCTAAATAATAACCTGCTATTCAAATAGAGGTTCTGAATTTTTAGCTTTTTTTTGCAGTTTTTATCGATTTTTTAGCAAATTTTAATGAATTTCAAGTACATTTTTCAGCATAATTGTTTACATACATTTTTGGATGTTCTATTTTATAGTTACGAGTAATAAACTTTATTTGAGCAATATTCTACCAAAAAATATAAATTGAACGATTTTTAGCCGTTTTCACCATTTTTAGAGTTTTTTTTTAGTAAATTTTTTGAAATTTTACCAATTTAATGTGCTCAAAAAGTGTTGTCCAACGAACTCATCCTTTCTTTTGAAATGCTTGATTTTTTGGCGAAAGAACGAAGTTTTTATCTCAATCCTATCGAGAGTTATCGTGTGGAATGACACATACGTACATACATATACATAATATACATACACATATATACAACATGCATATATATATATATATATATATATATATATATATATATATATATATATATATATATATATATATATATATATATATATATATATAAAGCGTTAAAATCCAGGAATCATTTCAGAATGCCTCAAAACAGATTTCGATGAAGAAAATTTTTGAAAATTTTTATTTTAAAATTTTTGGAGCCATTGCAATAGTTTTATTTTCTTAGAAAATTTGCTGAAAGGACTTCAAAGCAGTTGCTCAAAATGCATGTTTAAAGCTTTTTTTTTCATGTTTTTCCCCACCAGTTGGTATTTTTAATTTTCTTAAAGGATGTGTTCGTTTTTATTGTATTTAGTTCCGCCATATCCGGTTCCGAGTCCGATTGAAAAGGAGGAGAGAAAAGGAATGGAAAATTAGAAAATTTCATGTGCAAACCACGCATAAAAAAATATTTTTTCAAGCAAAATAACACTATCGGCCATTATTCCACTAAAATCGAATCAAATCGAGAAACGGATAGCACCATATGAATCCGCGTTGACAAAAATGAAAATTTGGTGGTTTGACAAATTTGCGCGCTCGCAGAACGAGATGCGAGCGGCAAAAAAAATCGAGTGAGGGGTCGTAAATCCATGAAATTTTGCGTGAAATGCAAATTTACAATGAAAAAAGGGGGTTCCCATTTTAAAAAACAAAATTTGTGTTATTTGCGCCACTTCTGGCGCAGTGACGCGAGCGAAAGTATTTTTCCTGAGATCTACGTAAAAAAAAAATATGAAGAATGGCGTTGGTCCCAATTTTTCACGTTGAATTCAAGGGAAGAGAAGGAGGGTGCCCCTTTTCGTGGGACACCCTGTACACCATTTCTTGATTTTAAAATTATTCTGTCAATGGGATACGGCACTGGCTCAGTGACAGGTTGGTGCGGATAATTTTTAAAGCAATAAATAGTATATATTATCTCATTTCAGTCCGTCCAATGTATTTAACTTTAATCGTGTATGGACAGTTTTTTTTTTTCGTCAGGTTGGTACATTTAGCAACCAATTTTCACGCTTTCAGTTTAGCTCAACCCTCAAACCCCCAATACAAAAACATAAAACACTGTGATCCCTTAATTTGAACACAATTTTTCAAAAATCGCTTACTTTTTTCGGTGAATTCTTGGCTGTAAAACCTTAATAATGAACCGTTATGGAAGGTTTTTTAAAAATTGTTCAGGGTAAACTCAGCTTTTCAATGACCTATACAATTTTGAGAAACCCTCGAAAGATACCAATTGAACGACCATTTGTTCAATGACGCGAAAAACACTACAAAATGTGTTCGTGGCTTTCTTCAGACTGAGTCATTGAGATGGGATTTGTCGTTAACTCTTTTTCTTGATGTCTTTTACCGAAAAATGAGAATTTGTCTCATTGGGCAGGTGTTTTTTCTTCCAGAGTTTTTTCGACAGTAATCCCTCTATTTTGAACAGCAGCGTAGTTACTTATATGGATTGTAAATTAGGAAGTAACCTACAATCCAAATCATATTAGTCATATTTTTGTGGGTTGTAGGTACAAAGCAACAATACGCATAGTTCAGTGAAAGCTTGGCTAGCATCTCATAAATATGTCCAAATAACCAACAATATTGTATCCGTAATCTGTCTTTTAACGAAATATGGGTAAATTTTGAATATGAGGCACTTAAATTTTAAATTTAAAATTGTAAATTTTAAATATGGGTACATAAAATAATCTGAATAGTGCAGTGGCTTAGTTGACAAGAGATATTGTATAATTCTCTTGAACGAGGGACAAACCAAATCTGTACAGAGCTGTATTGATAAGCTTAATGAAAAGATTAAAACAAAATTATTAACAAATTAAATCCGCGGATCTTTAGAGAAAATGAAAACGTTTTCCAACGTCATTCTTATCTGAAACTTCCGGGTTGAGAAACCGTCAGCTGGTCACTTCCGCTACAGCGAGTGCCGTCTTGTTCGAGAAGTCAAGTCTTTTATTAGAACCTTCAAAGTTTCTTTATCAAGAGCAACCGCCCGAGAAATCGTTCACTTTCCTTCCGCTACCAGAGCTGACATCGTTGACGGAAGAAGGCGGTGCTGTTAACACGTTCAACGCGGAATGTGTCATATCACACAGGTCTGCCTCTTCTCTCACACGGGCAGTGTCATATGACACAAAGCCTCATGTGTTGGATAGGAAAGGTTTAGAAGGCCGTTCGGCAGCATGATTTACTCAGTAGGAACCTACCTACCCACCAGAGGTCGCCTTTTAGCGAATTTTTGAAGAAAATTAAGCTATTGCTCTCGCCTCAAAATTTGTAGAATGTGAATTTTTGAAAACATTTTATGCAGAAATCCGTTTCAGGCTATTCTGAATCATATTCTGAAGTTTTAAAACTGCATTAATAATTCCCCGTCATCACAATACCCAAGAGAAAATCCACATCTCAAACGTACGACGCCCCAAAAAATTTACGGACTCAGTAGCAAACGCATGGGACCCTAAACTAGACAAAACTGAAATCCTTGCAAGTAAATTCGGACTAAAGGTGACACGCGAAGACTTGATAACCCTAAAAGACAATAACTGGCTGAATGACGTAGTAATTAACATTTACATGGAACTGATAGACGAACGAAGCCGACGCAACGACAACCTACCAAAATCCTACTCTTTCAACAGCTTCCTATACGTATCCTACAAATTTGGCGGTTACGAACGAGTTCGAAAATACACCAAAAAGTCGGACATATTTAGCAAAGACATAATCCTGATCCCCATTTTCAAATCCTCCCACTGGAGATTAATCGAAATTAAAACAAAAACAAAACAAATAAACTACTACGACTCTTTGAACAAGGACGGAACCGAAATTTTACAAGACATAATCCGCTACTTAGAAAGTGAACACCTAGACAAGAGGGGAACACCACTAGACACACAGAACTGGAAACTTTCGACTCCACCTAACACACCCCAACAGAACAACGGAAACGATTGTGGCGTTTTCCTATGCCAGTTCGCAAAACTCCTTACGATTAACGAACAACTCCCTAAAACTCTAGACGCCCAAACATTAAGAGAACAGATCTGTTACGAAATCCTAAAAACGGACTTACTCTAAATGTTACAGGAAAACCTTTTTCCTCGTCCATGGATTACTCGTCTTTCTCCTCGGACAGACAGACTCGACAGACCAGACCATCAAAAAATAACCCTCAACCCGGGATTACTAGCCAGCCGTCTGGGACCGACAAAAATAGTGGAAGGATACCACACACTCACACACCATTATGACCTAACCGAACTCATTTCTAGAACACAATCGATGAAAGAGACTTACATAAAAACCTTGCAAAAATCGACACAATCCACACTAGATCACAGTCAAACCCAACTCCTAATGCACACAATAAACTCAACCCTCGAACTAATTGAACAAAAACTGAGTGACATTCACATCCCGTGGACGCCCAAAAGAAACAAACGTGGACTAATCAACGGATTAGGATCATTGGTTAAATTCATAACAGGTAACTTAGATCAAAAGTATAACTCCATCCTGGAACAAATTCAACGAAACCAAAAGGACTTCCATTCCCAACTGAAGCTCAATTTTCAATTAACACCGCGGTCCAAGAAAATTTTGATAAAATAGTTGAAATTGCCCAAAACAACGTTGAATTAAAAAGGGAATGATTTCATTACAACATCAAAATCCAAATTACCGACATTAGCGATAACGCATTTTTTTATGTATGTATGTATGTATGTATATATGTTTGTATGTATGTGTCATTCTAGACGATAACTGTCCGTAGAATTGTGCTAGAAACTTCAAACAAATTTTAAAATGTCAAGGACACAAAACGAAAATTCAAGTTCGTTGGCCAGCATGATCGGATTACATCTTCGGGTTGAAATTTTCAAAAATGTTGTCAAAAATTTCAAAATAGCCTGTTTTGCGATTTGTTGTGCGAAATAATTTTTTCAGCATACTAACATGTGGTATATTCGGAATCAGCGTAAAATTTCCTATAAGAATAGTTTTCAAAGTTCAAGTTTTCAAAAATTTCAAAGTTGAAAAATCAGTCAAAAATCGGAATAATGCCGTTCGTTAGTTGTAAAAATCGGTAATATTTGCATGAAACATTGTCCAAATTCAGATTGAACTACTCTTATGGAAGTATCCCTGTATAACCAATCCTAGAACCATGCTGTTTAAAACGTAGGCGCTTGTTACAAAAAAAAAATGTAATCACAACTGATGAGTTTACTCTGTGAAATATTCCGTCCTCCGATTCTCTCGGTCGCTCTCTTTAATGTTTTATCCTCATCTGTTTGAGGACTTGATGTAGCTTTAATACTGACTGTGACTTAGAAAATATCAGCCATGAAATTATGAAGAAGTTCTATTTATTTACGTACTAGCACGCAGACCCAAGGCCTCGCTCCGCTCGGCCGTCAGTAACGTTAATCTCAAGGCCTCCCTCTATCGAAATCTATGAATATTTACCTACATTTGTCTTTAAATCTACAAGATTAGTTTAATAATAATAAAGTATGAGTACCTTCTAATTTTTTTAATAATTTGATTCCTTGTTTGTCTATCAAAATCATATACTAAAATTTCTCTACACGATCAATAGCGACTGAAACGTCGAAGATTTCTTCAAAAATTCGCTCATGGGGTCATGATGCATGACTGGACTTTTTCTGATACTGACTTTCAATCATTCGGTTCACTGATAAAAGTGATAAGCGTGTGTCTTCTCCGTGAATTCTGCTTTCCTGGTGAGTTCTTCTTTTTTATTTATGTAGTTTTCTTTTGAAAACTGATGTACTATGTTTACATGATATTCAGATATACTGGTGCAACGGGAATTAGGGGTTTGAGCGTTCAGATCACTGTTTTGAGATTTCATCATGTCCGACCTTGTTCCTTTCCATGCAATTTCCAGTTTTCCATTTCTTTTTCAGTGTAGACTGCAGGCAAGATATTCTATCAGTAAATGTTTCAATAAAGCTTCTGAAAAATCTTTGTCGTGTTTTTTTACATTTTGCTACATTCACCGAATTTTCGGTTCTGGGGGAAAAATAATTATTGGAAGAGGTTCCAGACCTGAATTGCATCACAGTGGGTAAAATAAAAACATACCTACGTCACACATTTATTTATTTATTTATTTATTTTAATCATACAAATGCATTTTATACATATGGTACAAATTGAACAACTTAAGCTACTCACTTTCGATTTCAACATCTACGCCTACATCTACGCCTAGCAGTTGTAACAATCATTTTGAGGCTTCGGAATTACGCTAAATCCTCAAGAATAGCACGAGAAAAAATACCAATTATTATAGGTATTGCGGGTTAGCATACCTCACATCCCATCCTCCACACGGATGGTGTCATATGACACAACCCTGAAAACCCCACATTATTTTGAGGTGAAACACCCGTGTGTTCACCCATTTCAGACTCGCGTTGAATGTGTTAGATGGCCATTGTTGGATTGTAATGAATGTTACCTGCGTATTCATTTTATACTTTTAAATTAAAATATATTCCATGCTAAGAAATTTTACACCATATGAAGACCGCTATATGCAAAACACCCTAAGTGCCCATCCCCTTGCATAACTTATTTTGGTAACCAGGAAGGTCAAATTTTAGTTTATTTAATACATTTCAGCCTGCGATCTGATTCTTATATCACAAAATGTTGAAGAAAGGGTTGAATATGAAGTAGTTATGTAATGAAAACTTTAAATTGCAGATGTGGGTCCATGCAATGCACGGGTAACCGGCTAGTCTAAATAAAAATCTTGATTTTTTTTTGGGATAACCATGGAATCATGCTCTCAACGCCCTTCATCTTCCCGGCAGTCCATTTTTTTGGAGGAAGGGTAGCGGACTGAAGATCCGCTGTCTTTCGCAATGGTCATCGGGCCGTAAAAACTGTTTACCGACTGTAGCTCAAACATGGCCAAAATTCTGTTTTTTATCCCCCCACCGTTATCTGACCGGAAGATTGTTTTTGTTTTAGGCGATTTAAGATTTGCTGAATGAGTAGTTATGAATGCAGGTGCCGATTTCGTTACAGCCCCGAATTCCCAGTCTCGTCCCAAAAATAGAAGAAGTCATCACCGCCATCGACGATATGAATCCCAAGGTTGATACATGTCAGTTGTCTGCTACAATACATTTGGGATGTGGACAAAGTCAACTTAAACCGAATGAAGGGAATCTTATTTTGCACTTGTTTTATTATTTGTTCGTTCCAGAGTAAAAAACATCAATCGAAGGATCATAGAGGAAGCATATCAACGCAGGTAACGTTGTGCAACAGAATGGGCACTTAGATTTTATTTGGTTTGAAATTTATAAACGAATCGCTCGGAGCTCTACTATCGCTCAGAAACTTCAGTTTTCTTATGGCACATAAGGTCCGAATCCATTAAAAAAAGTCCAGTCATGCAGCATGACCCCATGAGCGAATTTTTGAAGAAATCTTCGATATTTCTATCGCTATTGATCGTGTTGAGAAATTTTAGTTCATGATTTTGATAGACAAACATGGAATCAAATTATTAACACATGCACAGAGTAAACTCATCAGTTGTGATTTTTTTTTTTTTTTTTTTAAGCACCTACTACCTACGTTTTAAACAGCATGGTTCTAGGATTGGTTATACAGGGATACTTCCATATGAGTAGTTCAATCTGAATTTGGACAATGTTTCATGCAAATATTACCGATTTTTACAACTAGCGAACGGCATTATTTCGATTTTTGACTGATTTTTCAACTTTGAAATTTTTGAAAACTTGATACATATTCTTATAGGAAATTTTACGCTGATTCCGAATATACCACATGTTAGTATTCTAAAAAATTATTTCGCACAACAAATCGCAAAAAACAGGCTATTTTGAAATTTTTGACTACATTTTTGAAAATTTCAACCCGAAGATGTAATCCGATCAAGCTGGCCAACGAACTTGAACTTTCGTTTTGTGTCCTTAACATTTTAAAAATTTTTTGAGGTTTCTAGCACAATTCTACGGACAGTTATCGTCTGGAATGACACATACATACATACATACATACATACATACATACATTAAAAAAATGCGTTAAACTTCAGAATATGATTCAGAATAGCCTGAAACGGATTTCTGCATAAAATTTTTTCAAAAATTCACATTCTACAAATTTTGAGGCGAGAGTAATAGCTTAATTTTTTTTCAAAATATCGCTTTTCTATGATTTTTCAAAGTTTCCTGTAGGTACTGGTGATGTCACACTTTTTTTCAAAAATCATACAAAGAGAACCTCACATCATAGGAGAGGTTGGAGGGTAGGTTGGTGCCAAATTTCTTAGATTGGGAACTTCTTCTTTTAGCGAATTTTTGAAGAAAATTAAGCTATTGCCTCGCCTCAAAATTTGTAGAATGTGCATTTTTGAAAAAACTTTATGCAGAAATCCGTTTCAGGCTATTCTGAATCATATTCTGAAGTTTAACGCATTTTTTTATGTATGTATGTATGTATGTATGTATGTATGTAGTATGTATGTGTCATTCCAGACGATAACTGTCCGTAGAATTGTGCTAGAAACTTCAAACAAATTTTAAAATGTTAAGGACACAAAACGAAAGTTCAAGTTCGTTGGCCAGCATGATCGGATTACATCTTCGGGTTGAAATTTTCAAAAATGTAGTCAAAAATTTCAAAATAGCCTGTTTTTTGCGATTTGTTGTGCGAAATCATTTTTTCAGCATACTAACATGTGGTATATTCGGAATCAGCGTAAAATTTTCTATAAGAATAGGTATCAAGTTTTCAAAAATTTCAAAGTTGAAAAATCAGTCAAAAATCGAAATGATGCCGTTCGCTAGTTGTAAAATTTCTCTACACGATCAATAGCGACTGAAATGTCGAAGATTTCTTCAAAAATTCGCTCATGGGGTCATGCTGCATGACTGGACTTTTTAAAAATAGTACCTTTTTCGAACCTATGGGTAATTCTTATTGGCGTAGTCTTCGTGGCTTAGTGGATAAGTTAAAATACTACGGAAGATGAGGCCTCAGATGTTGTTGAATTTTTTTTTTTTTTTTTTTTTTTTTTTTTCTTTATTTGGGGATATAAGGACATTTACACACTCGCGCCTTTACCGGGGTAGGTTCGGCCTATGGTTGGGGAGGGCGGTCACTGTATTTGAATTTTTTAGACATTTGGTAGAGCTCATTAGCAACGTCTAGTGATAGTAAGGGATGGGTGGGGGCGGTCCGGGCAGCACACAAGAAAGCTTGGGCAAAGTGTGGACAATTATAGAGAGTTTGTGGCGACTTCAACTCAACGACACCCGATACCACAATCTTGAGGGAGCATATGAAGATGCTAACCCAAATGGAACTGGGGCACTGTTGCCTTAATTTAAATTTCACGCTAACGGTGGTTGGGCAACGCGATATTTTCCCCCGCTAACCTGTAGTCTACAAGGTGTCTGATCAACTTCTTTATTTCGATATAAAACACCGACTTTCAATCCTAAATTCGAATTTAATGTTAGTTTCAGTACAAATACGGAATAGTTTTTCATTTTTAGTTTTCGATTCGTAAACAGGGCATGGATTTAACGCAAAGATAGTAAGCCACAAGCGGGAAACACTGTAGTTTAGTTGCTACTTATAGGTAATTATTGCCGTTACGAACTTCATGTTTATGGGTTTTCCATTGGGTAAAAAGTATGAAAATCAACAGGTAGGAAAAAGTATTCATCTCTATGACAATGAACCAGGAATTTACCTGATAATCGTCACTGGAAGCAGCACTTCACGCAATGTTCACGAAAAAACTGCTGAGAGATCAGGCAAACTAAGAACGATACTGCGAAGAAGTAATGTCTTAAAACTCAGGTTTCTCATTTAAAATATGTGGAATAATAATAATAACAAGGCTGCAATCGACCAATTGAGCCTGTGTGCAAAAGAACGGACTTTTCGATCGAGTTGAAGGCTAGTAAAGCTAGACGCAGAGGCGGACTTCAGATAGAAGATTCGGTTTCTACACGACTTGAAACGTAAAATAACCAGGTTTGAGGGGTGTTCAAATAAACCTATCCGCTACATCAACATAATTAGTAGGTAATGGGGCATTTGAAAAAAAAAAAAAAAAATATTATTTACTTCACCAGTTTTCGAGTAATTTTGAGATGACCAGTAGTGTTACATTTACAGGAAGGTTAGGTTGAAGTCGTGTGCCTTTAGATCCCCAAACGGGTGACGTTAAATGAGCCATTCTAACGTATAACGTTGCTAACATCCCCTCAAGGTCACGTACTCTTGGGTACGTTATGGTGACGTTAAGGGCACGTTAGTGGTCACCAAAAACTTTCTTGTTTCTACACCTGGCTGTTGTTCACCCTGAAGCAACAGAGTGGAGTTACTTTAAGCCCTTGATGGAACTCAAAATAATTACTATCAGTCTTTCTTGTCTTCCGATGAGATAAAATCGCGCTCTCCGAGAGAGTTCTTCCTCTCTTTTTTCAACGTCTTGTCCTTGTTATCTGCAGTTACTGTGCGCCTAATCTACAGCCCCGATTAATTACCTAATATGCGATTAGTGGAACTTTCTGGCTGTCCCATTGTTGATGGTTGGGATGGATTGTGCTAAGTGCAATCGTGATTTGTTTTCCCCGCGAATGACAGCAAAGTGCAGTAAACGTAGCTTAATTAATTTTTTTTTTTTTTGTAATTGTTAATAATTGTGTTTTTGTGTATTTACTTTCATTTCCTGAGTCCTGAATTAGTTTTATATTTCATTTTTGAATAATTAATTGTATTTATTCATTAAGATTAAGGATTAAATTAATATATATATGTACAGGGTGCGGCAGAGAGGACGGATGGTTTTAAAAATAAAATAGTTAATTTTTACTCAAAAACAAATTTATTGATGCAATCAGGTTCGCAAGGAAATAGCATTTGAGACAGTCAAGTGTGAAAAATCACATCAGGCATGTGGTGGCCGAAATTGTTGATGCAGTGCTGGAGGCGTTCTTGGAAGTTCGCGTTGATTCGTTCCAACATTACCCTACGTCGTAATGATCACCAAATTCTTTTCCCCTGAATTACAACAGCGACGTGTTCCAACCCGAGGAGTGTGGTTCCAGCAGGATGGGGCGACCGCCCACACAGCCAGAGCATCAATGGACGATATTCGCCCTCTCTTCCCTGGTCGCCTTATTTCCAGGTTTATCGATATTCATTGGCCTCCTCGGTACCCACATTTATCCATATGCGATTTTTTCTTATGGGGACACCTCAAGGCTTAGAGTATAAGTGAACAAGCCCCGAACTCTGAACGAATTGAAGGACGCAATTCGTGTGGAAGTCGCCCAAGTTGAGAGAGTATGTTGGAGATAACGTTCAAGAACGCCTCCAGCACTGCATCAACAATTTCGGCCACCACATGCCTGATGTGATTTTTCACACTTGACTGTCTCAAATGCTATTTCCTTGCGAACCTGATTGCATCAATAAATTTGTTTTTGAGTAAAAATTAACTATTTTATGATTTTTTTAAAAACCGTCCGTCCTCTCTGCCGCACCCTGTATATAAAAATCAATTGCTGTTCGTTAGACTCGCTAAAACTCGAGAACGGCTGGACCGATTTGGCTAATTTTGGTATTAAATTATTTGTGAAAGTACAGAGAAGGTTTAAAAGGTTTACAATTTCAAATCTGCCCCATAGGGGATGTTTTAGGGGAGGAGGGGGAATGGGGTATCTTTGTCATCAGTGAACAAACTGGGGATTTGATTGTCGAGTATGTGTGGATTACTCCAATTCACGTCAATGACTACTTTTTTCAAAATTTTAAAATCCGGCCCACAATGGAGGGGGAGGGGGTGTGGAAGTTAAAGCGTTTCGAACGTCACTGAACGAACTGGGGATCTGAGTTGTTTAATATATTAGGAGTATTCTAACTTAAATCACAGGCTACTTGGAAATTTTCCAATCTAACCCATAGAAGGGGGTGTTTTTTTGGGAAGGGGGGCAAAGGGGGTATCTTTGTCATCACTGAACGAACTTTTTATTGTCGAATATGTTTGGATAACTCCAATTAAAGTCAAAGACTACTTTTTTTCAAATTTTTGAAATCTGACCTTGTGGTGAGGGGAGGGGGGGAGAATGTTCTATTCTCTCTCGATTCTATCAGGATTACTTAAACTTGGGTCTCAGGCTATTTAATAATATTTAAGTCATCCTGTGCAACGCACGGGTGAACCAGCTAGTTAATAAATAAAACCATGGCTTCCAAGCTCAGTAATCTACAACTCCATTCAACTGTGCAGGTAGCTGAGGTAGTGTGATCCCTTTAGGAAGGTGGAAAGAAAGCCTTCCGAAATCCACGGAGCAGCACTACCTTTCAATAAGAGCAGTTTTCAAATTTTATCTGTAAAAGGTTTTTCACTTATTCAATCTAAGGGGCTGATGATGACGTTCTTACATCGAAAGCGCTCGCTTTCTGCACACGACCTGCTGGTGATGACGGACTCCTTCGAAGGGTAAATATGTATATCATAAAGATTTCTGTTGTTCTCTAACTTTCTAGTTTGAGGAATTAATTAGGCATTTCAAGGATGGCATAGGGAATTCCTTCCAAATAAAACGAATCGTTTTGAGGATGGTTAATTTCCAGCGTGATTAAACTGATAGCCAAGAGTATCTGTACTTAGGACAATCAGTTTGAGTCCTGTTTCAATGTAATATTTCAAGTAACACTCGCATACACTCATTTGATGTAATAAAATATCCAGAAACCGGAACGTTCAGTCGTACCCATCGCGATTACATTATCGTCCCTTCTACGGGTATGAAGTACCTATATAACTAGAACGAGCCAAATAACTCGCAACGAAGTTGTGACGACCAATAGCATCAGGGTAATGACGGCGACCGTGTCATGGTGCGGGTGTGGTGCGTAAAAAGTGCCCCGGAGTTACTCGAGTTGGGCATCTCGGTGGGAGTGCTCCGTGGTATCACCACCCGCGTCCTGAGGGGTTCTTACTTGAACGTGGTCATTTTATAGGGGCACTTCCTCTCAACCCACTCTTCCTCCTCATCCTTCTGCAAATTCCCTCATCCTTAGGGCGCGTCGGGTAAACCAGGGCCTCCTCCCCATTTCTTTTATTTATTTATTTATTTGTTATCTCAAGTTATTGGTGAGCCCTCTCCGCCTTTGAGGGAAGTTTCATTAAAAAAAAAAAAAAAGGAGGGTGCGTGTGTGTGTCGGCACAGTCTCCTCCGTGACCCTCCAGCCACCCCTACGATCCCTGATTAATTTGAAACGCACACACAGAAGCAAGTAATGCACACAAGAATTACAAACAGTAGAATGGATGACACGGTGGAAGATGAATGGAAGGACGAGCAGAAACTCATGAAATGACCAACAGTCCTGAATGTCAAGGTTGATTTATTACCGAGAGAAAAAAAGCTGAAATAGTGTCCAACTGGCTTAACTGACTTTACAGAGACGAATATTAGCAGCCAAAATTTGGTGAATTAACGGCTTAATTTTTTTTTCGACAATAATTAATAATTAAACCGTTTGGAAAACCTCCCTGAAACGTTCCTGTCATGCAGCATAACTTCATGACCGAATTTTCATAATTTTCATCTTATTATTTCTAGCTATTTATTCAGATGTATGAGTACTATGTGAGCAAAAGAAATGTTAACGCAAATATGTACGGGAGAAACAGAGGTTTGAAAATCGTAAAGTGCGTCGTAAATATCTCGAGAACGGTTTGTTTCGCGATTGGTCTCTTTTGGTTCAGCGTGCATAAAAATACATTTAAAAAAAATGATACCTCAAACTTAAAAAAAAAAAAAATTTATATCAAACTCATGATGTTAACGTAAAAAAAAAAAAAAAACCTTCAAAATGTAATATGGAGTAACTGATAGCTTTTGCAGGTTAACGATTTCCGGCTGATAGGAAATTGGAACAACAGTTTTGTAGCTCGATCCATTCGCAACTTGTAATGTGTGAGTATATATATATATATATATATATATATATATATATATATATATATATATATATATATATATATATATATATAATATATACACTGTATTGGTTATTGTTCTACTGAACTATGTATTATATAAATTAAATTTAATAGAAATTTCACAAATAGAAAGAGAAAAGAAAGTTCTAATATTTCGATTTAAATCTTTTTCAAAGTTAGAAGAATAAGTAATGGTTTTTTTTGAATTTAGGGACCTGGGATTGTTCAATTCATTAACATCGCTGTATAGTTGTTCGATGTCATTCACAGTGGAATTAACTAAATCAGAAACATTCATTCATGATTCATTTCAGATAACTTGAGTAAGTTCAGTTGATATATTTTTGAAACATTATTAGTATATCCTGCAATATTTTCTTCTTCAGAGCTCTTTGTTGTTTAAGAATCGTTTCAGAATGTCACAAAACGGTTTTGAAGTAAGAACAATTTAGAAAAATGTTCATATTGAAATAACAGCTTCACTTCTTATTAAAATTTGCAAAACGCACTTAAATTTCATTAACAAGCGATACAGATCGAAAAATCTTCAGAAAATTCCGAAAATTCGACATCTCTGCTCGAAGAATACTTTTTAGACCAAGTTTTTCTGCCATAGGATTGCACGTTATCAACTTCCTTCCACCCAAAGTGCACGAATTTCAAAACAATTTAACATAAATATGAAACAATACTTTACGAAAATTCGCTCATAAATCATGCTGCATGACTGGAACTTTTTTTTTTTTTATCATTTGCTTCTTTTTTACTACTTAAGTTGTAATCATGGTTTGCCTCTGATAGAAGGTAGGTTTAATTTAAAATAAATAAAAACAGTTTGTATAATGAAATTTACGTTTATTATAGGCCTCGTACAAATGCCGAACGATTTGGTTCGACATTAGTTAACTTAAGAAAGACCTAGAAACGGTCTATGATTACGGACCAATATTCATTACCTACCTCAACATCCCCTACGGGTGGGAAATAACCTGAACAACTTTCGACAATCTCATTTACGATCTGGTAAAATACTCGTACCAAAATTTGATTAGACAGCTTAACTGATCTCAAAAAGAAAAAAAACCGCAGGAAATAATCTTTCAAGGAAAATTCAACGAGAAATGTATCCAATATAACTCCTTTACGAAGAATTCCAACAACCAGATGGCGAATTAAATTCTTCTTCACGCTGAAAGATTTTCCCCAACTCAAATTACCAAATTATTTCAGGAAGTTGGCTCTCCCGCTTTTGAGAGGAGTTTTATTCAAATTTAATTCTTTTGGTTTTACGCTAAGAATGAGTTATTATTTAACGTGCCTACGTACGTACAACGCTGATTTATTTTCAACTGGAGTTCGAGTAAATCATTTTCTTCTTATTTTATGGCGTCGGTATAAACACAAGAGTTATTCATTCTTCTTCGCGTTCATGCTGAAAGGTTTGAAAGAAAAACTTTCCACCCAGGCCTCCCGCTCACCAAATATTTGAATGCCTTGAAACTTTCATCCGTTAATAAAAAGAAACGTTGACTCGGAACGTTGAAGAACGACCATCTATAAAGTTTCAACTAAGTTCGTTGTCGAGCCCGGAGATGTGGCTCCATCTAAGGCCAAACTTTAGAAGTTCTAGTTAGATAGGGATATATTACAATTTACAAGTAATGAACAAAATTTTAGGTTCGAATTTGCTAGATTTTCAATTTTTAAATTTACGTAGAGGTCTCCAGATTTGTCAAATGAGAAAATTCGTTGGTTCCATGGAATAAATACTCGGAGAGGAAAAGGATCTATTTTGACGCAGGAGCTGAAGTGGGTGGGATCGTTGTGCCCGCTAATCCTTTTCAAGCCTGTCACCCTCACATGTGCCGCTCGCACTGCACACGTTTTCTAAATGTATCCATCCTGCCATGCGCTCGCCCGTTTTAAATTCAAATAATTATCACTTATTGTAAATCCTTTATATTCCAGTCATGAATTCACAACTGAGCGTATACAACCTTCTTATCATTCATTCTGATGTCATTCAATGATTGATTCACGTATCTTGAATGGTGAATGGGAGGGGGGGGGGGGTGTCCCTAGCTATGCAACAGATTTTTAAGTATATACTGTCGTAACTCGAACTTTGCATTTGAATAGGTGCGAAGATTCTCCCAAATAAAACTCATGAACAGGTGCGCTGCTCGTGGGTTTCTAATTACCGCACTTCTACTTTAGTGAAGAGAAGACTTCAGCCGAGAATATATAAACCTTGAGCACTGCAGCTAGGGCACCATTGTAGTCCATCATTCTATTAAATCAAATTCGCCTATTCTATACTCTCTTCCAAGCTTTCACCAAACTTCCCTTCTTCTCCCTTCGTCCAACAATTTCACTGCCGGTTCAAAGTCTACCAACACCTTCAAACCCCACAACCAACAGTTTCAATACCAGGTTGTAAAACTCATTTTTACTGACTGTTTAAGTAGCAGGTGGACGTATTTTTGTGGTCAATTTTTTTAGTATCGCTCTATGCTAGTCATAACCAACGGTTTGTAACAGAGTTACCGTCATCGAGGTCCCGTCGGGGCTTCAGAGATAGCACTGTCATCGTCCCGTTGGTGAAACAACGGGCGTCGCTGCCTTTCTCGTGTTCAAGAGAAGCTGGGTTTGGCGTTGGATGGGCTTTCCAGGTCCCTGGAAACCAATTCACTCCGAACATGGCTCATTAAAAGCTATTAGTAGGAGTGGTATCTCTCTGACGGGATGCTGTTACCTCCTCTACCTTTTTATCGAGGATTTAGGCCCCCATTGCACCTCTGGGGTGGTACCTAGATTACTTATAGGTTTCAATACTGGGTGATAATTCCTCTACACCCAGCAGTTCAAGTACCGGGCTGAGACGTATTTCCCTTCCGAGAGTATCGAAGAATTACGTTTCTATTAGTCAATAAAATTAACTTCATTTTCTCACAAAGTCATTCATTCAAAGCTAGTCTCACTTAGCTCACGCACGTTCAATGCACAACATATACCATATCCAAGTCAAATTCGACCTTTTCCAAGTCAAATTTAACCTTGTACCTGTCAAATTCAACCTTACCAATTCAAATTTAACCTTTTACCTGTAAAATTCAAACTTTTCCAGTGAAGTTCAACCTTTCCCCAGTGAAATTTCACCTTTCCCAGACGAATTCAACCTTTTCTAAACCAAATTCAACGTTTTCCATTTCAAACTTAGCATTTAGTCATTCTAGGTTTTAATTTATTTTCAATAATGAATCTTTGTGATTGGCCAAGAAAAAAAATCGAAACCCCCATCAAAATTTATTACCATACGTTTCAAGGGAAAACAAATGGCTGACGCATTGAAAAATCAAGATCTCCAAAACTTTCGGAATACCCGAGAGTAAATTTTTTGGCTGTCGTTTAATGGTAGGTACCTATAAACCCAAAGAATCAAATGAAACTGCCCGGATCGCAGTACATCCATCTGCTTGGCTTCCCTAAGGTCTATAGGTAACTTTGACAAAAAATAATGATCATCAACGTGGGAGTGAATCAGACCTGGTGAATCATGATAAAATCGCCTCATAAACTATGACGATTGTGTCAGCTGATATAATTCCAATGAAAACTTCACAAAATCGAGTAAATCACAACTTTTGTCACCCAAGATGGACTAGTAAAGCGTAGGTAGATGATTTATGTTATCTCATCAATTTTTAGTTGATGAGTGCTCACCTCAATAGCAATATACTTAGATTCTGGTGTACTAATATTTACTGATTTACTATTCAGACTAGTAAAGTGAAGGTGTTTAATTTGATTCAATTAAAATCCACTCGGTAGGCATCTAGGCTTAGGCAGTTATATTTAGATAATGTAAAACAAATCGGCAATTATAGACAAGGGTCTCCGTAGAAGGGCTATTCAATGCAGACATAATAAACCTTTGTGAAATGATTGGCAGCGTTTTTTAATTTGAAAATCAACGTTTTATCAATCAACATTCTATAACACGATAATTTACGGAAATTCGCTCATACTATCATGCTGCATAACTGGAACTATTTTCGTATTTGATGTGTAGGAACCAAACAACAGAAGGTACAAATATGGCAATCTAATTAATCAACACCTAAAACTGTGCAGCATATTTCGAATGTCTAAGAAGTCTACCTAAACCTGCTGAATTTCATCGAAACGGCAAATAGTTCCGAAATTACAGCCTGTAGCACGGAACAAATATACCAACGAACACACAGACGAATACAGGCTGAGTCAACGTAGAGGTCTCATTCTTTCGTCAATTTAGCAACGCGCGGTCAAATTGGACAGTGGAATGTAAGTCATCTGTTGATAGAGGAGATGCAATATTCCGGCTTTGATTGGACCGGGGATCAGCTTGGCGAGCGATGGTTCTACGGAGTCTATTGGGCGCACGACACTGTTGGCTCACACATACGTGGGGTTTTAGCATGAAATCGATAGCTGGACCTTGTGAGGGATAAGGGATCCCCCCATTCATATGGATGTGTTTCTCTCATGATTAGATGAACTCCCCTTTTTCAGCCTGAGGTTGGATACAACCTTTTCAAGACCACGCGATCCCCTTCGCTATTATTAATTTCAAGGCAACCCTGAAACGTCCGCCGTCTCATCTCCTAAATGTACGGTTCTCAGGACGAAATGCTTTTCCTCCGTACGGTATCGAATCTACGACGGATTTTTTTACGAAGAGCTCAAACTCCATCTGCTTTAAGCTGGATGAGAATCAAATACATACTCTTGATGCCGTTGTCTTTCGATTCGAAATTCGTTCAGCAAAACTCGTAGGCAAGACATTCTCTTGAACTCATATTATCACTCTAAATTATGACTTACGATCACTATCTTACAAATTGGTGTAATATGCAACAACCAAGTTAGAAGTAAGATAATTTATTCTATGGTTTGGTACGTGGACTAACTGCTGCAAATTATTACTCAAAGGTTTCTTGTTATGCACTAGGTAACCCTTCTACCCAGATCTAATTAATGAAATAAAAGTTCCAGTCACACTACATGATTTTGAGCAAATATTCGTAAATTATCGTATTTTATTATGTTGCACTGTTTTGAAATTTGAGCACAAAAGGACAAAGAAATTGTTAAATACCAATTTAATGACGAAAAAACTCGTATAAATAGCGTTCTGTTTCAAAAAGATTTTGAAGTTTATCGAATTTTTGTTTAAAAAGAAATGGCGTCAAAAATGTTAATACGTTTCAAAATTTTCGAAAAATTTCTTTGTTGAAATCGATTTTGAGACATCCCAAAATGAATCTCATAATTTAGCTCTTTTCCATTATATGACTCCCATAGTTTAACGATTTTGCATATATATATATAGCATTCGCACTTTGAATTGAACCTTTCGCGAATTGAATTAAACTTTCCGCAAATTGAATTAGTCTTTCCGCAAAATGAATTAGACTTTTCGCAAATCTGTTTTTTTTAGTCAACAAAAAAATTTCAATTTCAACAAAATGTGTAATTGTAAGCACAATCATGCAAGTGATGACACGAACACGAAAACTGTAGATTTAAACATCATCCAGCACCTCATGAGGTTAATCTGAAGGTAAGTAAACTATTTATTTATTAATAACAAAACTGCTCATGCAACTTATCCTTTTACAGTTGTTATTTTAATTTAGGTATAGGCAAAAATAATTCTAAAGGCAAAATTTAATGGATAGGAGGTCATCCAAGAGCAGCTGTTGGGAGCAGCCGAAACATATCCATCACGTAATTTGCACAAATGCTGAGCCGTTGTATGAAGAACTTTGGTACCTACCAAGCAACAGGGAGGGATCAGTGTTCCTTTCTTAATGTTATTGATCTTTTCACGTATGTAGATCTAATTCAATTTGCGGAAAGTTTAATTCAATTTGCGGAAAGTCTAATTCAATTTGCGGAAAGTCTAATTCAATTTGCGAAAAGTTTAATTCAATTCGCGAAAGGTTTAATTCAAAGTGCGAATGCTATATATGTATATATATATATATATATATATATATATATATATATATATATATATATATATATATATATATATATATATATATATATATATATATATATACTCACACATTACAAGTTGCGAATGGATCGAGCTACAAAACTGTTCTTCCGATTTCCTATTAGCCGGAAATCGTTAACCTGCAAAATCAATCAGTTACCCCATATTTTGGGCGATAATTTAAGATTGAGATTAAAACACCGTTCTTGCGCCCAAAAAAAAATCAAGCATTTCAAATGAAAGAGGGAGAGCATGGCCACCACTTTTTAGCACAATAAATTGGTCAAATTTGAAGAGAAAAAAACCTATAAAAATCACTAAAATGTCTAAAAACTGCTAAAAATGGTTTATCAATAATAACCAGAACATTAAAAAATATGTGTCCAATTACAATTGAAATTACAACCGATCGTAATAACAGGCATCACAATGTTTAAATTTTAAATTATGTTGACCTTAAACACCACTACCTAACTACGAATAGTAACTTTTAGTTGCAGAAGCACCTCTGAAAGCCATCATTCTAGCAAACTGTTCATCACCAGTACAAGTTTGCAGAATGCTACATCAGCAGATTGCCACTTCCATCGCTGGATGCCTCATCTAGTAAATACGAACCTTAATCCCAAATGGTTCAACTTAACGTTGATGGAACTTGCTACCTATATTATATGGTAGATTAGAAGGTTCTATTATTGTTCTCTCGCAGTAGTTATAGTGATGGGACTGCAAGTTTGGTTTGTCAGTAACTTGATGACAAAATGTTTCGTCTGATGTGAGACGGAGGTATCTGAGTTTATTATAATAATCTCAGACGTGTCAGCCAACTAAACCATTCCAGGAACGACCAGATGTTAATTTCATAAGTTTCTAACTTGGAAGAATATATGCATCCCATTACCTTTACCAACTTCAATCCCGGAGCCATGTTCAAAACCAAATGTTTAAATTCCAGTAAGACAACGAGAATGAGATATAATCTCTTTCTGAAAATCACTCATAAGAAGAGCTTAGACTTAAACTGCACAAACAATCGTTACAAATCAGAGAAATACGTGTGAATGTGGGTAGGTGGTGTCTCCTTCTCCAAATGGATTGTAGGGGTTGAGGGTGGAAGAAAATGAGGAATCTTCCAGAGCAAGATATGTTTATTGGAGTGTCGACTAGCATCGCCTATATGGCCTCTTCAGAACATCTACGTGGTACAGGTGGATTATACGCTGTAATCATTCAAGTTAGGAATGTGATACTGTGTTATTTTAAAATACGATGTTTAATTTTTAATGTGAAAAAACTATTTTCCGTGGCAACCAACAAATTAAAATCACGTATCGTGTTTTCTCACGTCGTAATGTTGCTCAAACCCAATTTCAGCTTTCTTCGTCTATTAGGAGACAAATGAGCTACCGAGCTCACTCAGCTGCTCAGGGTGGATCCTCACTTGGTCAATCGTATAGAGCAGGTCAACCTTACACAGTCAATCGTACATATAGACGCTCAATACCAAATTTCAGCCTGCTAGGTATATTAGGAGAGGAGGATCTAGCCTCTGACCGGTATGTTGTCCCATCATACCAGGCGCTTCCTAGCGCTATTTTCTTCTCGGGTATCACTCCTTCTGTCTCTACTATTTACTTTTATCCCCATCGTGTCATCTTGTACCAGTCAATCCCTTAGTAAAAATGAAGATTAGTTGGGATTGTAGATCAGAATGATGTGTATAGTTTGGTGGTCTGGATGCTCGAAAGATCGCATCTCAAAAAGACATAACATCAAGTAGTAAATCCCTTAGTAAAACGCTGCAAATTATTGCACAAAGGTTTATTATTTTTTCAATTGAGTATGATCGTAGTTTTAGTTGGCTAGCGTACGTCCAGACTCCTCGGCGTGTCCTACTTCGAGTTGCCACAACCTATACTTCTATAATTATATACGCATGATAATATTTCTCGATTTGAGCTCCTATCTATTCAAATAGTTATTGCCTTAATAATATCATTATCTAAGTACGTACGAAAAGTCGAGAGGATATTTTATTAAATATGCGTAGGAAAAGCTTTGGTATTAACACACAAATATGACCTTGAAAAAAACATATTCATGCCTCGAACGAACGCCGGCGCCGTACCCACCACAAGCCGCGGCGCCGGCGCCTCCTCTCACTCCACCCCCCCCCCTCCCCCCCCTCTCCACCCACCGTGACCCCCTGCCAAGCGTGCCAGGCGTGCGCGCGTCGTAAAAGACACTTTTTTGCCCGTTTTTGGCCCATAGCATCTATGCGAGTAAAGCGATCGGGATGGTTACACGTTAGGACCAACTAGACCCCAAATGGAGTCTATGTGCGAAAGAACAGGTTTTTTAAGTCAATTCTTAGGCCTTTTATGGCCCGGACGGCGGACGGCGAACGGCGGACGGCGAACGGCGGACGGCGGACGGACATTTCAAATTTGGATTCTACGTACCTTGAAACGTAAAGTGACAAAGTTTGAGGGGGGGTTATAAAAATTTTCTGCTACCCGATCACATAGGCTTATTATTGGAAATAATAAACCAAAAATGCAGATTAGTGGACATGTAGATCAGAATGATGTGAATAGTTTGGTGGTCTGAATGCTCGCAAGCTTGCATCTCAAAAATACATAAGATCAAGTAGTCAATCCCTTAGTGAAAATTCAAATTAGTTGGACATGCTGGTGTCAGAATGACGTTTCAGAAGTATATTTCGGGAGTTGTACGAGCAGAAAAAATATGACCCCAGGCAACAGGATTTGAACCCACGACCTTCGTCCCAGGATACCATTATCCTAATCTATGAGCTTCGACTCAACTATCGTTCCAGGAGACAATAATAGTACTTCACCATTCAGTAGGAAATGCTGAGCGGGAGGTAGAAGTTTCTCATTATAACCGCTAGGAAGCGCTGGTATCATGGGACATACCGGTCAGGGGCTAGATCCTCCTATTAGGAGCTCACTCAGCTGAACTGGGTGGTATACATATCCATGGAGTTGACAATTACCCGCGCAGTGAGGGGGAACAGTGAAAACCACACACAACGCATTTTTAGCCGTTGCTCTATCAGGCCGTAACATTGGCCGTACCTATTTGTGATGTTACTGAATCCTAACCTAAAAACCTTTTTTCTTCTTTTTTTCTAGAAATTCACTTTTTTGAGAGGAAATGGTAGGCAGAAAATCGTAAATTCTCAACTTTTAATTCGGCTGATCAAATAGTTCATACTTAACTTAGAATTCAACGCTAAAGACGAAATAAATAAATTAGTATATGTATTATAAAAAATCTTATATCTGGTGTTTTTCTCGCACTTTTGGTTATTTAGAGATTGCACAACTTACGAACTTGAACCATCTAAATCAGTATTTCTGTGTCGAATAAGACCAGTCGCATCTATCAGGTGCTATAACCAATTTTGGAAGCCCTTCAACGTATGAAAGTAGTCCTGATGAAATACAAAATTTAGAATTCATTTGAGTTTTTCTCTATTTTAATCGTAGGTATTTATTCTGCTAAGCAAATATAATAATACACAAGAAAAAGAAAATAATCCTGTACCTTATAATAACGTTATCCATGACCAGGCCACACTTTGTAAGCGACTGACTAAATAAAATGATTACTATCTAACGATCACCTCTCACGTGCCCTCTAATGAGACAAGCATCCCAATATCTGACTTGTTTGCGATTTTTAGTCTGTTTCCGATTAGTCTGCTCTTTGCCTGGGACATATTCGCTCATATAGAATATATATATATATATATATATATTGTTGGAGCAAGTGGGGTAGCTGCTTGTAAGTAGGTACTCAGGAAGTCCCTACCTACATGTACCTATTACTGGTTATCCTAGGTGATCTGAATTAATTAATGTTGATAGGTAGTTTCGAAGGACCACCCCCTTTTTAATCTAGGGAGAACAGATGTGTAAGAAAGTGATAAGAGAGTTCAGATGTGATAAGGTGATAAGAGCCAGTAAAAGTGGTAGACTTAGAAAAATAAGTAATATGTATTCAGAAATACCACATGCTGAAGAAGGTGCTGATAACAGGTAGAAATTGATGAGAAATTGGTTCTACCTCTCTACCTACTCTTAATAAGTGGCCACTGTGAAAAGATGAAGAGAGATTGTAAGATTGTTGCTTTAATGAAGTTACTGTTCTTATTTATACTGGTGAAGATGGAAGTCTATAAGATGAAAAGGTTACAGATGAAAGATCCTTGTTGTGCAGACACATGCGAAGGTGTGTGTCCCATATAGCAAAAGGTTGCAGTGATGAAGAGGGGGGGGGTTGCGGTTCATGCAAAATTGTATAGTCAACCACCCAACTTTCAAGAGATCTCAGAAGGGCGAGAGTATCCTTGTCCTTTACCTGGTGAAGGTTGATTACCAGAAAGGAGAATAAATGTGATGTGGGATCCAACGTCAGGAGCCAAGAACCCATCCAGGTTGACATGTTTCAGAGAAACCGGGTGCCAAAGCCGGTATGGAGCATGCCCTGAGCGGTGAGGTATGAAGCGAACGATAAATACGATAAAGCTAGCGCTAGCACTGATTGTTACAAGGTTGTGCAATATAGGTGATTGCTACAACAGATCGCGACGACGCGGATACGAGAAAACAAACAGGTACATTGGAGAATTAGACATTTTTTAAAGTTGAAAGGCAATAGGCAAAACGAGAGGTCTGGTCTGGTAGTTGGAGTAACACCAAGAAAATGACGATGGCTGCGGTGACGTCACGATTCAGCCCAAACCCAACTGAGGCACAATCACGCACTGATCACTTACGTTATTATTAAGTTGCACAGCATTGCATAATAATATAAAGAAAATATACATGCATTGGTATTTATGCATAAGAGCATTAGAAGAAATATATTGAATAAAACAACCATGCATAGAGAAGAGATACAATGGAAGTGAAGGTAGCACGTCAGACATTGGCTCGAAAGTACAGGTATCCTTATACACCCATGCCTAATCAGTACCCACTTTGATAAGAATCAGTGATAAATACAATAATAATGGTTTTGTGCAGTTGGTGCGGTTTTCGTGAGTTTAGTGCAGTGCATTTAGGATATTTTCTCCCTTTTTCCTGAAGTAAGTCGAAAATACGATTCAGGCGTAAACATATATATATATATATATATATATATATATAGATAGATATATAGATATAGATATATATATCTATATATATCTTTTGTCACAGATGTGCAGTGAAAATTAAAACACAAATAAAGATGAAACTCACAATTGTTGTTGATATTTCGGCGATTGCCTTTTTCAAAATGAGTCGTGAGTAGAGTGATGACCTGATGACTGATGACCTCTCTTGGCGCCAAGAAAGATCATCACTCTACTCTTCATTTTGAAAAAGGCAATCGCCGAAATATTAACAACAATTGTGAGTTTCATCTTTATTTGTGTTTTAATTTTCACTGCACATCTGTGCCAGAAGATATACTGTTCTTATAGAACTGTTTCAAACCAACCATAAGTATATATATATATATTTATTTATTTATTTATTTATTTATTATATGAAAACGCGTTAAGCTTTAGGATTCGTTTCAGAATGTCTCTAACGGATTTTCGAACATTTTTATTTTGAAATTGTTGGGGCCATAGAAATAGCTTTATTTCTATAAAAATTCGCTAATAAATAAATTATATTTGCCGTAAGTAACTAAACAGCATAGTGTAAATGAAGGGATGTTTGAGCGGAAAAAAAGGAATGAACGCTGGGGGATTTTGGCCGAGCTAATATTAAACTGAACTGGATAGACTAAGCCCCTTCCCTATCTACCGAGCTTAGCGGTCCTTTTTAGAAAGCATCGACTCTCCAGCTCCAATGAAAACAAAAATATTCTATTATATGATGCATATACATCATATTATAGAATATTTTTGTTACTGTTGTTTCACGGTTTCGTAGAAGCGAAGGAGATTTTTAAAATTAGTTGAACACAGAAATGCGCGTAATGAATAGTTGTTTGAAAATGGTGTAAAGTCCCACTCCAAATCAATTTCCATACTAAGAATTTTATGCAATGATGTATAAATATGTAAATGGAAAGTATGTGGATACAAACGGATCCAGAGATATTGTTAGTTATTACGTTCGGCGGAACTTACGAGTATATACCAACCAAACCCCAGGACGAAATGCAATTATATTCCGCTTGAGAAATAAAGGCGGTGCTTTTAGGCAGATCGGGAAGTGGTTTTGCTACAGTCAAACGTGAGCATTCGCAGAGTTCAGCTGATGTGGGGATTCCTATCTTTGTCGCTCTCTATTATCGGAATCCCCATTAGAGAGAGACAGAACGAGAGGGAGAATTAAAAATTGTTTCCCTCTGTAACTACGCGCTTGGTGGAAGAAGCGGTACGTAGATAGTTAAAACCTTTACGTCAGCTGGGTAACTGCTGAATCTAATTTCGCACAAAGGTAGGATCGGTACACCACAACTGGTTAATGTAACAGTAGGCACCTAGTTCCGAGGTAAAGCCTTTATTAATGTTCAAACTACCTTTGAAGCAGGGCATTTAGCGCTAAAAGAGGGGTGTCAGTAGCAGAAAAGTACTCATTTCTGTGTGCTCTAGGTGCTTACTAAGAAGAAGGCTACACGGTATCAGATATAATTTTTGCAGTGGTATTACAATTGGATTCAGGTTTCTATCTTTACGGTTAAAACAAATGTACCTACGTAACGGTACAATGTACAAGAGAGAGACAGCGTAAAAAGAGAAACGAAACCGACCTGCTGGTGAGGTCAAATCACTTCCAGCCTTAGAAGTTGCAGTCTAGGGAGTATCATTGGCATTTAGGTGTGGGAGAAGTGCTACAGAGTCTCTTGGGGGCTAACGTCATTGGCATTTGCGATTTCGTCTTGCTAGATGCAATTTATTTAATTAAAAGGCAAGCCCAACAGGAACATTTGCAATCAATAGAACCTAATGAAATGTATAACACCAGTGAATTGAAATAATACGAAATTAGAGCACATTCTCTCTTTTAGCTGTCATAATTGTGAAGAAAAATGAAAAGCAAAAATATATTATTATTCCACTGGGCTGAAAAATAAGTAGAAATGAATAAATGTTACAAATATAAATTCATATTATAAATTTAAGGAAGAAATTTCACAGATGAAAGAAGAAAGAAAAACTAAACAACTCGTAAATGAGTTCCACTATCTGCTTTACAAGCAGATACCATGAAACATGGATATGTCTTTGATTGGGGATTTCATAACGGTTGTCGAGAGTTGTAAACAAATCCTTTAACTATAAACAAATCCTGGGCCGTATCCCGAATAATTCCAACAAAACAACGGTTTACTTATAGAAATGTTGAAAATAACTGTGGAGAGAAGCCACTACAATGAGTTGTTGTTAACAGTCGACTGTTGTCAAGAGGATGAAAATGTTTCCTATGGAGTGGAGTAAATGATGCTATTGCTTTACGGTAAGAATATTTTAACCGGCTTATTAAAATTATTTATAGTCCATTCAACTTAGTTTAGGAATGTAAGAGGGGGAATTGGTAGCTTGAGATGTGAACATTTGTCACATAAATCAAGCGCTTTCCAACGAGTGGCGAACGTTTCTGTGCGATGAAAATTGCGGAAGCTCCATTCCCCTAGCAACGGGTGGGTTGTATGTACGTGAAAAACACGTCACGGAAATTTTTGGTTGAGCCCCCAGAGCAAAGACATATCCATGTCAAAATATGATAATTCGAACAAAATCTTGGTCACAGACATAGAGGGAGAAATAAATTTATCTTGCGTCTGTGGTAGCTTGAGAAAATGGTACCCAAAGCTCAGATGCTAGCTGGAATGATTACTATTAATTTAGTGTAATGTTAAATTCCATTGAATTAATCATTCAAATTGAGGCCAAGTGATCGGTCCGCTCCAAGCACCCATCTATGAGCTATAATGATCCGATTGTTGAAGCGAACTGTCATTATTATCAGTACTAGCTGGTTCACCCGAGCGTTGCATAGGTTGACTTGAATATACGCAAGCCCCCCCCCCCCCCCCTCACCAATCACAATATCACAATTTGGGACACCCCTATGGATCAGATTCAAAAAAGTTCTTACTTAAAAGTTCTTATTTGAAGTACTTCCTTATAAATTACCTATTAGGACCAAACTACTGAGATCAACACCCACTCCCTCTCCACAAACACGTTTTACCCCCAGATACATTTTCTTTGCGTTTCAAAGGGTGTAGAACACGTTTACAATAGTAATTTATTTTCAGATTTCTTTATGAATATATATATATATATATATATATATATATATATATATATATATATATATATATATATATATATATATATATATATAAATATATATACATATATATGTAGATCGGAATATATATCGTGGGGTTGGTGGTAAAAGTGATCAAGTGCATTTTTTTTTAGAAAATGAGGTTTTGGTCTCTCCGGATACTCTAAACAATATCTACAGCTGAGAATTGAAAAACAAAACAACTTATGACGACAAATGTCAAAAACCAAAAAAATTTATTTTTACCTGAATGAACCAGTGGATCACATATGATCAAATGGCATTTAACTAGATTTACATGAACAGCAACTGATTGTAAGTACCAACACATTACAAGTAAAAAATGTCAACTGTCATTTGATCGTCATTACTCCTACATAATGTGGTTGTAGAAATACTTTAGCTTACAAGTAGTCAGTCAAATGACAGTTGTAAGGGATAATGTAATGAAAATTTGTTATTTCCTGATTGTTAGTATCCCGAGGGATTGATATTGAAGGGTTGAACACCTGGAAATGATAATTCTGGTAAAATTTAGTGTGAATTTGAAGTTTTATTATAGTGATCATGTCCAAGTCATACTTAACAGTTTTTATTCAGGTAAAAGTATTCAACTTACAATTTTCACTAAAAATCTGGGACAATTAAAAGTAAGTTTATTTTGTATAAGGTTCGGTACTACTTTCACATAACAAAGGTATTGCTGAGCTCACATAACATTAAATTATTTGGTTTGACTTGATTTTAAGCTCACAATCCGCATTTTTCCATCAGTCCGTGTGTTGGAGAACTTTAACAGGCTCTCCTGAACACTTTTGCCAAATGGACTTGATCACTTTTACCACCAACCCCACGATATATCTGTATTATTTATTTATTTATTTATGGGCATACATTTGTGCTCACTTCTCCTCCAAAACCGCTGGTATGATTTGGACCAAATTTTGATATTTTGTATTTCGATGTTGGAACTTGTGCCTCCCTGACTTTGGTGAGGAGCAGCTCATCACGACCCGTAATATCAATCGTAATGTTGAAAGAATCGTGCTCGAATCTCTCCCATGCACCGTAGGAAGCTGAAAATTTATAGGGATCCCCTCTGGTACAACAAGAGACGGGCGAAGTGAGGGGGGCCATCCGGATCAGCTGAGTGATCTCAAATCTCTCCTGTTCACCGTAGGACGTTGAAAATTGATAGGGAGCCTCTCTGGGATAACAAGAGACGAATGACCTTACAGGCTCCATCCTGGTCAGCTGAGTGTGCTACAAGTTATGTCGTCTGTCTGATTATAACGAAATTTGATAGGGAACCTCTCTAGGACATCAAGGGACGAATGAAATGACGCGCTCCATACTTATAGCTTCAGTTGACCGATTCGAAAAGTTGGTTCTGCTTATGCGTGTTTTATTTTTTTCCATCTTCCTTCGGGTGGCCTAAAGATCGTAAGTTATTCGTGTGATATGGGTTTAAAATCCGATCACATGTGGGAAGAACGTCACTGACGAATGAAGCAGAGATGATGTATAAACCCTCATCATCGAATCTGCGGGGATTCATCAACTACCGCCGACAACCCGAAAAAGAATCATCTCTTACCGCTCTTGAATGCTCACCTCCCGCTCAGGGCAAGTTTCCCACCGCTGGTTTTGTTCAACTCCTACCCCCGCCCCTCCCCTTTTTTCCAGCTCCCACCCAGGAGAGGGCAATAAAAGAAAAGTTCCAGTCATGCAGCATGATCGTATGAGCTAATTTTCGTAAATCATCGTATTATATAATATTAGATTGTTTTGAAATTTGAGCTTTTTGAGTGCAAGTAAATTGTTAACTATTGATTTTATTGCAAAAAACGTATTCTAAATAATAATCTCCAGTTCAAATAGAGGTTTTAAATTTTTAGCTTTTTTGCAGTTTTCATCGATTTTTTAGCAAATTTTAATAAATTTTAAGTACATTTTACAGCATAATTTTTTACATAAATTTTTGAATGTTCTATTTCATAGTTAATAGACTTTATTTGAGCAATATTCTACTAGCAAATATGAATTAAACGATTTTTAGCCGTTTTTAGCTATTTTTAGTGATTTTTTTAGTACATTTTTTGAAATTTGACCAATTTAATGTGCTCAAAAAGTGTTGTCCAACGAACTCATCTTTTCTTTTGAAATGCTTGATTTTTTGGCGAAAGAACGAAGTTTTTATCTCAATTCTATCGAGAGCTATCGTCTGGAATGACACATATATATATATATATATATATATATATATATATATATATATATACATATAAAAAAGCGTTAAAATCCAGGAATCATTTCAGAATGCCTCAAAACAGATTTCGATGAAGAAAATTTTTATTTTAAAATTTTTGGAGCCATTGCAATAGCTTTATTTTCTAAGAAAATTCGCTAAAAGAAAAATACTCTATACCCGTTATATTTTCTTAGAAACAATAATACCAGTTGCATCACAGTCACAATCAATAAATATAAGGATATACTCAGTCTATATTAATTATGAAGTATATGAATGATTATATGAATCATCGAATCGGCAGTCGTTAGGAACATAACATAATGTAAGGATACAGAGGTCATCCTGACGGTTGAATATCCCCACTCACCTCCTACATTATCCTTGGTTTCATGGCCTCCTGAATCATGTGCACCAAGCATGTGGCATCAGGAATGCCACTCAATCCTTACTCCTATTTCTTCGCCCTTCAACGCATTTCTTGCAACGCTCAAAGACGGTGAATCTGATTTGTAAAAAGGTGAATCTGACTTGTAAAAAGGTGAATTTGACTTGTGAATGCTATATATCTACTCGTGAAATTATCACGTTTGCTCTGAGGCTGATGAGCGGGAGTTGACATTGTTTGGACTCTGAAATGGACGGCAGTTGATGCACTTCGGCACCGTCCCTGGGCGGGAGTTGACTCACTTTTAATCCTCCCGAACGCTCGGGTGGGAGTTGATGGACGCCCGTAGCCTGCTATGCTACGAATTTCATTCCATTGTAAATTGAAAAGGAAGAATTGCATTCAATCAAGTTCATTTTAATGATGTTGAAAATAGAGTTAATTTCGGAAAAAAGAGGTTACAGTTGCTTTACAAATAGAAAAGTAGGACTTACCTTCAGTGGCCTCAAAAATTATGCTAGACGTAAAGCTAGCTCTATTTTTTTCCGGAGTACGTCGGGCAGGGTAAAGAAGAAGAGGACTTAGCAAGAGCTTTGGGAAGCTTTCTAACTGACTCCTCAATCATTTCTCTCCATCTTTTAGCAGTGTGACGGCGCTCATTTATAAAGCCTAAATTAAAAGACATCACCCAGCTGAAAGGCCAAGCGACGTTGCTGATGAATGAATTGTGAACACACTGATTAATATCTTCCCCATCTGCCAACACACTGCCGAGTGCTTACTTTTGAAAATTGAAATATTTTTGGACTAGAATCGCTCGAAAACCTCAATTTGTACTCCCTTTTCATATCTAAACTTTCCTGACAAATTCTAGCCATACGTCTATTTGACCTTGACACATGCAGAACTTCCTCAATTTTCATTTACTATAGATTAAATGATCAGGGAATACGGAGATCAAGCCTTGATTCATACCCTATCGGACTTCTATTTAGTACCTAAGCGCTTGTGTAGGAACTACCTACATTCTTGGGAGTTGAAATGCACTTTACCAGCTCTTGGCAGATTAAGCCGTTTATACATTCATAAATTTATTATTCAATCCGATTAATTAACTACCCCGTAGCCGTCGAGAAGGTGAAAACTCATTTCAGAAACTTATTGCAACAAATAATCGTACGATTCATCTTGTACAAAATTCTCCTAACCTGCAGACCGGCAAGAATTTGAGTAGGAGAAGATTTTCATGAATAACCTTTCGAAGGTTGTACGCACAGGGAATGGAACTTCGTGGTCCTGAGAAGCGCTCGTTAACTCAATCTGCCCGCCTCAAAGACTGTTACAAAGACTTCTGCTCGCAACCAACTGCTACCTAGAATCGATCGTGTCGTTATAATTCCACATTTATCCAGTGCTCTTTAGCTTCTCTCACAGTGGTTCTCTACTTGACACTATAGCATTTACAAGTCAAATTAACCTTTTTACAAGTCAACTTAACCTTTTTACAAATCAAATTAACCTTTTTACAAGTCAATTTAACCTTTTTACAAATCAAAATAACCCTTTTACAAATCAAAATAACCCTTTTACAAATCAAAATAACCCTCCTTGAGCAATGCGCGAAAATCGTTGAAGTGCAAAGAAATCTCTTGAAGTGAGAAGGAATACTGGGGTAGGTATTCATGAAGATCACAGTGAGAAGGAATACTGATGTAGAAATTCATGGAAAAGGAATGCCAGTTAAACCCGTACTCCAATTTCTTTGCCCTTCAACGATTTTCGCGCATGGCTCAAGGACGGTTATTTTGATTTGCAAAAGGGTTATTTTGATTTGTAAAAGGGTTATTTTGATTTGTAAAAGGGTTATTTTGATCTGTAAAAAGGTTAATTTGACTTGTAAAAAGGTAAAATTGACTTATAAAAAGGTTAATTTGACTTGTATAAAGGTCAATTTGACTTGTAAATGCTATAAGCCAGTATTTATCAGGGATCTCCAACGTTCTTTCATGAAGGGTCGAATGGAGGTTGAGAATCGGTGATTTATTTTATTAATACGGGCAAGCCCAACGCAACATAAAATTTGCAGTATATATTATAAAATGAGCAAGAAGTAGATATGAGAAAAGTAAATAATTTCCGCATAGAAAAACAAAATAGAAAAAAGTTCCAGTCATGATCGTATGAGCAAATTTTCATCTTTAAGCGCTATGTTTTCAAGTAATTTCACTTTCAAGATTTTTTTCGTGTTTTGTACCTTATGACACTAAAATGGCCATAACTTCCCCTAGAATCACAGTAAACTCAAAACTAATAATACCTTTTTTGAAAGCAAACTAAGGGAGCAAAGAAAAATTTAGAACACAGCACAACTCGAAAAATACTAATTTTTAGTCAATTATGGGAATTTTTCACCTAAAAATATTTTTTTCTCGTTCATTTATGAATCTTAGTGATCTGGGAGTGGTCGCAAATCTGAAAAATACTTCGACTGTGACACCCCGATTGCCCTATTGTCAAAAAACCTATTTTTTAAGCATTTTTTGGACCTCTATATTGTAAAATTTAACCTGAAATTCCGGAGCGATTGGGCTGGCCAACGAACTTGACCAGTCATTGGCCACGACGGATTTTTCTGCATTGAAACGGAATTTACACTCCGTATTTTAAGGGAGGAATCGTCTGGAAATACACCCTATTAATATGTATTTTAATATATAAGAGTTCCAGTTAGGTAGCCGAGTAGAGCGCAAGTGTTTTGATGATTTAGCAGGGTTGTATCGTGAATTTCGTTTCAGTTTTGGTTTTTTGTGGTTGTTCTTTGATTAACTCTCAGCAATAACAATTTTCATAAATTTTTAACGGGTAGATTTCTGGAAAACGGTCATTTTTGCGAGTTTGGTTGGTGATTTATTGTTTACCAAAGGGAAAGGACTATCCACTCGACCGAATACCTTATTCCTTAGTCAGCAGCACTCGAAGAGCGGACCGGTGTCGCGTCGAATAATTGCAACTACGAGAATGTTGACCTCCGAGTTACATCACGAATTCAATGCCTTGACGTAATCATAACCAAACTTCGAAACTGCAACAACATTTAGAAGGAACATACAAATTTTTGAATTCACATTTGCAGGCTCTGTCGCAAGAAATTGCTAACAGCCAAGAAACTATCTTGCTCATGAAAAAATGTAAAAGAAAATTGACAGTATAGAAGAAAATCTAGCATTATCTGAAAAAAAAAATAATACGAAACAGAACCGGCACACGGACAACAGAAACGATCTTATTCTTCATAACGTTCTATAAGGGAAAGAAAACATGAATATTCTCAAGAGGAAGGTGATGGACATTTTTAGAACGGAATTAAATTGCGTTCTTGAGGATTATGAAGTTATAGGTGTAAGACGTTTAGGCACCATCCAACCTTCTAGAAGTAGACCAGTTCACATTCATTTTGCTAATAATTTCTCTAAAGCTAAAGTACGCCAGAACATTTGCAAGTTCAAGGGATTCCAATTTAATCATCCGAGTTCTACGACAACGAACACGGGAATTCAGTACCTACGCATCTCTTGCCCAAATTGTTTCAAGCAAGAATAGACGGGAAGCATGCTGTCTTGATGAACTACTGGTTGATGGAAAAAACTATGGACGAAGTACGTTGGAGGATTCTACATCTACTGGGTCAGAAGTGGAGATTAATCTGAATACTCCTCCTCCGTCCCCTCCCAACATTTCCAGAAAACAGATCAAGAAGAAGATAAAAATGAAGAGACGTAATTGAAAAAGAAATTAATTGAATGAATTGAATACATATAAACATACCACTTTAAAATCTAGGCTTGTGTTCTTTGATGTATGATACGGATTTCCATTCTCCCCTCCCCCTCCCCACTCCACATTTAAAATATTAAAGCAGTCTAAATAACTCTTTTTTTTTTAAATTTCGCTAAAAACGGTGATTTCGAGAGGGAAACAAAAATCCAAATTTAACAACACAAGGAAGGTACCAAGGGAGAAGTCAGTTAATAACAAGTATCAAAAAACTCAGGAGACAATTTGCGTTTATACAAGCGATTGAAATAGAATTGCTATTAACTAGGGATGAGTCGATTCCCGATACCGATTCTCGATACCACCGATTCTTAGGCATAGGTATCGGTATCGAGAATCGATCGCCTAAAGTCGATACTGACACCGCCCCGTGATGGGCGTTTTATTACACCACGGTACTATTGCAACCATCCAACGAGAACTGTATTGTGAAGAGCAGTTGCGAAACATGAATTGTTCAAAACACAACTTACAATTATAACTTTGTTTACAAGTAGGATTGTGTTATTTTGTTTGTGACAACAGAAGCATTAGACAAAGCCATGTTTTCCAAGTATAAAAGCCTAGAGCCAGTCTTATTTTGAAATACCTTACAGTTACCGACGAAAAACTATAAAACCAAGTCAGTCTGCTTAACTTGTTTTATTCAGAAAGAAATCAATCCTAGGCAATAAAAGTTGCCTATTAATTGATACTTGATAGATAACAAAAAAATTTCAAATTTTGCATATGCACAAATCAAATTACCTGAAGCCGTGAATGAAAATATAAATCTGAAATTTAGAATTTGTAATAAGAATTAATCTTTAAAATTTATTTAATTTTAATAAGTAACTAAAGCATTAAAGCTTCATTGGAACAAGAACTCCTAATGACAATAAATAGAGATGGAAAATATATTAGCTAATTAGACTAATAAATAACTATTAACTACTAGACTAAAAATGTTGGTCTTTTTAAACAAAAACCTTAAGTAGAACAGATGGAGAATAAAGGTTTTATTATCCATGTTTTGTTTTTATTTAAAAATTACCTCATTTGCAAATATATTGGGATCAATTTTTTGTAAGTATAAGTTATATGTTGTACAAAAAATTTGAATATATTACTAGTTCAAGAGGAATTTTTGTTTTTCACCTACAGGTAAGTTAGGTATTATGCGCCGATGGTATCGGTATCGAGAATCGGGAATCGATTTTTTAGGTATCGGTATCGGGAATCGATAAATTTTGGTATCGACTCATCTCTAATATTAACAAACCGGGCGTCAAGCGTACCTACAATGAGGCTGCTGCGGACTGAAGGTACTCGTAATGGGCTACCGTCACGTTGGCAAGTCTGGTTAGCCCTCTCCGCTTTCCTCACGGCGAAATCACGTGCACATCCTTAGGTCTCAGGAACTATAGTGTTTTATAAATGAAAGGAAGGAATTGGAGTAGAGCGCCGTTGACCACTTGCACTTTCTACCTGACCCGCTACCTTTTTTCTGAGGGATTGCGGGCGTTCGACTTCCACAAAGTTCTCACTTCGGATCTTGGATTAACACCGCAGTATCGGACTTGTCAGAGAGTTCGTCTGAGATGTTGACAGAGAAGCAGAAACTGACACAAGTTTCGAAGTTTCATCAGGTTTACTTCTCAAGTTGGACACGCTTTCAGCGAAATGCCCGCGGAGGGGTCCAACTGTCAGGCAACCGGACAACACTCACTGGCGATAGCCACAGGGAAACTCGAGAGCAAATGATATTAAAATGTTGTACATTAATAATGAGGGATGCCTCTGCTCCCTTATTCATATTCAATAATATATTTTCTAAGACAGTATTTTCGATTTCTCTATCTCGAAGGATTACTGAGGCCCCTTTCACACCAAACGAATCCTAATCAATCCGAATCACTCCGAATCGAGTTGAATCTGATTGACCAAGATTCGGCTTCGAGCGCTCCGTTTAAATGTGAAGGGACTCTTTTCCTGCTTTCAGACCAGACGAATCTGGTTCAATCAGATTTGATTCGAGGTCCCACTTGATTCAACCGGTCAGATTCCTCGTCCGGTCAGTCTTATATCAACAACCATACGAGATGGACGTGGAATGATTAATTTTGAAAGAAAAATAAAATAGTGCAATATATGACGCCAGTGATAAAAATCACAGCAACAGAAATGCCATATCTTCTGTGTGGAGTAAAATTGGCGAAGATGTAAACATTCCAGGTAAGAATTAAATTGTTCTCAGTAATAATAATATGCCCGTATTGATTGTGTTTTGCAATATTTGGGTTTTTCGGCTATAAATGAAAAGAAATTGTACAACACCACACTGTGTATCACTAATATTTTAATTAGAGATGAGTCGATACCAAAATTTATCGATTCCCGATACCGATACTGATACTTAAAAAATCGATTCCGATTCTCGATACCGGTACCATCGGCGCGGCAATGAAGCTTTAATGCTTTAGTTACTTATTAAAATTAAATAAATTTTAAAAATTAATTCTTATTACAAATTCTAAATTTCAGATTTATATTTTCATTCAAGGCTTTAGTTAATTTGATTTGTGCAATTACAAAATTTGATATTTTTTTGTTATCTGTCAAGTATCAATTAATAGGCAACTTTTATTGCCTAGGATTGTTTTCTTTCTGAATAAAACAAGTTAAGCAGATTGATTTGGTTTTTTAGTTTTTCGTCGGTAACTGTAAGGTATTTCCAAATAAGACTGGCTCTAGGCTTTTATACTTGGAAAACATAGCTTTGTCTAATGCTTCTGTTGTCACAAACAAAATAACACAAGCCTACTTGTAAACAAAGTTATAATTGTAAGTTGTGTTATGGACAATTCATGTTTCGCAACTGCTAACTTCACACAACGGTTGCACGGTTCAACCATCTTCGTTGTTAGATGGTTGCGATAGTACCGTAGTGTAATAAAACGCCCATCACCGGGCGGTATCGGTATCGGCTTTAGGCGATCGATTCTCGATACCGATACCAATGCCTAAGAATCGGTGGTATCGGGAATCGGTATCGGGAATCGACTCATCCCTAATTTTAATAAAATAAATGGAAAATCATTTTTTTAAACACTTTTCCCTTTTTTATGTTTCCGCCGTTGCTTCCTACGAAACACTATTGCATTTAAAACAACTGCGTCCATGATGATAGCTCAAAAGCAACTTAAAGGAGGAAAACAAAAAGAAGATGAAAGGATTTTTATAGATTCAGGTTGATTCAGCAGGTGTAAAAGCGCGGAGATGACGAATTAGATTCAACTTGATTCGGAGCGATCCAGATTGATTCAGATTCGTTTGGTGTGAAATAGATATTGATTTCACGTAGAACAACATGAAATTTCGTTCGTCATATTCATTCATCACATTTATACTTGTAATCATTGACGGAATCTGACTAGTTGTCTAAAGACAGAATCCGATTTTGCGGAACGGAAAATTATTGGGTAATTCATAATGAAACGCATATTTACTTAGTTTTAGTTTTTAATTTTAAGTAATAGTCACCAACGAATATGCCGACTTCTTGTGATGGATGTGGTTCAAGAATTTTCAGCTTGGAACAAAGCATTAAGCTGTAAAACGGGAGGCCTAATCACTCGGCGACACAACGAAGAGTTAGGGATCTCTTAGGAGAGCTCATGACGGAAGCATGGGGCAACTGTGTAAAGGAGCCGATCATCATAGAGGCCACTGAGCAATCACCAGGCCTCAAAGGGGATTTAGTATGCAAAGGGGTGTGGGAACCACAGAGGGAGGCGTTATTTGAAGTACGTGCCACAGACACAGCCGTTTACTCTTACGTTTCCCCTCCTGTAGCATCCATTTTTACTGATGCGGAAGAAGAGAAGAAGATAAAATACATGGCAGCTTGTGAAGATAGACGATCTTCATTCACCCCCCTGGTCTGTTCAGTTGATGCCCATTTTGCACCACACATGGTGAGTTTTCTGAAAGTGTTGGCTGAGCGACTGAGTGATCGATGGGGACAACCGCGAAGTGTAGTGCGTGTATGGATTCTCGCGAGATTGGCTTTTGCAATTTTGCGTGCATCAAGCAGGTGTGTTCATGGAGCCCGAAAACGCTGGCGGAGCTGTGAAGAACTAATAGGGTCCTACGATGGTGCAGCAACGCAACTACACTAAAAAATACCAAACACAACGTAGAACGTCAACAGAGGCTCGTTTCACTCTTTCTACAAGAATTTTGTTACCACCTTTCTATAGATAATAAATACATTGTTTATAAACTTAAAAAGAAAAAAAGAAAATAACATTTACAATCGACACAGAAAATTAATTTTGACCCAGACACGATGCAATACGTATTTCAAGCACTAACGGGGAAGGCAAATTGTAGGACATAGGCGATTTGCCATATCGGACTGAAAGTTGGAAAGTGGAAGTACGTTTATTAGTGCTTTGCATCCGAAACTAAGGTCAAAAATAAGACCAGTTTACGATTTGGTTTATTTTAATAAAAAAGTTATTCATTTCCCAACCGGCATTTCTGACTCTAACATTTTTATATATTAAGGATGGACATGAATCTATGATATTTGTTCAAAATTCACTTCTATGAAAACTGTGTAACGTGGGATTTGGAGAAAATATTTTCTTTGTGATTTTTCGTTTATGTAAGACACCATCAAATTTTGCACAAAAACCCATGAAATAACAGTTTTTAAACCAAAATTTGACTTAAAATGGACTTTTTACAAAATCGAGCGATTTCGAGGATAATCCTATGGTTTCAGACAGAGAGTCGATTTTTTGAAATTTTGCCAATTCACTTAGGTAGTGTGCTCAAAACGTGTTGGCCAACGTTCCTTTCGTTTGGAAAGGTTGATTTTTTGGCTCAAGAACGTAATTTTTATCTCAACCCAAGGAGAGTTATCGCCTGGAATGACACATGCACACACACACATATACATATATGTATATATATATATATATATATATATATATATATATATATATATATATATAGGTATGTATATTTTTGAAAAAGCGTTAAACTCTAGCATTCGTTTCAGAATGTCCTAAAACGGATTTCAGCGAGATTTTTCGAAAATTTTGATGTTAAAATGTTTGGAGCCATTGCAATAGCTTCATTTCCTACGAAAATTCGCTAATGAGAAGAAAACGATCATATTTCGCGATCATCGGATAACATAATAAGCTTGTAACTGCACAGGAGTATCGCAAAGGTAGAGCTACTATCAAACACTGCACGCTCATTCCTATCCTTTTCTTTTCTTCCGTGGTTGCGACTGTACGTCCATTTACTGATAAAGCCCGAAAACATGTTTGTGCAAGTCCACCGTTCTTTCGGTTGGGAACCGATTTTCTTATCCATCAGATACCTTTGTACACGGTCATTGTGTCCGGAATTTTCCGTACTTTGGTTTTCTTATTTTGCTTCCCCTAAATTGCTTCCAATACCTCACAGTGTGAAGGCTAACATTACGGAACATGCATAATGTATGTGACATTGATAGAACTCGGCCGTAAAGCTCATTCAGCTCGTCCATACTTTGTCAATGTTACCGACCCATCAATCTCCAAGAAGGTCCATTTCAAGTTTCAGTTTTGCAGGGTGACTACGTAATAGATGATCATTGAATAGAAAAATTGCGTATCGTGAAAGTTGTTCGGAAAGTAATTCACGCCCTATTTAGTGGGCTTAGGGCAGGTAATGATACTGTTTGCCAGGGAAGTAAGTAACTCTTGTCAAGAGAAACGCATTGTTAAGGTTGTTTAGTAAGTATCGTTTAACTTTTTCAGGCGTCAGGGAAATCGTTATATGCCCTAAGTAAAGAAAAACGCTGCAAATTATTACAAAGGTTTTTTATTTCTGTATTCGATAGTTCTTATGCGCAGAACACTGGTTCGTAATTATTAAGCCCCGTTTATACCTAGTATATTTATTATCGAAACTCGGGGCTTCGCGCTCCGCAATTGGGATCACTGCATTACAGCACCAGGACCCCATAATTTTACGCTTGATAGTAAAGTTGAGGAACAAAATGATCCATGACAAAGTCATTTTCCCATCAATTAAAAGGTTTGCATACACTGCATATTGTTTTGAAACACTATGCTTGTTCTTTGCACATTAATTACAATTAATGTATTTCAGTAGGTTGATTAGAGAAAATAGCCGTTCAACGTACAGCGTTGCGGGTGGCGATTCTTTGGGATTATATTTATCAGTGACAAGCAAAACATGGAGGAATTAATATAATACAATTAATCATAAATACACATTATTCGCCCCTTTAAACTTAACAAGAGCTGAAATCTGAATATAATAGTCGATACATATCACAGGTATACATTGACATCGATTGAGGCATCCACGAGTTGAAATTAAAAAGATAAAATAAGACGCCTAACAAAGATTCACTGATCATCTGTAGGTGACAAAAGTTACGATATTCAATAATGAAAATAAAAAATAGACCTTTGAGTAAAAAGAAACATCTTGCAAGTAACCAGGAAGAAAAAATTTGTGCTGCTGCTGACGGGAAACGAACAGTCGCCAACTTCAGCTCGATGAGTCGGACACGTTATCGGTTGAGCCACCGAACCACCTGTGATATGATTAGAAGCGCATCATCTCGCGCCTGGAAGGAAATCCGAAGGTTTTTTTGACGAAGTTTTCGGCTCTAGCCCTCATAGAACAACCGGGGACAAACGGTTCAACCTACAGCGTTGCGGACAGTTTTAATCGATTCATTGGGAGTAAATTTATCATTGACAAGCAAAAAATCATCACTGTTACCGTAAACGTTTTTGAGATCTCGATTTTTTAATATGTTGGCCCTTTAGGGTTGATCAAAACTGATGTCGATGTTACTGGCAAATCCCGGGCCGATGTATGATTTTTGCGCCAATTTTGATAAACTTTGGTCCAGTAGTTTTGGAGAAAAGCTCTGGAAGGGGGGTCAAAAAGGTTAATTATTGAAAATAATAAACCAATAATGCTTTTTATTACAAATAACAGTTTAACAGCCTTTTTATATTAGAACCAAATTTCCGAATTCTCCTAATATGTAAATCTATTGGGAGCTAGATTTTTTTTTTTTTTTTTTTTTTTTTTTTTCTCGCTATTTCCGTTTGGTTTTGAGGCAGTTTTTACTGCTGAAGCACGCTCCTTCCTAGAAATTTTTCCAACGTCCGTGATTTTTCTCCCGTCAGGCTAATACAATTGTCGTCAAGCGTACCTATATCTAGGTTGGTGCTGAAATCTCGGAGCCTTTCTTTGAAGCAATCCCAACCGTGTGAGGGTAATTTGTTTGACGGCGCTGTGGATATATCCTTTCTACAACACTTATCAGTCTTGCGGGTCGTTGCCTACCCACATATCACCCATTATTCAAGGCTTCAAGACATTAGCCACCACGAAAGCGTTGGGCGGATGATACAAAAGTGAGAGAATTTCGTGCGAATTGAAAATTGGAAACTTGATACAGATGATAGACCTAAGTGATTACTAAACTCGATTTTGTGACTGCTGCATTGCTAATATATCAAGTACAGTATATTATTATCCTTGCTGGAAATACAACGATGCGTAGAAGTAAATGACGGAACCGACATCAGACTTTTAGGAACTTGAATTATAATGAAAACACTTTATCAAAATATTAGCAAAACTAAAAATTGGATCATTAGCGAATAACGAGTGGTTTGGAATTGGCAAATCGTTGTCGTTCACCCTGGTAACCGATTAACGAACATGACCACCTCACAGTTCTCAAACTAGTGGAGTTCAATTTATAAATATCTGAATTCACGACTGTAGTGGATTTAAATATGTTTTACTTGGTGTAGGTAGACCAAGTGGGACATTTATATTCTGATTATGCGGGTTAGTCCCCGTGTTATTCCTGTAAGGAATGTGAGCGAATCCGTCAAGGTCAGCTTGCTTGGCGGGATGAACTGAGAGATAGTTCGTGTCGCAGCCGCGTGGAGCACTGGGCTCGCATAGTGGGTGCTGGGTTCGATCAGTTTGGTACTGAGCCGTTTTGTAATATTCCGGCCTAAGATTTATATCTGTAGGAGGAATATGTTGAGCTTGGTTGAGGTACTGAAAAGTATCCTTTGTTTTTTGTACATTTGGAGTGTATTTGACACTCGGATCGGCCGGGTAGGCTTGTGTCGAATATCGTGGGTATTCGGAAAGCTTGGTCGAATCATAATGATTGACTTCAGAGCGGGTCTGAAAGGTATCCTCGATCTTTTGTATAGGCGAGGCTTGATCTAACGTTTCCTTCGTGAATACGTTAGGTGAGCAGGCTATCTCGTCGTGAGGATCAAGCCTTGCGCCGTCGCTGGGACCGGCGGATTGGCCGGGCAACGTGTAGGTAGCGCTACGGGGGCTAAGAGGCCCGGCCTCGCCGTCGTCTACCTCCCCTTGCATGAGGAAATAAGACGGCCGACGTTCCATCGAAATAGCCGAGTTTTTAGCTCGTTTCGATGCCTCTATGTATAGAAATAGAGGGTTTAGAAAGGTGGACTCGCTTGACAGAGCTTCTTTCCTTTGCTCGTATGTCAGGGTCCTACCTTGTAGTCTTGAAAAAGACTTCCTTGGACGGTAAATTAGAGCGGATGAGCTGAGTAATTTACCGGCGTGCCCCAGCGGTCGGTGACGAGCTTAGTGCTACGAAACCCGGGTGACACGGCTAGGAACGTCCCTGCGGGCGTACGATCTAAAGAGAATATCGATAGATGTACCGGGTGGCGTCCTGACAGATGAACTACGTTGGGCAATGAGCAGGATGAATAATCACTGGACTCGTAGATGCCAATGCGAGGTCTGTGTGGAGAGAAGGTAGGCCTTGTAGAAAGCAGTAGGAAGCCGTTCTTGAGATGAACTCGGGATGCAGAAGGTTCGTCAGCGTAGAGCGTGTAGAAATCTTCGTACTTCGAGGTGTCGTCGTCGAGAGCGGAGAGTAGAATGAATTTCGGAGGGCTCCGAGCGGGGTCTTTATAGGGAGGTGGCCGCCTCCTGCCGCCTCCTGATTGGTCCGCTTAATTTCATTAATTCGACTGTGTAATCTCATTGGCTCGCACATTGTTTTCTCAGTATCTGCGAGTATGATAGCTGAGCTGGTCCTTGGGGGTGCTTACAAGCGTCCGTCGCGGAGCCGACGACCTTGAGTTTAGCCGGGGACCTCGGGTGCTTTCTCTGCGTCAGTTGTTCAGACGGGGTCCCCGGGGTGGCTGCTGGACCAGAGGTGGTTGCTTGCCGCCTCTTGGTTGGTTCGCCTATTGTCTCTCGTGTAATCAGTGTTTCTGATTGGCGAGTAGGCTTGTTTGAATTGTCCTTGCTAGTTTTAGAGGACGTTTGATTTTCTGTTTGAGTTTTCTCGTTCAAGGCGACTTGGTTCGAGATACTTGTCGCATCTCTCTCGCCCAGTAAGTGTCTAGGGAGGTCGCCTTGTATGTTTTTAGTTAATATTTCACTTTTGAGAGAGAAATTCGTATTTTCTCTCTGGTGAAATATTTTGTTTGACGGAGTTGTAACTCGACGTCTTATAAATATTTTTGTGTTGTGTCTACCTCTTTTTGGTAGCCCTGAAAAGGGCTGTTGAAAAGAGGGGGTGGTTTTCACCACAGGTGCCCCCCCAAGACGTCGTGTTATTAACGACGACGCCGGCTGGGGAGAACTGGGAGGTCCACACGGAATTCTCCGTAAGAAACCCTCACCAGTTGGGGCGGAGGCGGAGGTGCAGGCCTCGCGTCCCGCACCTGGGGTGCGCCCCGGCCTCGCCGGTTTCGACGAGCGCCGCGGGGCGGCCGTGGCCGGCCCGAGCTTTGCCGACGGGAGCCAAACCCGCGAGGGCTTGGCCCGCGGCCGCGGCTGGGCTGTTGCGGAGGTGCTCGTTCCGGCTCCGTCCACCCCGCCGCGCTCATTTCGTCCCACCGAGGCACGGGCACGTCGCCCGAGCTGATCCACTTTCGTGGAGCCGGGAGGGGCTGTTGAGCGGGCGGAGCCCTGGGCAGCTGCGGAGCGGGTGTAGCCGGCGTCTTGAACGCTGCTGGTGTTCTCCACACCACCTCTCTCGGCGCGCTGGCGTCCGCCGGTGTCTTCTTCTCCGGCGACGGCGGTAGCGGGCTGATGGCTGCCGGAATTTCCTCGGCGAGTAGGAGATTTTCGACTTCCTCCGTGATCATCTGCTCTTGGGTAGTGGGAGCTGCCATGGTCAAAGTTGGTATGAGCTCCTGGCGTGGGGTGTTTCATATTTATATCTCCCACTGTTCCTACCCGAGAAAAGTGGGCGTGGCTTGTTTCGAGTGCAGTCACCCACTTCTCGTCAAATTTGGTAGAGGGGACGCGCCCTCTGGCGGATTTTCGGGGAGTTTTCTCCTTACTTTCTGCCTGATTTTGGTTTCGTGACACAGCTTCGTCCGAGTTTAGAGTGTAAGCTGGTTTTATTTGCTGTTTGGGAACTTTTTTCGTATGTTCGCCAATTTGCACTGTAACCGAAAACTTATCTCTTTTAACCACTTTGAATGGTCCCGTGTAAGGACATTGCAGAGAGGTGAGCTGTGTGGGCACTCTGATATAGACATGTGTACATGTATCCAAATTTTTGGGCATATTTAAGGCATATTTCGTATTATTATGTTTAATATGCGTAGGCCGGAAGAAGAGAGGCTCGGAAAGATTTGTAGAAGTTACGAAAATGTCTCCTGGGAGTGGTACGTCAATTCCGTAAACTTTTTGGAACGGTGTAGTTTCCGTTGCTGGGTCTACTGCCGTACGCATGGCGAGTAGAACTTTTGGAAGTGCGTCGAGCCAATTTTCGTTTTGTGCTTTGAGAGCCTCTTTCAAAGATCTATTTCTGCGTTCTACCATTCCGTTTGTTGATGGTTTGTATGGTAACGTGTGAGTATGTTTTACTCCGAGACGTTCCATAATGGAATTGAATAGATCTGATTCGAATTGTGTGCCTTGGTCACTTGTGATGTATTTAGGTACGCCCTTTGAAGCTACCCAAATATTGATAAAGGCGTTTGTGATCGTGGTTGTTTCGATGTTGTTAAGAGGGACTGCCTCTAGCCAACCCGTTGCTCTATCAACCATCATTAAAATGTAACGTTTCCCTCCTTTAGCTAAAGGTAAGGGTCCGGTAATATCAACGTGTACATGTGAAAATTTGTTAGCCGTTTCAAATTCGGAGTAAGGGAGCTTCACGGAGCGAGTGATTTTTGCTCGTTGGCAAGTTTCGCACGCTCGGACCCAGTTGGAGACATCTGCACGGAGTCCGTGCCAAAAATATCTTTGTTTAACTTTATACACTGTAGAGTGTATACCTGGGTGTCCCAAATTGTGAATTTGGCTGATTATTTCTTGCCTTATTTCGTTTGGAATATAAGGTCTTGGGTGTCCTAGGTCTAGGTTACACCAAATTTCTCCTTGAGGGAATTCAACTTGTGTGAGTTTCAATTTGTCCTCTGTGTTAGGGGGAGAACGAATTTGTGCATTTGAAATGTGCAGTAGAAGATTGCACTCTATTGCAGCCGTAATTTGCGAAATTTCGGCTATGGGTGGACCCTCGTCAGTTTGGGTTGAAATCGATTTTGTTTGAATTTCAACTGGATCGAAGGGTCTGGAGAGTGCGTCGGCGACGACGTTGTTCTCTCCGGGTATATGACGAATGTCACTCGTCATTTGAGAGATGTATGTTAGCCATCTTAATCTCATTTTAGAAAAATGTGCATTTTTCTTAAGCATCGTGCCTAGCAGAGGCTTGTGATCTGAACAAATATGAAAAGATCGGCCGTCCAAGTCATTGTGCCAATGAATGCAAGCTTGGTAAACGGCGAACATCTCTTTGTCGAATGATGCTTTATTCTTCCATTGTTCCGGAATTTCTTTACTGAAAAATCCCAATGGTTGGTAAGATTTCGAGCCGTGTTTGTCTGTAATTTCCTGCTCTAGTGCCGCTCCGATGTGTGTGTCGGATGCGTCGCAGACTAATCTCCACTCTGCTGTAGGGTGTGGATGAGCGATATTATGTAATGTAGCTTTAATCATTGCTTGTTTTAAGCTGTTGAAAGCTTTTTCTCTCTCTGATGTCCATTCGATAGGCGTTTTGTCATTTTTTTTGTTTGACTGAATGGAGTCATACAGAGGTTGTGCCGTGTGAGCGAATTTACTTGAGCATGCTCGGTAGAAACCACACATACCTAGGAATCTGCGTAGACTTCGTACGTCTATTGGCCTAGGAAATTGTTCTATGGCTTCTATTTTATCTCGTTTAGGAATTATCCCTTCTTTCGAGATAGTGAAACGTAGGAAATCGACGGTAGGTTTTGAAAAAATGCATTTATCAAAACCTACTCGAAGTCCGTGTTCCCCTAGCTTGTCAAAAATTTGTTTGAGGTGGTTCATGTGTTCTTTATAATTTTTAGAAGCCACCAGGATGTCATCTAGGTATACAAATGCGAAATCAAATTTTCGCATGATGCTGTCCATGTATCTTTGCCATGTTTGAGCCGCTCCGGCCAAACCCATGCTCATTTTCTTAAACTCATAAAGACCGAAAGGTGTAATAATTGCAGTTTTATGAGCGTCATCTGGGTGCATCGGAATATGGTAATATGCCGATTTTAAATCTATTGTCGAATAGATTCGTGTATCATGTAAATTCGCTTGGAAAGAGCGAATGTGAGGAGGAGGGTAGGCGTCTTTCTTCGTTTTCGCGTTCAGGAAACGGTAGTCGCCGGTGATTCTCCATGACCCGTCTTTTTTTGGCACGCAGTGTAACGGGGATGCCCATTCGGAATCTGATGGTGCAATTATGCCTTCGGAAAGCATTTTGTCAAAAGTACTCGTACTTTTGACTTGAGCCCGTTTTTCGCCCGCCATGGGTCTTGCTCGGAAGTGTACTGGTGTTCCTTCCGTGGTTATATGGTGGTAAACCCCGTTGTTTTTCCACTTCCCTTGAAGTTTGCTCATTTTATCATTGTATTTGTCAATGATAGAGCGAATGTTTTCGTCCTCCGTGATTTGCACGTCCTCTGGTTGAGGGTTATTGTCACGATGAGGGATAGTAGCTGCTATTTGTTCGTCAGTGAATTTTTTGTTCATGACTGCAGCTATTTTTTGATCGGCATAGCTCTTTATTTTATCTTTATAAATGTACTTGTGTTTGACCCGTATTCCGATATCCCAAGACTCGAGGAATGGTATACCTAGGATCGCTAGATCAACTTTCGTGATCATAAAATCGGTGGTCATGTCTCCGAGGCCGATGTTAATTGTCGTGTCAGCTCGCCCTAGTGTGTCTATAGGGGCTCCGTTAGCTGCTGTGAGCTTAACGTTGGACTTACGAATTTTTAAGCCCAATTTTTTTGTGACATTGTGGGGCAGAATGTTCACTTCTGCTCCCGTGTCGATGAGAAATTCAGTGCCATTTAGTTTGCACTTGAAAAAAAGCCTTTTATACTCAGTAGACTGCCGGTGTATAGGCTCAGATACACTGGCAGTTATTCGTTTTCCGAACTCTCTACGTCGGAGGTTGGAACGGTACTTTCTAGTACCGATCTCTGAGTATTTTCGTTTGAAACCCAGGTTTTAGGCTGGCTTATAGTCGCTGCCTTTTTGCTAGTTTTGGAAGCAGTGTTTGCCTTCCAAGTGCAGTGTTCTGGGTCTGCACATTTGCGAGTTTCGTTACCGAAACGTGCGTGGTTTCGACAGACATAGGCCGTTGGTTTGTGAGGCCTACTCTCTACTGGTTGGGGTTTGAACTCAGCTTGTTGTGAGAGGGCTATTTTGAAACCAGTTTTCATGGGTTTCGGAGTAGATTCTACTCCTCGTATGTTTAGAGAGGTATTCTCTGTTTTGTACGCGTGTAGCGTATCAGCTAGGTTGAGCCGGGCGGTCGTGGTAGGCTGAGCTGCGACCATACCTCGTGCTTCGATGGGTAGAGTCTCGATCCACTTTTGAGTGATCAGAGCTTCTGAAAAGTACCCAACAGCTTTAGAGTACATTTCGTGGTACTTGGTGCTGGGTTTTTTGGCGAGAGATGCGGGGTCCTCGAGTGCGAGGAGCCTGTCCTGTAAGGACAACCCATATTCTCGCTGTAGGCGCTGTTTGGCCTCTTCGTAGGGTGCGTGGGGTGCCGTGAGGTAAGCTGAGTCGATAGCTTCCCTCATTTCTTCTGGTACCCACTTGTATATAGCTGAGAAGCATTCGTTCTGCGTTCTCAGGTGTTTTCGCACGCAGTATTTATCGAACTCGGCGAGTGCACGATCGATATTCTTCTTTTGGAAGATTGGTTTTTGATAATCTCCCATCTCCTCTAAAAGTGCTCGAAAGCCACTTTGTGTAGAGGGTTGTTGCGTGAGATGTGGGGCGTAGAGGCCCGGCGGGGGTCGCACGCCCGCAGTGGTTCCCTGAAATCCACTAGCTTCATAAGAGGGAACGAAATGCTCCGTGTTAAGCCTGTTCAAAGGCGGGGTCACCATTTGTAGTGGATTTAAATAATTTACTTGGTGTAGGTAGACCAAGTGGGACATTTATATTCTGATTATGCGGGTTAGTCCCCGTGTTATTCCTGTAAGGAATGTGAGCGAATCCGTCAAGGTCAGCTTGCTTGGCGGGATGAACTGAGAGATAGTTCGTGTCGCAGCCGCGTGGAGCACTGGGCTCGCATAGTGGGTGCTGGGTTCGATCAGTTTGGTACTGAGCCGTTTTGTAATATTCCGGCCTAAGATTTATATCTGTAGGAGGAATATGTTGAGCTTGGTTGAGGTACTGAAAAGTATCCTTTGTTTTTTGTACATTTGGAGTGTATTTGACACTCGGATCGGCCGGGTAGGCTTGTGTCGAATATCGTGGGTATTCGGAAAGCTTGGTCAAATCATAATGATTGACTTCAGAGCGGGTCTGAAAGGTATCCTCGATCTTTTGTATAGGCGAGGCTTGATCTAACGTTTCCTTCGTGAATACGTTAGGTGAGCAGGCTATCTCGTCGTGAGGATCGAGCCTTGCGCCGTCGCTGGGACCGGCGGATTGGCCAGGCAACGTGTAGGTAGCGCTACGGGGGCTAAGAGGCCCGGCCTCGCCGTCGTCTACCTCCCCTTGCATGAGGAAATAAGACGGCCGACGTTCCATCGAAATAGCCGAGTTATTAGCTCGTTTCGATGCCTCTATGTATAGAAATAGAGGGTTTAGAAAGGTGGACTCGCTTGACAGAGCTTCTTTCCTTTGCTCGTATGTCAGGGTCCTACCTTGTAGTCTTGAAAAAGACTTCCTTGGACGGTAAATTAGAGCGGATGAGCTGAGTAATTTACCGGCGTGCCCCAGCGGTCGGTGACGAGCTTAGTGCTACGAAACCCGGGTGACACGGCTAGGAACGTCCCTGCGGGCGTACGATCTAAAGAGAATATCGATAGATGTACCGGGTGGCGTCCTGACAGATGAACTACGTTGGGCAATGAGCAGGATGAATAATCACTGGACTCGTAGATGCCAATGCGAGGTCTGTGTGGAGAGAAGGTAGGCCTTGTAGAAAGCAGTAGGAAGCCGTTCTTGAGATGAACTCGGGATGCAGAAGGTTCGTCAGCGGAGAGCGTGTAGAAATCTTCGTACTTCGAGGTGTCGTCGTCGAGAGCGGAGAGTAGAATGAATTTCGGAGGGCTCCGAGCGGGGTCTTTATAGGGAGGTGGCCGCCTCCTGCCGCCTCCTGATTGGTCCGCTTAATTTCATTAATTCGACTGTGTAATCTCATTGGCTCGCACATTGTTTTCTCAGTATCTGCGAGTATGATAGCTGAGCTGGTCCTCCGGGGTGCTTACGAGCGTCCGTCGCGGAGCCGACGACCTTGAGTTTAGCCGGGGACCTCGGGTGCTTTCTCTGCGTCAGTTGTTCAGACGGGGTCCCCGGGGTGGCTGCTGGACCAGAGGTGGTTGCTTGCCGCCTCTTGGTTGGTTCGCCTATTGTCTCTCGTGTAATCAGTGTTTCTGATTGGCGAGTAGGCTTGTTTGAATTGTCCTTGCTAGTTTTAGAGGACGTTTGATTTTCTGTTTGAGTTTTCTCGTTCAAGGCGACTTGGTTCGAGATACTTGTCGCATCTCTCTCGCCCAGTAAGTGTCTAGGGAGGTCGCCTTGTATGTTTTTAGTTAATATTTCACTTTTGAGAGAGAAATTCGTATTTTCTCTCTGGTGAAATATTTTGTTTGACGGAGTTGTAACTCGACGTCTTATAAATATTTTTGTGTTGTGTCTACCTCTTTTTGGTAGCCCTGAAAAGGGCTGTTGAAAAGAGGGGGTGGTTTTCACCACAACGTCAATCCTCCTGAACTATAACATTGTCCTCCTTGAAAAGAGTGAACTAGCGATAGAGTGTGCATGATGGGAGGCGATTCATTGAACTAGAATACATTCAGATGTAACGAACAAAACACATGAATGAGTATTGCAATTTTAAATTAATAATAATAGCAAAAAGTCCAGTCATGCAGCATGACCCCATGAGCGAATTTTTGAAGAAATCTTCGACATTTCAGTCGCTATTGATCGTGTAGAGAAATTTTAGTTTATGATTTTGATAGACAAACAAATTAAACATTAAACATTTTACAAATCAAATTATTAAAAATAATTAGGAGGTACTCATACTTTATTATTATGAAACTAATCTTGTAGATTTAAAGACAAATGTAGGTAAATATTCATAGATTTCGATGTCCAATGTGGTCAGTATTGAAGGCAGTTGAAATCTTAACAGTATCCTATCATAACATCATCAAATCTTTACATAAAGTCCTAAAACAGTTGAGCGTAAAATATTAAAGAGAGCGACCGAGAGAATCGGAGGACGGAATATTTCACAGAGTAAACAACTCATCAGTTGTGATTACTTTTTTTTTTTTTTAACAAGCACCTACTACCTACGTTTTAAGCAGCATGGTTCTGGGATTGATTATATAGGGATACTTCCATAAGAATAGTTCAATCTAAATTTGGACAATGTTTCATGCAAATATTACCGATTTTTACAACTAGCGAACGGCATTATTTCGATTTTTGGGAAGCCCATTCCACCCACTGGGAAGAAATGGGGGATTCAGAGCACTGTCGGAGTTCTTTACCATCTGCTGACTCATGCAGCGCAGCAGCGAACTCAGCAGATGAGCTGGGTTTGGGAGCAGTTGGTGTTGCTCGGTCGCACCACAACAACTGCTGCTTGACAAAGTCAAGGTCAGCAGCAGTGCGAGCGACCTCCCAGCTCGAGCCCCTAAGGGCGAGCAGGCGCTGGCGGCGTAAACATGGTATGCTAGCTGAGAGAGAGACAATACTGAGCCCACCGGCCTTGACCGGTGCATGGATATAGGCACTTGGGACACCAGGTGGAAAGCCTAGCCAAGAGCGCACAGCAGAGCGAACTTCACGATCTAACTCTAGCAGCCTCCCCGCAGTAAGCCTACCAAAGACTAGCCCATAGGTCAGCTTTGGCAGTAAGAACGTGCGAAGGAGGCGCAGCTTTTGCTGTGGCTTCAATGGAGCATTGGTGATACGAGCTAGTGCCCCACCAAGGTCCACACGGCTTGCGGCAATGGTGGCCACACCCATGAAGTCAACTCCAAGGTACCGCCAAACCTCCAGCACGGATCGGGTGGGGATGTGTGACTGTCCTATGACAAAACACTTCTCATCCACCACCTTCACCTGATGCTGGCGACCTGACGGGACCAACGAGACTGACCCACACTTATCTGGGTTAACCAACAAACCACACCTGGCTAGCTGCTCAGCAAAGGCATTGAGGGCGACCTGCAAGCCCTCACGGGTAATACATAAATACATATATACATACATACATACCTACATAAAAAGTCCAGTCATGCGGTATGACCCCATGAGCGAATTTTTTAAGAGTAAACTCATCAGTTGTGATTACTTTTTTTTTTAACAAGCACCTACTACCTACGTTTTAAACAGCATGGTTCTAGGATTGATTATATAGGGATACTTCCATAAGAGTAGTCAATCTGAATTTGGACAATGTTTCATGCAAATATTACCGATTTTTACAACTAGCGAACGGCATTATTTCGATTTTTGACTGATTTATCAACTTTGAAATTTTTGAAAACTTGATACATATTCTTATAGGAAATTATACGCTGATTCCGAATATACCACATGTTAGTATGCTGAAAAAATTATTTCGCGGAAAACAGGCTATTTTGAAATTCGTGACTACATTTTTGAAAATTTCAACCCGACGATGTAATCCGATCATGCTGGCCAACGAACTTGAACTTTCGTTTTGTGTCCTTAACATTTTAAAATTTGTTTGAAGTTTCTAGCACAATTCTGCGGACAGTTATCGTCTGGAATGACACACATATATACATACATACATATATACATACATACATACATACATACATAAAAAAATGCGTTAAACTTCAGAATATGATTCAGAATAGCCTGAAACGGATTTCTGCATAAAATGTTTTCAAAAATTCACATTCTACAAATTTTGAGGCGAGAGCAATAGCTTAATTTTCTTCAAAAATTCGCTAAAACTAATTAATAAAATCCATATCTAGATTTGGTGCTTACCTGTATAAAATACATCCAGTTGATGAAAAACTAAAATGAATTGAAATGAAATGAAAATTAATTGTATTCCGTAAATCCAAAGTATACATGTAGGTACTCGTATTTGCCAAGTCTTTAAAAAACCACTGTAACGAGATGCGCCGAGATAAGTAACAAAGTAGAACTTCTGTCTAACATTGTCCCGCTCCTCGTTGCAATAGTTTTTTAGGCTTGGCAATGAACCTCGCTCGATTTGTGTTGAGCCGAGTAACGTACCTCTGACTGACGAGAGCTACCTACAACTTGCTACCGCAGGTTCTTTGCACAGTCAAATGAGCAAATGTCATTTGACATCAAACGAGCTGATTAGCCGGGCTTTGCGGCTCGGAAAGGAAAGCTTAGGCAGGCGTTTAATTTCACCTTCATTAATATTCAGTTGGTGGGTTCCTTGATATATGTCTGTATACTTAGGTTCTGATGAAATATTGTAGGTATTCAGACAGCTGCTCTTATTACGTACTGAGGGACTAGAATTTGTAGGTGTTTATGCAGTTATATTTTGATTATGTAACTTTGACTATGCTTAATAAACAGTTATAGACCCTTGATCTGTGTAGAAAGAAAACTGCGAAACACGATTTTTTGGGTGTTGATCTAATACATCTAATAAACTTTTGTGCTATAATTTGCAGCACTTTTATAACGTTTTTTTTTTTTTTTTTTTTTTTTTTTTTAGCGAATTTTTGAAGAAAATTAAGCTATTGCTCTCGCCTCAAAATTTGTAGAATGTGATTTTTTGAAAAAATTTTGTGCAGAAATCCGTTTCAGGCTATTCTGAATCATATTCTGAAGTTTAACGCATTTTTTTATGTATGTATGTATATGTATGTATGTATACATGTATGTATATATGTATGTGTCATTCCCGACGATAACTGTCCGTAGAATTGTGCTAGAAACTTTAAACAAATTTTAAAATGTTAAGGACACAAAGCGAAAGTTCAAGTTCATTGGCCAGCATGATCGGATTACATCTTCGAGTTGAAATTTTCAAAAATTTAGTCAAAAATTTCAAAATAGCCTGTTTTTTGCGATTTGTTGTGCGAAATAATTTTTTCAGCATACTAACATGTGGTATATTCGGAATCAGCGTAAAATTTCCTATAAGAACATGTATCAAGTTTTCAAAAATTTCGAAGTTCAAAAATCAGTCAAAAATCGATATAATCGAAGATTTCTTCAAAAATTCGCTCATGGGGTCATGCTGCATGACTGGACTTTTTTCAAATCTATATCTCTAAAAGTAAACCAACAAATTTTTAGGGGGTGACAGTTTTGTTTCTGTTCAACTAGGTACAGATGTTTATTATTAAAAATAATGAACTAAAACTAGTTGAAAAGCGAGATGTTTGATGTTTTTCAAGAATAATTTAGGAATTCGGAACATTCATATTTCATAGGAAATTGTATATTTGGAAATCATCGTCAAATTCTCAAGTGTCGGTCATAAACAATTATAGTTGAGGTGGGCGGAGTTTGTGTCTCCATGACTGGATGTAAACACAGTACACCATCCACTGAGGAACATTTTCCCACTGCTTTAGCCAAACATGTTGCCAACACCACACATCAACCAAATTTTGATGCTTAGAATATCTATTGCCAGGAAAAAAAAACCTCCGAAACGCCAAATTTCATATTAAAAAACAAACAAACGGCTATGAACCACAAACAGGATACTAACTCTTGAAAAATTGAAAAATGTTAAAGAAAGTCTTGTTCATTCCTTGTTACCTACTCCATTCCATGTTCTCCATACAAATAACTATCATTCTTCAAAAACTAACTGGCTAACCAACAGATGTGATTCCTATTATACAGGGTGTCCCATCTAAACGGGCCCATCGGGAAATTACAGCCTTACGGTGTGAGCTATCGAAAAATTGAACTGGACCTGTTTTATAGTATTTCAACTCAGCTTCACGATGCGGAAGTCCGATTTTTATTTTTCCATATTTTAGGGTCTCAAATCATTTATTGAAACTGACGGTTTCCTCTTGACCCCTCTTTTTTATTGCTTTTGTCGATTTTAGATTGAATTTGGAACAGAAAATGCTTCCATGAAATTTTCTTTTTGGGGCTTCGTTTCTGAGTTATTCCACTTTTTACGGAAGTCCGACTTTTATTTTTCCATGTCTCAAATCATTGATTGAAACTAACGGTTTCCTCTTGACCCCCCTTTTTTATTGCTTTTTCCGATTCTAGGTTGAATTTGGAACAGAAAAGGCCTCCATGAAATTTTCTTTTTGGGGCTTCGTTTCTGAGTTATTCCACTTTTTGCGAAATACAGAGAAACGCCATTTCCTTTCAGACATTACTAACACTTTCTTACTATTTTTATCTTCAATTTTTGAGATGTTCACCACACTTTTGAAATCAGCATTAAACTATCTATCATCAGACCCCAGCGTCCATAATCAACAATCACCATCAGGGAGATGACATTACACTTGAACCGCTTAGGATTTAAAAAAAGTTTTCCAAATCGTCGTTTGAAAAAAAAACCCCCTCAAACTGTTCAGTACTATTACTCATTTATTAGAAGAACGTATGAGACGCCGTATTCTGGACTAATGTAAGGTTCTTTAAATAATAAAGATCATAGTGTAGACTGAACATTAAGTATCAAGAAGCTGTTGTTTTCTTGACCCTTGAATACAGTTTGCAGGAGAAGGAGCAGAGGCTGCAGAAGGAGCAGGTGGCATTTTCGATTTATCACAACACAACTGACTGGAAGTCTCCTTGTGGTACATTTTTTAAACTGTATTCTGAACAGTGATTCTATGTGTACTAAACAGTTTGAGGGTTTTTTTTTTTTTTTTTTTTTTTTTTTTTTTTAACGACGATTTGGAAAAATTTTTTTAAATCCTAAGCAGTTCAAGTGTTATGTCATCCCCCTGATGGTGATTGTTGATTATGGACGCTGGGGTCTGATGATAGATAGTTTAATGCTGATTTCAAAAGCGTGGTGAACATCTCAAAAATTGAAGATAAAAATAGTAAGAAAGTGTTAGTAATGTCTGAAAGGAATCGGCGATTTTCTGTATTTCGTAAAAAGTGGAATACCTCAGAAACGAAGCCCCAAAAAGAAAATTTCATGGAGGCCTTTTCTGTTCCAAATTCAACCTAGAATCGGAAAAAGCAATAAAAAAGGGGGGTCAAGAGGAAACCGTTAGTTTCAATCAATGATTTGAGACATGGAAAAATAAAAATCGGACTTCCATAAAAAGTGGAATAACTCAGAAACGAAGCCCCAAAAAGAAAATTTCAAGGAGGCATTTTCTGTTCCAAATTTAATCTAAAATCGACAAAAGCAATAAAAAAAGGGGGGTCAAGAGGAAACCGTCAGTTTCAATAAATGATTTGAGACCCTAAAACATGGAAAAATAAGAATCGGACTTCCGCATCGTGAAGCTGAGTTGAAATACTATTAAAAAGGTCCAGTTCAATTTTTCGATAGCTCGCACCGTAAGGCTGTAATTTCCCGATGGGCCCGTTTAGATGGGAGAACCTGTATATACCTGTGTAGTATCTGTGCATATAATTTGGTAAGTAAATTAGATACGTAAGTCAACTCATGTCAAAAACTACCTTATAAAACTTTTAGTTTACTAGAAACAGTTCATTCATTCCTTGGTTATAAACGACTTAGATAATTCTAGACCACGCCCACTATATTATAAAATATACCATGTAAAGTCTTGTTGTTATAGGCATGAATTGGGCACACAGTCAGAGGCCGAAACGTCGTCAATAAAAAAAAACTTTTAACCAAGACTGGTGCTTAATCTCTAAAACAATTATGTTTCGCCAGACTCGTTGTTTGACGCAGTGTAAGACGTAAAGTTTGTTGGCCTTTTGTCGCAGAATGACCCCAGGTTTCCGCTGTCAGATGCAAGCTGAGAGGGGCTTTGGAATCAAAGACCCTTGTTCGATCGGTTTCGGAATATTTAACACGTACTAGAACGTGCAGTTTAGGGATGATTAACTACATGAGTACCTCTCGGGAGGTTAGGCTTTGTGTATCATCTACATGAGTATTTGTATATTATAAAAATGAAACCCTAGAATTTATCATATTATAATACAAAAGGCGGTAGTTTAAGAAAATTTGCTCATACGACCATGCTGTATGACTGGAACTTTTTTCTTCTATCTACGAAGAACAGTTATCAATAACAGTTGAACGAATAGGTACTCCCTTTTTGACATGGATATGTCTTTTGGCTGGGGGTCAAGGAATTTTTCGCGACACTTTTTTTCCCCGATTGACACTTTTTTTCCCGACCGGCACATTTTCTATTGATTTTCACGTACAACCAATACGTAACTAGGGAAGAGTAACTCCCATAGTTTTCATAGTAGGAAAATCGTTCGCCACTTTTTGGAATGCTCTCATTTTACCACGACATTTCATGAAAACTAATATTGTTAAATATTGATTAAAAACTAATATTGTTTTGTAACCATAATGGAATAATCTTGTGAAAAGAAGGCACTACTATACATGGTTGGTATACAATTGAGTAGTAGGTGCCAACTGGTAAGCAGTAGGTACTAGACATATCCATGATCTTTTGTTTTTCCCATCAAGGGAGAAATTAAAATGCTTGATTTCGAAAACACTGTCTCCTACAGAACAGCGACACTCCTCAGTTGAAAAAGAGGCACTCGCAATAGTTGAAGCACTCAGAAAGTGGAGGCAGCGTTGATTGAAAGAATTTTTTTCAAAGAAAATGCGCTAAAAAATGATAGTTGAAAAAAAATGGTTTTTAATTTTAAATATTAGTACGAAAATTTACATAAAATTAATTAGCCACTGCTTGACAAGTTTTATATGAAAATCCATTTAAAATCGAAAGGAAGACCTCACAATCGAACTCAAAATTTGACTACTTCATCATTTGGAATCTAGTAGGAATCGTTCGCCGTATAGAACAGGATGAGTATGAGTTTAAACTTTCTTTAGTGAACTAAAATGTCAGAAAATGTGCTTAAGAAATCGGTGAAAACGTCAAAAAACTGCAAACATAATTATATCAAAATCTTATTAAAAATCATATTGTTTTAATGCATTATGAGTGCATAAGGAAGGAACCAATTGCTTAATAGTAAGTTTCAAAATCCGGTAAAACTCCGTCCCAGCCTCCTCCAGGTCCAAATTCTGGCAAAAATCCCAATCCTGTGCCAGGAGAAAAGAGTTTTTTAAAATAATTTTTCAATAATTTTTAATAATATTTTAATAATAATAACGGATACTCCCTGTTATTACCTGCCGTGGGAACATCGGCCTGACAGGACTAGTGTACACAACATCATTGACAGCTTCAGTTTGGATCCAGGCTTTAATGTAAATATGGGTCGATTTTCGTCATTGGATCTCCACGTAACTAACGTTTACCAAGAGCTTACCCAGCCCGAGAGGCAGATATTCCCAATATCCTACGATTTACCTATTTGCATCAACAGCAAATACTAGCTGCCTGATAGGCAGATGTTCCAGTAAGTCATTTATTGTGCACTAGGGTTCAAAATAGGTGATTTTTTCTTCATTCATACTTTTCCTCATGATGTTATTAGGTAGATACTACATACCATTTCTTCATTTGTAACATTTTTTACAGATATGCCTTTCAGGCAGATATTCCACTAAACAGCGAAAAACATTTTAGTTCCCATTAGAGGTTTAATACAAAATAGGGCCATAATTTCTACAGGTTGGCTAGTAGCATGGTGGGTATGATGTTTCTAAGACCTCGCCAACTAGGTGATGTCTAGCTCCTCGTGCCATGCCAACAAAGTTCTTCGTATTTTGTTCTTTTGAAATCGTTCATTGATCACTGCAAAGTCTTTCTACGACACGATATTTTCTTACTAATAACTTCGTTGACAAGAAAGTTAGTTGTTCAGTCCAAGAGATGCAGCAAATATTCTTACGTAGTAATCAAAGTAGATTTTGAGGAAAGGCCAGTTGAAAACGCGTTTTGTATCTTATCAATCAATCTGAACGAAGAAATATTATTTATGTCTTCAGCTATGAAAGTCACTTTCTTTTTGGAAAGTCCTAATAACAATTTGAGTTATGTTACATTTCTCCCATCTTCAGAACCTTCATAGCTCCTGCAATGATACATAAGACCATTACTAATCGCTGCCGACCTAGAGGCTCCTGTTTCATCCTCATAATGCACAGGGTGTATCAGACACGACTCGCTAAAGTTCAGGGATTCATTCTACAACTAATTTTCAACAAAAAGTGCCTCTTAGATTTTTTTTCGAGGCTTCGTTTCCGAGTAATTTCACTTTTGAGATTTTTTCGTTGACCTTACGTCACTAAAATGGTCATAACTCTATGTCTGTGTGTTAAAAACACTTATTTTCTATGAAATCGACGGTTTTTGTGAAAAATGACCCTCTAAAAAATTTCGAGTTAGGGGCCAGTTTCTACGTATTTTTTCACGTTCAATAGAATGGTAACACAGATCTTCCCAATTCTGTTATAACAGAGTTTTACTCTTTAACTTACGAGTTTTTAGTTAATTTGTTATGCTCAATTGTATGTGTTTTTAAGAGTAAAACTAGTTATTTCAATAAAAGTACCTATTGAAAAAAAAAACGTAGAAACCGGCCCCAAACTCAATTTTTTTATAGAGTCATTTTTCACCAAAACCATCGACTTCAAAGAAAATACCATGTTTTTCCATATACAAACATACTTCTCCCCTAAAATTATCGAATTAAAATAAAAATTGATTATACCGTTGGAAAGCGGAAATTCTAAGGTAGTTTTCCTGAAGTTGGGGATTCAAAATGACTACAGTAAAAACGTCAATAAGCGGACTCAAAACAGTGAAATTTTGGCAACTTCTCAAAATTATGATTTGTCCTCATTTTTCAGCTATTGGAGCTGCTCAAAAATTCTTGTTTTAGCATCAGAGGGATTGAAAATTTAACTTTCTTTTTAACAGTGTCATCAAATGTTTATTTACTCATCAAATTAAGGGAGTTATGACCATTTCAGTGGAATAAGGTTAAAAACACGTAAAAAATCTTTAAATTGAAATTACTCGGAAGCTAGACCTCTAAAAAAAAAGTCTAAGGAGGCACTTTTTGTAGCAAATTAGTTGTAGAATTGATCCCTGAACTTTGGTGAGTCGTGTCTGATACACCCTGTATAGTTTTAGGAAAATTTTGAAACTTCGTAGCCTTTTTGACGACGAAAGGCCCTTTGACTATTGGCTGCTTTCCATTATATCCATACTGCACTAAAACTAAACGTCGTAATTGGATTTCTTGAGTTCGGCAAGAGTGGTTCTTATCGAAATTGCGCTTCATTCTTTCTCTATATAGTCGTTGCTCTTCCTTAGTCAGTGGTGTTTCGATCAAGATACCTTTGTTGACTCCAAATCTTTGGCCAGCTGGTAAAGAAAACCTATTAAATGGTTTACTGCAGCTTCCAGGCACGATTTCCATCCTCCTCTGAACAGAGGATTCGTACTTATGAATGCCTTGATATCCCTGATCTTCCTCTCAGCTAAACCATAGGCTGCGGACGGTATGGCGAAGTAATAATCAATAACATATGCGTTCTTCTGCCAACCTATTCATTTCTGCAGACACAAATTGTGGCCCATCGTCAGTCACAATCTTTTTGACTTTCGAAAGGTGAGGGAATTGCCGTAGATAGGTGAGAACAGCGTGAGAACTCTCTTTCATTGCTTTTGCATGAACGTAGCGTGTACATTCGTCCACTATAATCAAGAAAGGTTGACTTGTTCAAATCTATCCTCAATTAGCAAATTTCCGTAAAAAAGGAATGTGATTGAACTGGCTCAAACAATTTTAAAATCAAAAAGTTTCTCTATTGAAATCCGTTTTGAGATATTCTGAAACGGGTTCTAGAGTATAACGCTTTTTCGATGCGATTTTTCAGATACATATTTATATATCTTTATGTATAATTCCGAACGGTCTTTGAAATTGTGAAGAACTTCGCGGTCCGATTTTAGTGTTAGACTGCTCATTCGAATCAGCACGGCCCCAAGTTTGTTGCAAAAGTGTCGCCGTTCGTCTCTATACCCGCCTTGATCGTGTTCTAGGCGGTCCTTATCAACGAGAGTTGTTTATTAGGCTGTGGCGGTAACAACAGTAGCCATCAATTCACGGTAAGTAAGAAACGTTGTGTAGGAGAGTATCTAGGAGAGTTATTTCTGAACGAAGAAATTGAAACTGAAGAACTTAGCGGACTTTATATATAATTCCGAATGGTCTTTATATATAATTCCGAATCAGCACGGCCCCAAGTTTGTTGCTAAAGTGTCTGTAAGTAAGAAACGTAGTGATGGGGTATTTTCTGATCAGCTGAGTGAGCTAAATTCTTTCCTGTTCACTGTAGGAAGTTGAAATTTGACAGGTAGGACTTATATCGTTACTATAATGTGCTGAGTTCCTGTTAGGTACTACTGTTATACTGACTAGATTAGGGCTTTCCAAGCCCTAACAGGCCTCTAGTATATATATATATATATATATATATATATATATATATATATATATATATATATATATATATATATATATATATATATGAAAAATCGCAAACCGTTTCAAATTACCTCAAAACTGATTTCATGATTTCAATAAAGACATTTTTCAATTTTTTTTTAATTTTATTGATTTCTGAGCCATTGCAATAGCTTCATTTTCTACAAAAATTCGCTAAAAAGGTCTTTAGTTAATGATTCACTGAATATTCTCGCTTCCGATGCGGACTGGTGAAGGTGAAGGTTAACCAAGTCATCACGCTTGGGAGAGTAAACATGTTTGCCTTGTGGACACGTGAGGTGAGCTGAGTGTGAATAAACAACGGGAACCGAGAAATCGGCATGTTTTGAGGTCAACAATCAATACTGACTCCCAGCCACGGCAAGTTCCGACCGGGAGAAAGTGGAATGAACCTGAACGTATTTTGTCGACCAGCTCAACTAATACGCCTACATACCACACCTGTTTTCATTATTATAATGGGAAGAGTTTGTATTGTCCTACCACATTAGAAGTTCAGAGGGTAACTTATGTAATCAACCTGAAAATTGTTTTCTGGACCTCCTCCATTACATCGGTAAGAACCAAAAAACATAACCAACCGAAGGAATTCATGTATATGTATATTCATTTGTATGCCTTTAGTCAGTAGAATCTGTATGTCAGCCACACGTTAAAACGGATTCATCCTTCAAAAATGACTGGAAATATTCAGTTTTGCGGATTGGTTATTATTATCAAGAACTGAGCTCAACAAAAATAATTTTATTTTATTTTTTTTTTTTTTTCAAATAAGTATATATACCTATATATATAAATTATTTTAGGACAATTTATGCGTTACGCTCAATAACGCGTTACCCTTCCGCAAGTACACCTCATGCAGGGAAATAGCCCAGACTTACTAATAAAACTATAGCGGTCAATTATGCTGCCCAAGATTGAATATGGGGCATTCTCGTACTCACACAATAAACATATAAAAATCTCAAAAGCAGTCCCTTAGCTATGCGATGGGGTGCCAAGGAACATCTCCACTTGACTCCCTGCAAGTGGTGTCGGGCCTCTGAAATACTATCTCAAAACTGTAGTAGCCTGCTGTATCAGAGTGGGTTAGATTGTTTCTGGGACCATTCTGGTCCAATACAATCTTGGCAGGACTTGATGATTGCGGCAGTAGTGGATTTCCCTCACTCTTTCTTGTTGATACAGCAGGCCCTCCTGTCCCCTCTGGCGTTAGCCACACTCATTGAGAGTGCCCGGGATGGACCACGTGGAGATGCCAGGTTTTAATGGGATGCAGTACATGTTAGGGACAGGAGTTCATGACACCTAGGTACTGGCTCACCTCTTCTCATAACTTGGGGTCTTTCCATCATCGGTAGTCATGTTTTGTCTGGTCCATTTCACGTTGAGAATGTCTGAGGCAGGGCGAGTTCTGAATATCCTCCCCTACCTATCACGATCTACCTACATACTAGATTCCTATACAAAAAATTGCACAAATTATCACAGATTCCTTCTCGACTACAGTACTAAATCACATCACATTCACACAATAAATACATACACAACCAAAAACACGCACATCCATACTAGCCAGTGGAGTTGGGGAAAACCCCAGCCGGCCTCCTCGAGCCCACCCTTCCTTTGGATGGCCTCCCTGGTTCCCGTCTTGTAGGGTTTCCCGTATTACAAGGGTGTTGGGGGGAGGCCTACAGCCCTTGAAATTAACGGAAAATGAAATCAATAGAATATGGAACTTAAAAAATCATAAAGGCAAAGAATAACCTACCGGTTTGCTGCCCCCCCATGGCGCCGGCAGGGTCCCCGTACTCTCATGCTGAAAATAATCACACATACACAGCTACTATGCTAAATACCTATTCTAATATCACAATGATCTTATACCTATATCACAGCGGATTTACTCACTCTAATCAACCACACACCCATTCATACCCCCTTAAATCTCAAACAAACAAACATACTGGGGGAGTAGAGTACTGATATAAAATTTCCTCCAGCATCCCCGACTATCTCATTACATAAAATTCCTAAATCTACTATCACAATCAACTCGCGTTAGACACTTGCTCTGCCTCAGCCATATGTACACCTCCACCTCTCATCCTTGCGAATCGTGCAGCAAATTTCTCAAACTTCTTGTAATTGATCCTTGAATTCGTCAGAGCAGAGAGGTCCTCCAAAAAAGCCATGCCGCCAAACAACTCTTGACGGACTTCATTGTATAGTGGACAAACAGTAGTAGCCAGACAAATACTACTGATATGGGAGGGATCCTCTGCGCTTTAAAATCGTATCGGTATGCTTAGGGAGCAGCTAGAGCTGGGCTGCCTGAGGAGGTTGAGGTCGTGGGGGAATTGATGACTGAGGTGGGGTTGAGACGGAAGAACTTAAAATTGCCTGATCAGGGCCTGAGGGCCTGATCAGGAGGAGAAACAAGAGATTGACGGTGACATTTTTCATGAGATCCCAGGCATCAGAAAAAAGGACTTCAAACTGATGAAGAAATCAGGTAAATTGCACTTGAATTTATGATTCCCCGATTTCATCCAGATATGGTCGAATGGTGCAAAGAACACGAATGGGATGGCTACCGCTTACATTTGTTCCGGGGATGCAGGTAGAGATGTAGGGAGAAAGCTGAGTGGGAAGATCTCCATTTACTGGGCAGGATTGGCAATGGCAGTGGAACACGCTCTTACCCACCCCACTCACTCCGACATTCTGATAATATCAAACTCTAGGTCAGTACTGTCAGCGTTGAAAAACACTTTAGTGGGAGACATTGCCCCACCACACCTAATCAATATTCGGGAAAACATTATCCAACTAGAATGCAGGAACAAATGTCAAAATAATTTGGAATCCGAGCCATAAGGGGTTGGAACGTTGGAACATGACAGAACCACTGATCGTAGGGCAAACCGGACCACGGTACAGGACTGTATGCACGGGAGCGAAGGAACTTGAAGGTTTGATGCTGTACGAAGCTGCAGGAGGTACATGTTGGGGGTGCGGATTACAGGTCACCGGACGGAGCTGGAGCTTGGACCAGAGCTATCATAAGAAACCCGAGCAAAGAATCATGGTTCAAAGACTTCAAGAGCTCAATGTATGAAGTTGCACAGGCAAACATAATACTAGTGGGAAAGGCGAACCTGGTTTAAGTACATCACTAACTATGCACCATCAGCATATTGTGACAGATGTGACAGAAGAATGTCGCCGAATGAGGGAATTGATGATGTAAGACATTGGATGCTGAACTGCGGGGCGACGCACAGTGTTTCGATCCTGGGAGTTTTGGGGGAAAAAATTCCGAAACTACGAAAATCGATAGTGATAAATATTGAAGTTCTATTACCCTAACTAGTAGAAATTAATAGTACTAATAGAAATGAAAACTAATAGAAATGAGATAAATAGAGAAGAAAAAATTATTTTGAGGACTAATCGTTTCATTGATGAAGTTAGCTAAAAATAATGATAAGGAGATTTTGGTCTAAAACTTGTAGAAGCCAAAATTCTGCTAAAAATATAAATTTTACGGTTAGCAATTTTTAGAGATTTTTTTAGCTCATTTTTTGAAAGTTGACCAATTTAATGTGATTAAAAAATGCTGACTCGTTCTTTCGTTTGGAAAGCTTGATTTTTTCGCGAAAGAACGGAATTTTAGCATGAATATGCTTTAGCCGTGACCTAACTCTCGAAAAATGTCCCACGAGAGTGCAACGAAAGTAGCGCCAATAATTGTGATGATTTTTGCTTACAACCGAGTCGTTACAACTTACAACTACGAGAAATTGTTATTGTTTTCCAGGAGTTGCGACGCTCTAACGACCAAAGCTAAGAGGCCAGGGTTACCAAACCTCTTCGACTGTGAGAGTTATTTTCCTGGAGCGTAACATTTCCCCGGAGTCAAATACCAGCCGTCTCGGCTGGTTTGGGGTCGGACGAATGACGAAGTGTAACTGCAGGCCGCTGGCTCAGCAGATACTCGCTGGAACAAGTCAGCAGTCGAGCGAGGTCATTGTCACGGTGTGTTTTGACTCAAGTGAGTGAGGAAATGAAAGGCATAACAACAGGAAATGTGATGTTTACAGTCTTTTGGCTCGAGAGGGATTTAATTAATTATTGTTTCGTATGATTTCGGGTCCTACCTTATGCAGTGTGAAGCCGTCGGAAGGACCCGAAATCATACGAAACAATAATTTATTAAATTCCTCTCGAGCCAAAAGACTGTAAACATCACATTACCTGTTGTTATGCCTTTCATTTCCTCAAGTGAGTAAAGCATGAATATGCTTTAGCCGTGACCTAACTACCGAAAAATGTCCCACGAGAGTGCAACGAAAGTAGCGCCAATAATTGTGATGATTTCCGCTTACAACCGAGTCGTTGCTAGGGATATGATACTTCGTCGTTTTTCATCCCACAAAATTCGTTGACCATTCGTTCGAAACCTCTCGATTTATCCAACCATACTATATTAACTACTGCGAAGTGCGTGGCCAACAAGCTGAGTTATGAGCATGGTTATATGAATAATTGTTTACACACAGGTGATCATTCTCAATTATTGATATTGTGAACATGATTGCAACCGCTTGTTAATTTCTGATGATTTCATTGAGCTGGTGTTTCGATTATGTGATTCATAGCAGGTGATCCGAATATTGCGAGAACGGTTAGATTTGTGAAGCGGTGGTTAAATTATTTTAATAGGTAATTTCTATACTTTACACTATAGGAAGCTGTAATTTCGTATGTAGCCTCTTTAGCCTCTTTCTATAATAAAGTGAATGTTTACTCGCGAGTTTCTATTAGGAGATCATCATCTCACAAGAGCTCAATCGTCGTGATCATTTCTATAATAAAGTGAGAGCGAGGAGCTAAAACATGATTCCATGTTTTAGGATTGATGGCAGAATGATAAACAGAGTTCAGAGGCCGATGGGGGGTCGGGTTCAGAGAATCGACGAGGAGTGAGTCGTGTACGGCTAAAGCATATTCATGTTTTTTAATTTTAGCCGTCAGGCTCAAAGGAACTGTGGCTTTTTTTATCTCAATTCTAAGAAGAGTTATCGTCTGGAATGACACAAACACACACACACACACACACACAAATATATATATATATATATATATATATATATATATATATATTTATTTATATCTACATATGAAAAAATGTTAAACTCTAGGATTCGTTTCATAATGTCTCAAAACGGATTTCAATGAAGATAACTTTCAAAATTCTTGATTTAAGATTTTTTGGAGCCATAGCAATAGCTTCATTTTTTACGAAAATTTGATAACATAATTTTTTCGTGGGCATTTTTATCTTGGGATTATCTTAAATTTTTCGCATACCGATATCTGAATCCGGCTCCGATGAGACTGAACTTTGTGAAAATTGGCGTGGTCCGGTCTGTTAGCATGACTCGTTGCGTAGGAAGGGTTACAGTATAGGCCTTAGTAGCGCAAGTACCGGTACAGTGGTGCTGATGTGAAAACCAAACAGCAACGGCCAGTTCTAACTGAAGGGGCGCCGCTATTCGATCGGAGAGGCTACATAGCCTCCACCCAAAGCCCTTGATACCCCCAGTATACAGAACAGGGCGAGGCAATATCCCATGTGCCGGCTCAAGTCGGGTATTCGGAGCAGGTAAATAAAGGCCTGTCAGGGACGTGTCAACTCCGAGATCGTGTTTTCAGACCTATGAGTATGAGCCTATAGCTGTAAACAAAACAACCGGTGAAAGGACCCGTCCCATCATGTTCTATTCAATATTCAAGGGAGCTATTTGTTGTTATTCTACAGTAATATAATATTTTCGCTGATCAATCCATCGGTTCGATTCAGCTAAAATATTATGGGTAGTTAGGAACCTGCCTCAAAATATGTCAGCTAATGCAAACTTAAAACTTATTGTCATTTACCTACTTTGAAACCAATGTTTACTCTGATCGTTTTCGTGAAATTTCCAGGGACGGTGCGGGTTTAGAAGGTCTCATTTAAATTAGAATCAATAATGCTTTTAGGCGCCAATCTTATGAGACAAAGACAAAAATTATTACCTATTCTTATCATACTCAACAGCTTATCAAATCGTTGTTTTTCTCAAACCATGTTAATTTGCTCTGTTCTACCCGGAATGCTCGATATAGGTGATTGTATGAAGAACAGACATAATGCAAGTTATGTCAAAAATTTCTCCCTTGATGGGAAAAACAAAAGATCATGGATATGTCTAGTACCTACTGCTTACCAGTTGGTACCTACTACTCAATTGTATACCAACTATGTAGTGCCTTCTTTTCACAAGATTATTCCATTATGGTTACAAAACAATATTAGTTTCTAACTTGGAGTAATAAATCAGCATTCCTTGACACTAAAATGGCTTAGAGGTCATGAAATGTCGTGGTAAAATGAGAGCATTCCAAAAAGTGGCGAACGATTTTCCTACTATGAAAACTATGGGAGTTACTCTTCCCTAGTAACGCCTTGGTTGTACGTGAAAATCAATAGAAAATGTGCCGGTCGGGAAAAAAGTGTCGGTCGGGAAAAAAAAGTGTCGCGAAAAATTCCTTGACCCCCAGCCAAAAGACATATCCATGTCAAAAATAATACTCCTTTTTGTTATGAAATGTCCCTGGATGAATTGGAAATGACATGTAATATCAAAATCACAATTAATCCATGAAAATGAAAAGTGCAATTTGTTTTTAGTAACCTAGAACAATTTGCGTATTTTCAAAGCTCCTAAGATGTGAATATTCGACAAAACAATTAAACACCAGTTGAAAATATCTCAATAATGAACAATGGAAGTTGGTAGAAATTTAATTCAAAACCTTCATTCGCATAAGAAAATATTTTATTACTTTACGTACGGAAGAAAACAAAAATCAGAAAATGTCAAATTGAAATAATAACAAAAAGAAAAATGCTATTTTAAGGTAATGGAAATTAAAATAAATGTGATGAATTATGCATTAAAAAGCATGCATCAAGTTGTCACAGCCACAAAAATAGTAAAACTAAAAAGCGTAATGAATGTAGGTTAGATTCTGAGGTAAGCAGCAAGGACAGGAAGGTAAGCCAAAAAAGGCGCCCATAGCTGCACGTTTGAAGAAGCTGAACGCACGACTGACCGCACGTCTGAACGCTGTTGAGACCTGAAGGCGACCATTTGTTTGATGCTCATATTTTCGTATTCTGTGAAACAAAAGATTTAATCAGAGAGAAGTTTTAGTTATGCAGCATGATCGTATGAGCGAATTCTTATAGATTATAGTATTATGCAACATTGTTTTAAAATTTGAGCAATTTGATAGCAAAGCATTGTTGTACCACCAACTTTACGGCAAATAAACTCGTTCTAAATAATATTCTGCAGTTGCAATAAGATTTTGCATTTTTAGATTTTTTTTTAAGTTTTAGTTTTTATCCATTTTTTGGCAAATATTAATGAAATATAAGTACCTACATTTTTCAGCAAGAATTTGTGTTTAAATTTTTAATGTTCTAGTTCATCGAAATTTTGACAAACATTCTGCTAACAAAAAATAAGTTTAACGATTTTTAGCCGTTTTTAGCCTTTTCGAAACATATTAAGTGATTTTTTTTTTGACAATTTTTTTCAGTACAGTTTTTGAAATTTGACCGATTTAATGTGCTTTGAAAATGTTAGACAACGAACTCTTCCTTTCGTTTAGAAAACTTGATTGGAAAAAGAACTGATTTGTAGAGAGCTATTGTCTGGAATGACACATACGTGTGTGTGTGTGTGTGTGTGTGTGTGTGTGTTGTGTGTGTGTGTGTGTGGTGTGTGTGTGTGTGTGGTGTGTGTGTGTGTGTGTGTGGTGTGTGTGTGTGTGTGGTGTGTGTGTGTGTGTGTGTGTGTGTGTGTGTGTGTGTGTGTGTGTGTGTGTGTTTTGTGTGTGTGTGTGTGTGTGTGTGTGTGTGTGTGTGTGTGTGTGTGTGTGTGTGTGTGTGTGTGTGTGTGTGTGTGTGTGTGTGTGTGTGTGTGTGTGTGTTCGCTAATACTGCTCCACTATCAAAGCATTCACAACTAATTATGCTGGTGCAATGTCATTGCCAATACATTGCTGAAAGGAATGTGATCCATTCTAGGCCAAAATTATCTTCAACTACCAGTTTTCCTCTATGCCAAGCGACATGGGCCAAGAAAAGGGGGTGTAAACAAATTAATTCTAGTAAAGCTGGAAATGGTTATGTGTTCTTTCGCCTGTAGAAAAATTTATTTGACGTTTGCACTAATCCCTAAGTAGGTGCTTGAGCTGTATATTACCTTGTTATGTTGGCTCTCTCTTTTTTTTTTTTTTTTTTTTTCTTTTTAACTATTTCTAGAAAAATAGTTACTCGAGACCAAATCAAATAACTGTTACATAAATTCGATGATGATTCAGTGCTGGATAATTGAAATTACGTCCAGTTGTATTTAGGAAGTTCTTCCATAACTTTTCTCAAAAAAGAACAGAATATTATTTATAAAAAATAGCACCTTAGGAATTTGAGTGTTGAAAATGTGTGTTTCTCAAATTTTCCTATGAAATAGATTTTTCAAGTTGGTATTTTCAAGATTTACTTCAGCTCTGAAAATTTGGATGGATACCTTCTATAGGATTCGTACATTAAATTCTACATTGACTTTGGCAAATTAATAAATATAAGCGTATGACATATTATAATAGTTGTTGGTTGATCAGTCTATCGTGCATTTTGTAATATTCTTTGCAATCAATCACACTCTTACTCTCTCGAAATGTTTCCGACTTCGTAGAGATCACCTTCTCATCTGAAAAAAGGATGATGACTACTTTACGTCTTCTCAGACTCCGGCTACCACGGATTGTTGAAAAATAAGTTCCAGTCATGCAGCATGATCGTATGAGCGAATTTTCGTAAATTATCGTACTATATTCCATTACATTATTATGAAAATTAAGGACTTTGAGGGACAAGAAATTGTTAACTACCAATTTTAATGCAAAAAAACTTGTTCTAAATCATATTCTGCTATTCAAAAAGAGATTTTGGTTTTTTAACTTTTTTGCAGTTTTTATCGATTTTTTAGCGCATTTTAATGATATTCAAACACATTTTTCAGTACAATTTGTTACATACATTTTTTAATGTTCTATTGTATAGTTAATAAACTTTATTTGAGCCATATTCTGATAAACAATATAAATTTAACAATTTTTTAGCCATTTTTTGGTATTTTTTAGTGATTTTTTCAGACCTTTTTTGAAATGTGACCAATTTAATGTGCTCAAAAAAAACGCTGGCCGACAAACTCGTCCTTTCGTTTGGAAAGCTTGATTTTTTGGCGCTAGAGTGGAATTTTTATTTCAATCCTAAGGTGAGTGATCGACTGGAAGGACATAATATATATTTATATGAAAAAAATGTTAAACTCTAGTATTTGTTTCAGAATGTCTCAAAACGGATTCCAATGAAGAAAATGTTCAAAAATTTTGATTTTACAATTTTTGAAGCCATTGCAATAGCTTCATTTTCTACGAAAATTCGCTAAAAGTTGTATCCGCGCGAAATAAGATGACATTTCGTATAGTAGTAATGCGATAAATATTAATAATTAAAGATGAATTACCTCTAGGTGACGGTTTTCGGCTAACGAAGATTGGGTTGGCAACTTTGACGAAATCTTGTTCCTGAGTGGTACTGGGTCCCCCGTAATGATCGTCGTACTTGTCAGTGTAATCTGAAAAGATAAGTGCCATGAAGGGGCAGCCAGAGGGGCTGAGGTCCATTTTGTGTAACCGCAACTATTTCTCGTTTTTCGATATCATAATCAGCTAAACATCGATAATTGACTATTGTTCTGTTTAAAGGGTTAGTTATTACTTCCGAATCGATAAAAAACCTAAAAATCGATATTTTTCACCATTTTACCAAAAATTGCCCTCCTGAAAATTTTGCTAAAGTAAGATAAGGGTCCTTTTTCTAGGAAGGGTCACAAATATTTACAATTGCTTACGTTGAGGGTGAGTGAAAGAAAATTAATACATCTATATATAACGATATCAACTTGGTACGCCTGATAATAAACATCGGAGATGGAATGATATAAAATAGCGTTGCTAATTACCATCTTCTTTTGGAGTTGAAGCATTGGTCGAGACAACTGGATTGGCTGCCGTATTATTTTTTACAGTTCCGTCTAAAGCGTGAGGAGTTTCGGTAACATTCTGAGCTATCCCGGTGGATTTCAACTGCGCAACGGTAGCATTTGCAGCCATTCCAACTGCGGACACGCCCTTATCAGTCTCGTTAGCTGGAACAAAATAAATTTATTAAACACCCAGTAGAACTATATTTAATCTCATCTCTCCTCATGAATACATAATATAGATAGATAGATATAAGGTTTATTGACAAAATGGCAAAAGAAAAACAAATGTACATCCCAATGAAAATGTCAACCTACTGTCAGCAGTGGGCAAGCCCGTGGTGCTGACAGGTGTCGTGACTCGACAACATGACAGTAGTTCGCGGACCAAAATTACCTTAAATTAACTAGATCTTAATTTATAATCTTATATAATACTACTAAAATCTCTTAAATCTTAAATAATACTACTAGTGTAAATTACTCAAACAAAGTTATATAAACAAAGTTATATAAAATGTATTCTTATATATTACATAAATATTCATTTTATTGTATTTTATTATATTCATTTTATTCATCTTTCTATATTATACATAAATGCTGACCAAAATCCTATCCAGACCGGCATACCCTACTGAAATTAGCCAGGTGTAAATGAGCCTTTTGTATGCGTCTCTTCTAAAAAGGGATGGCGACTTCATATCAGCTGACAAAGATTTATGTAATACGGATAAAATATAGAGAGGACTTTTAGTAAAAAGAGTTGAGTTGGGACGCAAATTTTCAACATTGCCTTCCAGACGAAATCTAGTCGGATATGAATGGGCAGCATCAGAAGGAGCAATTATTCCCGGTTGCTTGTAGTTGTACAATAGCAAATTCATAACGTACAGCTGTCTGATGGAAAAGTTTTTGCTAAGAATAAAAATTTCTACTGAACTGAAAGATTTCGGCTTGTTTAGGCATATTTTGAGGATACATTTTTGTAAAGTGGCAAGCTGCCTCAGAGTTGACACATAAGTACCAGCCCATGACACTATGCCATGCTGCATAACAGATTGCACCAACTTTCATAGACAGTCTTTAGGTGTTTATGGGATGATACAGACCGCAGATTATAAAAAATATGAATGATTTTTTTCAATTTCTCGACTAAATATGAGAGGTGCCCCTTCCACGACAGTTGATCATCTAATATGATTCCTAAATATTTCTGTTCACGGACTCTCTCAATAGAATCACATGAGCAACTCCCCATGCAATTATGTATACGAAAATTGTGTTCCACCTGCAGCATCGACATATCGGCTGTGTTACCTATTAACAAGTATTTAGTTTTTTTTACATTCAGAGTTAGCAAATTATTCACCATCCAATCCGACAAAATTGACAAGCAGACGTCCGCCTTGGAAAGTACCTCATCCCAATCTTTTCCGGACACCAAAAGAGCGGTATCATCCGCGAATAAAAAGAAATTACACAATCCAGTGATAGAAGGCAGCATGTTGATATAAATCAAAAATAAAATTGGTCCCAGTGTACTACCTTGAATAACTCCATATTCATTACTAGCTACGCTACTGAAACAATCCCCAATCGCCACAACCTGCGTCCGACCCGAGAGATACTCTGAAACCAGGCAAGCGCTCCGTCCCTTATCCCTATCGCCTCCAGTAAATCCAAAAGCAAAGTCCTATCAACAGTATCAAAGGCTTTGGCCAGATCCAATAAGAAAATTGCTGCTTTCTGACCTTCATTTTTCAAGCTGTGGAGTTTTTGAGTAAGATCAAACAGCGCGCCATCCACACCCCTTCCCGCACGGAAACCGTACTGAGCATTGGATAACAATTTGTTTTCTTCCAAATACACGGATAAGTTTCGTTTAAAAATATATAATACAGTATAAAATATAATACATAAAAATATAATACAGTAGACACCGTTTATAACGATGCCGAATATATTAGAGAGTTTGTAGTAGATCCGTAAAACACAATACGTTGTCCGGTATCGACAATCTGGCGCCGAAACTCTGACGCAATGAGTTACGGTGACGCATCCTTCCGTACAGATACGTTAACGGATCGCAATCCGGAAAAAACGTAATCGCCAAAAATAACCTTCTTCCATGGACTCAAATAACCTCCTAGGGATAATTTCCTCCTTCCCTGAATTTAGCGTTACAACTAGATCCGTTCAGGACTTGACGTGACTTTAAGGTGCGGTAATGTTTCTCGTTACCGCACGCCGTATTGAGACCGACGGATCTACTAGGAAGTTTCTAATGATAGGTCGGATGGTACGATGGAAACTGCATCTGAAGTTTGGTTTCGTATGCCATTCTGTAATTCCAGGTATAGCCCCGTTCACACAACCCGTTTCCGACTTCCCGATCCCGTTTTTGTTCCAGAGTGGGACATTATTCGACTAATTTCTAGCAAATATAAATACGAGTTTGCGGTCGGTTTCTACGTACTGTTTTACTCCTGAATCGAATCGTAACACTTGCATATCTCCCCAACCCTGTTAAACAGAATTTTACAGTTAACCTAACTAGTTTAACCGCTAAGAACACATAAAATTTATCATACCAAATTAAGTCAAATTTGTGAGTTGAAGTGTTAAACTTGGTTATTCGATACGGTGTAAAATAAATACGTAGAATGCGTCCCCAAACTCGTTTCATACAAGGTCATTTTCAAAGAAAACCCTCGATTTCATTGAAAAACAATGTTTTTCAACATTAGAACATAGTTTTCTCCCCGAATTAGCAAAATAAAAGTAAAATTGACTACACTGTTGAAAAGGTGAGATTTTGGCACGGGTTTTCCCGTTTCCGGGGTGAAATTTGATAGAACATTCCCGAGCTAAAGCGTTCCAAATTTTGACAGATTTCTTAAGACTTATCAAATTTCAACGTTCAGCCGGATATTTCTCCAACTAAACCTGCTTACAAAATTTTGTTTTGGAATCAGAGAGGTAGGACATTTAACGCTCTTTCCAGCGCTGGGCTAAATTTTTAATTTTCACTGTCATTCGAGGGAGTTAAGATTATTTTAGTGATATAAGGTTGAAAACATTTTTAAAAATCTTTAAATTAAAATTACTCCCAGAAACGAGGGGTTTTCAAAAATTGTGTTTAAGGAACTTTTTGTTGCATATTAGTTTTAGAATCGATTCCTTCTATTTGTGACGCATGTTTCGGAGACACCCTGTATATATGTTTGTGTCATTCCAGTCGAACACTCTCATTAGGATCGAGATGAAAATCCGTTCTTGCGCCAGAAAATCAAGTATTCCAAACGAAAGGACGAGTTCGTAGGCCAGCACTTTTTGAGCACATTAAATTTGTCAAATTTCAAAATTGACTGAAAGAAAATCACTAAAAATGACTAAAAACGGCTAAAAGTCGTTATATTTATATTTTTTAGCAAAATCTTAGTCAGATAGAGTTAATCGACAACGAAATGAAAAATTATAAAATTTGCGCAAAACATATTGCAGAAAAATGTACATAGATTTCATTAATATTTGCTGAAAAATCGATAAAAACTCCCTAAAAAATCTAAAATTTCGAAATCTTTTTTGGATAGTAGAATATTATTTAGTAGGAGTTTTGTGACCATGAAATGTTGGTAAAGTGCTTCGTTCCACTCAAAGTACTCAAATTTCAAAACAAACAATGTAATACGACAATTTAGGAAAATTCGCTCACGCGATCATGCTGCACGACTGGAAATTTTATTCAGTTCAACTGAGGCTGTAACTATTCACTGTTAGTTACCTATTAGTTACCACCCATAACTAAATTTGATAACCTAATTTTTTGGTGTAGCTAGCGTTGCAATTGATAACTGTGATTTCAATTTATTATTTATGGCTAAATTTACCTGAATTAGTTTTTAGTTACAACTCTTCTACCAACAGATAATTTTAATTTACTACGAGGCACGTCCAGCAAGTAAGTGCGGGGAAAATGTTTGTTTCCAATGTTGGTCACACTGTGTGATATAGGAGGTCTTCCTTAACACAAAGAGCACTGAATGACCTCGGTATCAAAACTCATCTTCGTGCCTAATAGATTTTACACTTTAACCAACTAGTTTTATCCTTAAAAACACATGCAATTGAGCATGGCACTTAAACTTAAAAAAATCGTCAGTCAAGTAAAGCGTAAAACTCTTGTTATAACGGAGTTGGGGAGATCTGCAAGTTTTACCATTCGATTCAGTGTGAAAAATACGTAGAAACTGGCCCCAAACTCAAATTTCCTTAGAACGCCATTTTTCACGAAAACATACCTACCTATTTTTCAATATGCAAACATTCTTTCCCCCGTTAAATACCAAAGTAAAACTAAATTTTATTACACCGTTAGAAAGATGAGATTTGGGGCCAGTTTTTCGTGCAACGCGAACGGTTTTTTACAATTTTGTTTCAATACTTGACGCACCTAAAAAAAAAACAGTAATTTTTAAAAAGTGAGAAATTCTTGTGCTCAGTCCATTTTTTTTTCGTCTACGTGACCTATTGTAAAAAGAATCTAAATACATTTAACACTCTCTCGAACGATATATCTATTTTTAAGTTTTCACTGTAAGTTAGGTGAGATATGGTATTTCTAGTGGTGTAAGGTTGGAGGTGATCTCAAGTGTAAAAACTACACAATATTATTAGGCAGGATTTAAATATATATATTAATAAATAAATTATTGTTCAAGAGCATCAATAAATTGGAAAATGTGTGAAGATAATCAATTATCTTGAAAGCGGAAACGTTGAAGGGGTGTGCGATGAGAAGAAAAAGTTTCAATCCTTTCTTCCTTAAAGTTTTAATCCCTACTTCCCTCGAAGCGTACTTTTATTAAAATTTAATATTTGATATTTATTTTTAAAAACTCCCTTACAGGGGAAGTAAAGATTGAAGTTTTCTTCTTCCCATCCCACAACGCTCTAGCCCATTCGGTGCAGACAGTTTTTCTGGAAATACTTCCGGAAGTATTCATCCAATCAAGAATCATCCGACCAGACTGGCCGTATTTCCAGAAAAATGCTAGCCAAGGGGGAAGTTTTTTTCGTATGGTTTTTCGCGTGGGGGCTGGAAATGGGTGTCTTCCATTGTTTCCCGTAAGGTGAGTTGGGTTTCAGGCAATGTTCCTTTACTGAGTAATAATGACCTTCGGATCCGAGAAAATACATCGATAGTGGCAAGAAAAACATGACAGTAAGTATCGATTTCACGTTTGATAACGAGATTTCTTTAATATTGATATCAACTGTTGCAATCGATGCTATTATCGATAAAAGTATGAAGCATGTAAGTATTTTCGATGTAGATCATATTGTTTTTCACATTTTCACAGTCGAAAACTCGCAGTTGAACCTACAGCATGGTGGTGATTCGGTAGGTCCTAGTTTTTTCAGGACGGAAGGATGTTGGTAGAAACGAGGTTGGCATCGAATGGGATCTAATTGCAGTTAGGACATATTTTACTCTCCCAGAGCCTTCCTCTGAGCATTTTCCGTCCCTCGAGCATTTTACTCTGCCCAATCGTATTTTTCTACGACGAGTTCTATTATTATAGTTTTCATAAACTGTCTTAGCGAATTTTCGTCGAAAATGAAGCTATTGCAATGGCTCCGAAATTTTCTTCATGGAAATCCATTTTGAGACGTTCTAAAACACTTCTTCATATATATATATATATATATATATATATATATATATATATATATATATATATATATGCCAGTTCTTCAACTTTCGAACCTCCAAGTGCGAATTTCGTTCGTTAGTGCGAATTTTTCGGTGTTCTTGAGGGCAACTTCTTAATTATATTTCTGCAACTTTACTCTCATAGTTTCCAACTCACACCATTTATGTCATTTGGGATTATCAACTTCCCAATATCAACTTATGGCAAATTCGTGCATGCGATGCCAGGTTTGCGGCCATGCGATCAAACCCATACGGTGCAGTGCAACAGTCCATCGTGGAATTGTTCGCACGAGGATGCGGCCATAGGATTCCACGCTGGCACGCTGGACGGTTCCATTACTTTGCGTAGGTTTGATCGCACGAATCGCCCGCCAGCCTTGCCTGTCGCGGGGGTCCGAGGTTTCGCTCCCAGCGCCGAAAGAAATCGGGGTTTCACTCCCGGCTGTCCCTCAGGGGGTGGTGTTTCGCTCCTGCTCTTGACATAATGAATTGGCGTCTCGCTCTCTGTAAATTTTCCTGTCGCTACTGTTAGCTGCGAGGGGTTCGAGGTTTCACTCCCAGCTCCACAAAAACCGTTAGCGGCACACCAGTAGAGGGCACCAAAGGGGGTGGTTTTGTAATAATTTGTAGGCATAATTGTGTGATCATATGTATGTAGTGTTAGCAGCAATTTAAATTAATTGTACTTACTGATGGGTAAGTCATCATTACTACAAAATCAGAGTTATCACAAAGGTTCATGCATTTTTTATTGATCGCCTTATTGAAATGGGGGCAGTACTTAAAACTGATTCGCTTCTGATAGTTGAGTGATGTGAGTCCTCTGGAGTTGTTATTTCAAAGTTTTTGGAGCCATTGTAATAGCTCATTTTCTATAAAAATTTGCTATAAATTGTAGAATGAAGGACACCTTATTAGATTCGGCAGAATTCAACTTCACATAGACATCACACTGGTACCTACTTCAGAAGAGCGTCAATAAATGTGTAAATGTTGGGATGAAATGATTCACCAGCATTAGTCGTTCTGTTCGTGTCGTCTGTCCACGAATTTCATTCAATTTTCAGAGCTGGGAGTGAAACCCCGAAAGCCCCAGTCGGGAGCAAAAAACCAATTCTGAATGGCACTCGTCGGAGTGAGAACCCACTCTTTTCAGTCGGAATGAAACGCAACGGAGTGAAACCGCGGTCGCCCGCCAGTCGCATCACACGCACGAATTTGCCGTCTACGTGAGAACCTGTCCGATTGATAGAAATCGTGAATATCACAACTTAGGAGCAAGTACACCTTTGGTCGCGATTATGCGATTGACATTCGTATCAAACTGACGCCGTCTTGCCGAAAGGTAAATAAACACAATGCGGCCATTCCGAAGAGCCAATATGAGCAAGGATGGAGTTCATTCACTAGCTCGTATTATCACCCGGTCGTCTTTACCAGGACCGACTTTACCGAATTCCAATTCCAAACTCGGTATAAACGATAGGTATTTACTCCTAGAGATTATTTTTTATGGAGTTTGGCCAGTCTCCATTAAATACATTTTTGATAAAAGTGGGCCTATAGAAATTACTGGATAAATAATCATAAGCACTCTCTAGTGTTTCCGGGTTTTCCTGAGCGCTGACTTTGGTGTGACGGTGTTATGATTCCTGATGAAGTAAGTAAAACTTTCGAAAGCTCAATGAAAGAAATTATAGTTTTCAGTTGGATCTCAATCCCATTCACTAAATGAACAAGTATGAAAGTTCGTTTTGATTTGAGAAAAAAGTAAGGGGGGGGGGGGGATTATTATTAAGAGAATGAGACAGGGCCGACTTTAATGCTGGCAAAGGTAACGAAGTCCAACTGCTGGCCTCAGCTCGCGACCCTCTTTCCGCTATAACAACGGCACTACAGATGATAGAGCCGCGGGCATGTGAATTCGGGTTTCTTTAGGTTTAGTTTATGGTTTGTCGTTCGTTAGCTTGTTTTTGTTGTAGTTTTGTCTTTTTGTTTTAGTCTTTATAAATAAAATGCCAAAAAAGTGCGTTGTTCCTAGTTCTAGAAGTAATTACGCTAATGAAGAATTCGTCCGATTGATTTCCATCCAAATCTGAAAGTTGAAAATAGTGGAGAAGAGCAGTTTGTAGAGCCGATTGAACCAAAGATTGGATGCCCGAATATAATTGTTCATGTATAAAACATTTTCTGTCTAGTGAGTGATAGTTTGGTAGAAACATGCACTTGCCAGAATGTTAAAATGGACCCGACCAAAACCTGTTCATTGCCCCACTGTTGCACCAAAAATAATTTCAAATGTTGTAACAAGGAAAAAAGAAGGAATGGACTGAATAAAAGGAAAAAGAGTTTCCCTAACCGAGTTTTGGCAAACTGTTCAATAAAATCCGCTAAAAAGTTGGACAATTTGATCACCGGGACAATAAATCAGCTGATGTCATGAGGGTCATTTGCCGGGTCATTTGAGGGTCATTTCATTTGCCGCTTTGGGGCGTTTGGGAACCTTAGTGACGTGAAATATGAAAGTGCTCGAAAATGAGGTTAGATCCGCAAATACTACTCATCGTACATTGCAGATTTGTGTTCTATAGATGAACAGTGAGTTTTTCATTGATGTATTTTATAGGTTTTTTTGTAAGTATTAAAAAACATGATATCCAACTCATGAGTGTTACCAGATTTCAAAAATTGATTTCTGTAAAATGGATGACTTTGGCAAAATTGTTGTCGGGGCTCAAGTAAGTACAAAAGAATCACGTTCAAACATAATATTCAGATTTCACGGAATTCATGTTGAAGGCAGTGTAATTGAGCTTAAATCTCAGGAGTGTTACCCTATTAGTGTTACCGTAATATCAGGAGTGTTACCCATCCTTGGTCACACTCCTGAGAGGTAACACTCATGAGAATTTCCGATAAAAATGGTGTCACACAGGATGATGAAGTGACAAAACTCGGGGATGGCTACTGTTTGAAACCTGTCACCAAGCAGTATGGTTGTTGATATAGGATTATTTTGTTTAAGCACCAACAACACTCGTAATTTGTGTAACACTCATGATTGAAAATAAAAATACTCAACATGTTTTTATCCTTACTCTAAATAAAGAGGAACCAACTTACTGCAGCTAGTAACCCTGGCCAGTTCTAGATTGTCATTGTTTCGTAACTACCTAACTTCTACTTAGGTGTTAGGTAGGAGGGGACAGTAACACTCATGAGTTTCCAGGATTTCAGGTTTCATTCGTCATCACTGTATTGGTTAAAGGGGATTTTGGGCAGTCAATTTATTACTTCGTTGATCTCCCAACTTATACTACCTTTTTCCCCCCAAAATCACTAGTTTTGGTCAAGAATTGTGAGAATTCGTCGTCGGGGACATGAAAGTGGCAAATGAAATGAGAATGACCCATGACCTACTCGACAAAGGATTGCTATGAATCATCCTATTATAACGTGTTATTATCATCTGTTACACGTTACGTATTTTTCCTATCATCCTATATCACTTTTGTATTCTAATTCATCAATTTGATTGTAAAAGTCATTTCTAACTCACCTATCTGACGGGAACTCCAGGTGAGAGACAATGAGTTTGAGGATATTCAGAACTGTCGGATTCGCGAGTCGAAATCTTCACCGAAACTCAATGTCGTCCGATTCCTCGAAGTGCGGAATCCGCCATCGGATCTTCCTCGGGCATCTTTGAGGGACATCCTCCTCATCCGAGGAATCAAATATAAATTCTAAATTCTAGTGCCGAATTGCGTAAATTCATTTTACTTAAAACTATGAATCAACTTCAACTGTGAATCAAACAAACAGCTGCTGGTTGCGGCCATATTGCTCGATTCCATTGTTATCACTGCTAGAGGGGGTTAGCAAGTGTAACTGGCTGGATTTAGCGAGTTTACGCTCAAGCCGCTTCAGTGATGTTTACACTCCTGAATCGCTCTAGTGAAAGACGTTGATCTTTGATCTTAGCTAATTTCCATTGGGGTGTTCTTTACTACTGCCCCCCATTTTCAACATGAGACACACTAACGAGTTGTTGCATGCTTGAAATGTAACCATGGTTTTGGAGTTTCCCACTTGTAACAGAGTTACCTCCTGAGAGGTCCATCAAGCTCCCGTCAGAGCTCCAGAGATAGCGTTGTCGGCGTCCCGTTGAGGAATCAATGGGAAAGACGCGCTGTTCTCGATCGTTTTAGACAGCTGGTTTGGCGTCGGATGGTTTTCTGGTGACAGGAATATCAACCTTCCCCGAACATGGCTCATTAAAAGCTATGACTAGGGGTGGTATCTCTCTGACGGGATGCCTCTTTACCTCCTCTACCTTTTTATGAGGATTTAGGCCCCCATTGCACCTCTGGGGGGGGGGGGGCACCTAAATTCCTTATATGGTAGCAGAGCGTGGTTTGGATTATGCACGGCTGACGCCTAGTAGTCCAATCCACTATTTTTTGGGGCGTTAATGTTTCAGAAGAAACATGGCCCGGGGTTCCAGAAGGAATTCCCATAATCACCCTTTGGTATATAAATAATTTCATTGGTCTTTGAATTATAATTTCTCTTTTATTCCCTTTTTTATATTTTATATACCATATTTTCTTTCAATTTTATGCCACCTGAGTGCACAATTTAAGTCCCCTAAGTTGGGCAAATTCATTTTATACTATTTTCTTTCAATTTTTTCGCCACCTGAGTATTGCTATATGTCAATTACCAGGTTAGTGCGCCATTCAAGTCCCCATAGTTGGGCAAATTAATTTCTATATATATTTTGATTTCCTAAGGTATAAGTCTCCATAGTTGAGCATCCGTTTTGTCCCGATTGTTCAATGAAGATACTTCTTATGAAGCTTCATTGACAATCCAGTTTTAATTTCTATTCCCCCATCCAAAACGCCAATGCAGCTATTTATGATTGAATGAGCATTAGTTCTCAGCTATTCACTATTCCACCCAACTACCATACTTGATCTTCAATCAAGTATGTCTTTAAGGGGAGGAGTGTAACAGAGTTACCTCCTGAGAGGTCCATCAAGCTCCCGTCAGAGCTCCAGAGATAGCGTTGTCGGCGTCCCGTTGAGGAATCAATGGGAAAGACGCGCTGTCCTCGATCGTTTTAGACAGCTGGTTTGGCGTCAGATGGTTTTCTGGTGACAGGAATATCAACCTTCCCCGAACATGGCTCATTAAAAGCTATGACTAGGGGTGGTATCTCTCTGACGGGATGCCTCTTTACCTCCTCTACCTTTTTATGAGGATTTAGGCCCCCATTGCACCTCTGGGGGGGGGGGGGGGGCACCTAAATTCCTTATACACTACACTCCCGCTGAATAAGAAATGGAGGAAATTTTCCTAAAATTCATCTTTTTCCCGAGCCTCATCAGGAAGATTGAGGTAGCTCTCCCGTTTCTCCTAGTCAAAGCTTCTTTGAGCGAATCCCGCAACATTGCCCTCCGCCGACTTTACTGTTTACAAAGTGAACTAAAGGCTGGCATGCCTAATAGGCAAATTTAATGATCTCATTTCCGACCATCTTGTGTATGAGTGAGGAAGTTGTCCGAGTCATTGGACCAGCCGCAACTTCTTAGGATCCCATGTCACCTTCCCTGTTCGGATGTTCCACAGTGGATCGTAGGATTCGCTGATCCCTCTGAGAAGGCTCACGCTCCCGTGGTATGTAATCGTTTGACCGTAATCAGTCAAAGATGACCCCGATTAATATAGCAAAGGCAAGATTACCCCCATGAATCCCATGACTTGTGTTACTCACGGCTGAATTGCTAGGAAACCTATATATAGTTTTCGCCTCAGTTTCCCTTCGGATACAGATGAGCAATGAGCACGTAGTCATCTGTTCCAAAGGTATGTCCCGCGCAAGCCATGGTTTCAGGTGCGCTGCCCCAATAACACCGCTAACGTAATGTCTCGTGGATCCCTATCATCGCAGCATGGACTTCTCTTCCATGCATTATAGTGGTCCCACTTGGCTGTGTACACCGAGGTCGGATTGGCCCATTAGAAGAGTACGCCTCGACCTAGCGTCCGCAGGTGTAAGCTCGGAAATCCGAACTTCACACACTATAAACGTAATCACCCGTTAGAAAATTGTGCCCCTTGCCACTTGATGTTGAGATCCCATGCTAGGATTCCGCTGGAATTGGGGGGGGGGGGGGGGGGGGGGGTATGTTTGGCCCTGACCAAAATTCGAATTCTCCCGCCAGTGCCTGAAACGTAGTTGGCATGTTGTCTTCCCAAACTTCCGACAGAGCGCTTAAGTCGTTCAATGTTTTCATCCCGTTTTTTATACATTTAATGATGGAACTCTGATAATATCTAGTTTTTTCCCGATCATCCCGTAATAATATTTGATTTGAGCTCCCGAAGGTGCAGTGAAATTGTGAAGTATTAATTGTAAATTGTACGAGATCTTTATATTTTGTAAGCACTGCATTGATCACTAGCGTCCTGCGGACGACGAAGGCAAATGAATATCAGTCTAATTTCTGCCTCCCGTACGAGCCAAATGGCTCTCCCGCTATTATGTTTACGATGCCGCCTTACAGTCATTAAAGAGAACTAGGATTCCGTAAATTTGTGTATTTATTTCTTCCCGGATTAAACAATGAGTTTAATTTTCTCATGCTCATAATATTATTGAGTAGATCATTTGAATTTTGGGTTTATTGTGGCAGGGAGGTTTTCTTCACGAGATTTTTTTCTTTGTTTCGAAATCCCTCTTCTCTTTAGTCTTCCATGTAGGGAATTCCTGCTCCGTCCTCCAATCCAAGCGATCTAATAACCTTCCTTGTGCCCCTTAGTCGAAGAGACACAGCTCTGATTATTGATACTTGGGTTCGTACCTTAACCCACCCTAACACTTGGGTGTACGGCTTGCCCCACTTCTCAGCTAGCGTACTTGCCATTCTTTTGAGAAATATTGCATATTCCCGATGGACTGCTCCGTCGCACGAACAAATAAGTGGCGTGAACGAACCTCGAAGGTGCTCAGCTGCTCTGTCATATTTTTCATGTTTTTTTCTTGCTGCAGACTGTGCCGTTGAGTCCCACGTTTGGGAAAGGTACGAGGCAGCGTGTGTCAAAAAACGCTGGCCTCGCCCTATCCCAAACTCCCTGGGATATAATATGTATATAATATGAGATATGTGTATAATTTGGTGGTCGGATGCTCGCAAGTTCGCATCTCAAACATAAAAAAATGTCTCAAATCAATCATTTTAGTACAAGTAGATTCGCTGGCTCGAAGGTAAAGTTGAATTCCTATAACTACTTACTTACAAAAAAAGAAGAAGAAGAAGAAAAGTAATTGGAATTTTTAGTAGTTTTGACTCCTTATTTATTGACATACGGATTTCCAACTTTGGAATTTACAGGCTTACTAACACTGGCCTTGTGCCACCCGAAGCTCGCATTTCCTTTTAATTAAACTCAGTATTTTTGAGAAGGGTGTGGAAGATCAAAGAGGCACTCCAAGGTAAGTATTTGATTAAGCGGATACAGAGGAGTTAGTCTACCTCTCGGTCTAAAATATGTTGAATATACTACTGAGAGAGATGAATAGTCTCTCTAAATTTTTCTTGCGTTCAGTCAGTGCAACAAAGGTAACGAAAAATATGGTAAATGTAGTGAACTTTTGATAATCACCTGGTTTATCAGTGGATGTCATATTGCTCTGTGAGAGTTCGTTCGATCTGCCAGCAACAAGTGTAGCATTTTGCGCGATCTCAGTCAAGTTGAACTGGCCGACGGTAGCATTGTTTGTTTTTGCTACGATTGACCTGCTCCCAACAGTTTCGTTAGCTGAAACGCAAATTCAAAATATACTGCAAATACTGTCATGAAAAGATAATATATGATGTACTTACTATCACTCTTGTTAGACCCAATTCATTTCATAGGTATTTATGTACTGGTAAGGAGCAACATTATCTATATAACTACGTAAGTATGTGTCTTAACTATAGAAAGATTCTGATAATGTTCTCTGATAACACTGTACCTTCTTGCCGAATAATTCAAATTTCATTTTTTCACCCAACTTTTCGTATTTTATATTATTTTACACTTCCAGGTCCCAATTTTACAAGGACTATCTAATACACAAATAATGAACCTTTGTGTAATAATTTGCAGCGTTTTTCTGCGAGCTTAAGTAAACGATGCACATAAAAACTTCGGTACGTACATTCGGTCTTTAGTTATGATTAAGGGGAGGCAAGGACAAACTAAGTTGATAGGGTGAAACGGAGGTTTGAACTGAAAAATTAAGACTAATACCGGCGTAATAGACCGCAGTCCAATAATTTGCAAGATTTTTGTTCATTTTCTCTGCATCTGTAATGTACAATAAAGAATTACCTTCACTAGATGCGCCAGTAGCATTACTAATAGACGAGTTTGAAATAGCAGCGAGCTGAAGATCACCAGTTTCGTTATTGGTTGTCATAACTGAAACATTTAATGAGCTAACTGGAGACAGAGCATCATTATTAGTGTCTTTCAAACTGGCGGCAGCAATAGAAGCATTTTGAACATTTCCGATCATGTCTATGTGCCCAATGGTACTATTTGCTGCCTCCGCAACTGGTGAGAACCCCATATCAGTCTTGTTAGCTGAAACCCAAATTGAAAACATTGCATATTAACACTAAATGCATCTTTGCTTGATGATGACAAATAAAAACAACCATTATTACCATCAGATGAGTTTGATGTAACAGCGTGCTGAAGATCGCCAGTTTCATTATTAGTTGCATTAGCTGAAACATTTAATGATCTAACTGGAGACAGTGCGTCATTATTAGCCAATGGCTCTTTCAAACTGTCGTCAGCAACAAAAGCATTTTGAACTTTTCCGATCACGTCGATGGGTCCAATGGGATTGTTTGCTGCCTTTGCAACTGATGAGCTGCCCGTATCAGTCTTGTTAGCTAAAACCCAAATTGAAAACATTTCATATCAACACAAAATGCATCTTTGCTTGATGATGACAAATAAAAACCATTATTGCCATCAGATTTCTTAGATTTAACAACGTTCTGAAGATCAACATTTTCATCATTGGTTGCCGCAGCTAAAATGCTGTATGTGTTGCTTGGAACGACCGCCTCACCTGCCAAGATTTCATTCCCAGTGGGAACAACATCAGTGGCTTTTTGTGGAATTCCAGTTTTGGCTTTGACAACGGTATCTTTCAAGGTTGTTACGACAGATGACCTTCTTTCTCTAGCTTGGTAAGCTGAAACACATCAAATATTTGTTACGAGGCTTCGCACTACTATCCCTTTTATGTGTTCAATTTATATGAAGGATGATGATGGTCTATAGTGAAACGATATGAATAAACGATAAAACGTTATGCCATTTTGAATTTCTCATGCCTTCCAGAAAGGTTTTGAAGCGAAGGATGGAAAAAAAATTGTTTTCCAAAACTTACATTAAAGGCCTTTATTTTAATTTTTTTTTAATCCTCATGAGATGTATGCAAAAAATGGGTTGAGAGGAAAAATTATGAAGACATCAAATTTTATTAAAGAAATGTATCATTTAGACGATAACGAAGACGTTGCTAATGCCCTGAATAAATGGTCAAAATTGACCGCCTTAACCCTCAGAAGGATGTGGGATGCCTGTAAAGGATATCGGAGCTCATTTCTAACAAAAAATCAGACATATCTGGATAAATCTCTTATTTTTCCCGACTACCTCATCAAATTTATTGACAAAGCAGTCCCGGGTGATAGATGGCTCGGGCGACGGATGAAGTTATATGAGGAGTTCGAAATAGAATCAGATTCGCCATACCTATTCTGATTTCTCAGAATCAAACGTAAGTTTTTGAACATACATAAGCGCCTGGTACTATTCCATAATAATTGTAAAATTAAATTTTTATCTACTTAAGAAGAGTTTTTATACTTTCAGCTTAAAATGCTGTGATGTTTATATTTCAAATTAATTTTATGAAGATTTGATGAACTTAATTATTGATTTTTAAGAGTTTAGTTTATGTTAAAATGATGAATGAAAGTTTATTTTTCTTCTTTGTTTTTTATATAAATTTCTTCAACGTCTCTTTTGAGTTGGTTCTTGATTTTTAGCTTTCCGTATAACGTTTTGGCCAAAAACATCAAAAAAAATTTTAAAGCGTGTTTTTTAGGGAGGGGTAAATAGTTAAAAAGTTCCAGTCATGCAGCATGATCGTATGAGCGAATTTTCATTAACTATCTATCGTACTATAGTATGTTAAATTGCATTGAAATTGGAGCAATTTTAGTTGACAGAAATGGTTAAAAAACAATTTTATGGCAAAAAACTTATTCTAAATAAAATTCCACTGATTCAAAAGGGATTTTTGATTTTTAAATTTTTTTTGCAGTTTTTTAGATATTTTAGCAAATTTTAATGTCATTTAAGTACGTTTTTCATAATAATTTTGAGCAAAAATGTCCTAGTTAATCGTTGAAAATTTAGTTTTGACTATAATTCTGCAAAAAAATAGAAATGTAACAATTTTTGACCGTTTTTAGCGATTTCTAGTGATTTTTTGGGTACATGTTTGGAAATTTGACCAATTTAATGTGCTCAAAAATTGTTGTCCAACGAACTCATCCTTTCTTTTGAAATGCTTGATTTTTTGGCGAAAGAACGAAGTTTTTATCTCAAGTCTATCGAGAGTTATCGTCTGGAATGACACATACATATATATACATATATATATATACATATATATATATACAAATAAAAAAGCGTTAAAATCCAGGAATCATTTCAGAATGCCTCAAAACAGATTTCGATGAAGAAAATTTTTGAAAATTTTTATTTTAAAATTTCTGGAGCCATTGCAATAGCTTTATTTTCTAAGAAAATTCGCTAATAACTATTAAGGCCATTCAGGGACCCCTATTACGAGGTATATTCGTAATCAGCGTCAAATGTCCTATAAGAATCCGTAAAAAACAGAATTTTGTCCATCCCGACCATATAGGTACTCGAATCACTGTGCGACAGTAAATTTGAAATTTCCAAGGTTGCATAACTCCCGAAACGGTTATAGGAAAGATGGTTGAGTCTAGAGGAAACTGGGACGGTGTGATGGGATATGTGATAGCAGTCCTGAAAGCCACCAAGACGCACAGAGAATGGGAAACAGAGTAGGAGGAAAGCCATAATAACAGGCTATCAAGAGGGCTGTCCAGAAGTAATACAAAAAAGTATTCCCGGGACACTTCTCCATCAAGAAGAGAGGGGAAGGGTGTTTTAGTCGGTACTATGTGGTGAATCCAACACAAAGGATGAGAAAGCCCAGCCTCGTTGTCAGTGCGAAAAGTAATCCACTAACACCAATAAAGAAAAAGAGAAAAAAGTTCCAGTCATGCAGCATGATTGAATGAGCGATTTTTTTTTTTTTTTTAAACAAGCACCTACTACCTACGTTTACAGCATGGTTCTAGGATTGGTTATACAGGGATACTTCCATAAGAGTAGTTCAATCTGAATTTGGACAATGTTTCATGCAAATATTACCTATTTTTACAACTAGCGAACGGCATTATTTCGATTTTTGACTGATTTTTCTACTTTGAAATTTTTGAAAACTTGATACTTATTCTTATAGGAAATTTTACGCTGATTCCGAATATACCACATGTTAGTAGGCTAAAAAAATTATTTCGCACAACAAATCGCAAAAAACAGGCTATTTTGAAATTTTTGACTACATTTTTGAAAATTTCAACCCGAAGATGTAATCCGATCATGCTGGCAAACGAACTTGAACTTTCGTTTTGTGTCCTTAACATTTTAAAATTTGTTTGAAGTTTCTAGCACAATTCTACGGACAGTTATCGTCTGGAATGACACATACATATATACATACATACATATATACATACATACATACATACATACATAAAAAAATGCGTTAAACTTCAGAATATGATTCAGAATAGCCTGAAACGGATTTCTGCATAACATTTTTTCAAAAATTCACATTCTACAAATTTTGAGGCGAGAGCTTAATTTTCTTCAAAAATTCGCTAAAACAGGCTATTTTGAAATTTTTGACTACATTTTTGAAAATTTCAACCCGAAGATGTAATCCGATCATGCTGGCCAACGAACTTGAACTTTTGTTTTGTGCCCTTAACATTTTAAAATTTGTTTGAAGTTTCTAGCACAATTCTACGGACAGTTATCGTCTGGAATGACACATACATATATACATGCATACATTAAAAAATGCGTTAAACTTCAGAATATGATTCAGAATAGCCTGAAACGGATTTCTGCATAAAATTTTTTCAAAAATTCACATTCTACAAATTTGGAGGCGAGGGAAATAGCTTAATTTTCTTCAAAAATTCGCTGAAAGGTTGCATAAGTGGACTCAAATCTGAAACGAACAAATATTAACACGAATATCATGGAAATCAGATGAGTACGTATAGTAAAAGTTCCAGTCATGCAGCATGATCGTATGAGCGAATTTTCATAAACTATCTATCGTACTATATTATGTTAAATTGCATTGAAATTGGAGCAATTTTAGTTGACAGAAATGGTTAAAAACCAATTTTATGGCAAAAAACTTATTCTAAATAAAATTCCACTGATTCAAAAGGGATTTTTGATTTTTAAATTTTTTTTGCAGTTTTTGTAGATATTTTAGCAAATTTTAATGTCATTTAAGTACGTTTTTCATAATAATTTTGAGCAAAAATGTCCTAGTTAATCGTTGAAAATTTAGTTTTGACTAAAATTCTGCAAAAAATAGAAATGTAACAATTTTTGGCCGTTTTTAGCGATTTCTAGTGATTTTTTGGGTACATTTTTGGAAATTTGACCAATTTAATGTGCTCAAAAATTGTTGTCCAACGAACTCATCCTTTCTTTTGAAATGCTTGATTTTTTGGCGCAAGAACGAAGTTTTTATCTCAATTCTATCGAGAGTTATCGTCTGGAATGACACATACATATATATATATATATATATATATATATATATACATATAAAAAAGCGTTAAAATCCAGGAATCATTTCAGAATGCCTCAAAACAGATTTCGATGAAGAAAATTTTTGAAAATTTTTATTTTAAAATTTTTGGAGCCATGGCAATAGCTTTATTTTCTAAGAAAATTCGCTAATAACTAAGGAGGCCATTCAGGGACCCTTATTACGAGGTATATTCGTAATCAGCTTCAAATTTCCTATAAGAATCAGTAGAAAACAGAATTTTGTCCATCCCGACCACTCGGTACTCGGATCACTATGCGACAGTAAATTTGGAATTTCCAAGGTTGCATAACTCCCGAAACGGTTATACGAAAGATGGTTGAGTCTAGAGGAAACTGGGACGGTGTGATGGGATATGTGATAGCAGTCCTGAAAGCCACCAAGACGCACAGAGAATGGGAAACAGAGTAGGAGGAAAGCCATAATAACAGGCTATCAAGAGAGCTGTCCAGAAGTAATACAAAAAAAAGTCCAGTCATGCAGCATGACCCCATGAGCGAATTTTTGAAGAAATCTTCGACATTTCAGTCGCTATTGATCGTGTTGAGAAATTTTAGTTTATGATTTTGATAGACAAACATGGAATCAAATTATTAACACATGCACAGAGTAAACTCATCAGTTGTGATTACATTTTTCTTTTTTTTTTAAAGCACCTACTACCTACGTTTTAAATAGCATGATTCTAGGATTGGTTATACAGGGATACTTCCATAAGAGTAGTTCAATCTGAATTTTGACAATGTTCCATGCAAATATTACCGATTTTTACAACTAGCAAACGGCATTATTTCGATTTTTGACTGATTTTTCAACTTTGAAATTTTTAAAAACTTGATACATATTCTTATAGGAAATTTTACGCTGATTCCGAATATACCACATATTAGTATGCTGAAAAAATTATTTCGCACAACAAATCGCAAAAAACAGGCTATTTTGAAATTTTTTACTACATTTTTGAAAATTTCAACCCGAAGATGTAATCCGATCATGCTGGCCAACGAACTTGAACTTTCGTTTTGTGTCCTTAACATTTTAAAATTTGTTTGAAGTTTCTAGCACAATTCTACGGACAGTTATCGTCTGGAATGACACATACATACATATATACATATATACATATATACATATATACATATATACATATATACATATATACATACATACATACATAAAAAAATGCGTTAAACTTCAGAATATGATTCAGAATAGCCTAAAACGGATTTCTGCATAAAATTTTTTCAAAAATTCACATTCTACAAATTTTGAGGCGAGAGCAATAGCTTAATTTTCTTCAAAAATTCGCTAAAAGTCCGGGACACTTCTCCATCAAGAAGAGAGGGGAAGGGTGTTTTAGTCGGTACTATGTGGTGAATCCAACACAAAGGATGAGAAAGCCCAGCCTCGTTGTCAGTGCGAAAAGTAATCCACTAACACCAATAAAGAAAAAGAGAAAAAGGTTCCAGTCATGCAGCATGATTGAATGAGCGATTTTTTTTTTTTTTAAAGCACCTACTACCTACGTTTACAGCATGGTTCTAGGATTGGTTATACAGGGATACTTCCATAAGAGTAGTTCAATCTGAATTTGGACCATGTTTCATGCAAATATTACCTATTTTTACAACTAGCGAACGGCATTATTTCGATTTTTGACTGATTTTTCAACTTTGAAATTTTTGAAAACTTGATACATATTCTTATAGGAAATTTTACGCTGATTCCGAATATACCACATGTTAGTATGCTGAAAAACTTATTTCGCACAACAAATCGCAAAAAACAGGCTATTTTGAAATTTTTGACTACATTTTTGAAAATTTCAACCCGAAGATGTAATCCGATCATGCTGGCCAACGAACTTGAACTTTCGTTTTGTGTCCTTAACATTTTAAAATTTGTTTCTAGCATAATTCTACGGACAGTTATCGTCTGGAATGACACGTATACATATATACATACATACATATATACATACATACATACATACATACATAAAAAAATGCGTTAAACTTCAGAATATGATTCAGAATAGCCTGAAACGGATTTCTGCATAACATTTTTTCAAAAATTCACATTCTACAAATTTTGAGGCGAGAGCAATTAATTTTCTTCAAAAATTCGCTAAAACAGGCTATTTTGAAATTTTTGACTACATTTTTGAAAATTTCAACCCGAAGATGTAATCCGATCATGCTGGCCAACGAACTTGAACTTTTGTTTTGTGCCCTTAACATTTTAAAATTTGTTTGAAGTTTCTAGCACAATTCTACGGACAGTTATCGTCTGGAATGACATAAATACATACATATATACATGCATACATTAAAAAATGCGTTAAACTTCAGAATATGATTCAGAATAGCCTGAAACGGATTTCTGCATAAAATTTTTTCAAAAATTCACATTCTAGAAATTTGGAGGCGAGAGCAATGGCTTAATTTTCTTCAAAAATTCGCTGAAAGGTTGCATAAGTGGACTCAAATCTGAAACGAACAAATATTAACACGAATATCATGGAAATCAGATGAGTACGTATAGTAAAAGTTCCAGTCATGCAGCATGATCGTATGAGCGAATTTTCATAAACTATCTATCGTACTATAGTATGTTAAATTGCATTGAAATTGGAGCAATTTTAGTTGACAGAAATGGTTAAAAACCAATTTTATGGCAAAAAACTTATTCTAAATAAAATTCCACTGATTCAAAAGGGATTTTTCATTTTTAAATTTTTTTGCAGCTTTTATAGATATTTTAGCAAAATTTAATGTCATTTAAGTACGTTTTCCATCATAATTGTGAGCAAAAATGTCCTAGTTAATCGTTGAAAATTTAGTTTTGACTATAATTCTGCAAAAAAATAGAAATGTAACAATTTTTGGCCGTTTTTAGCGATTTCTAGTGATTTTTTGGGTACATTTTTGGAAATTTGACCAATTTAATGTGCTCAAAAATTGTTGTCCAACGAACTCATCCTTTCTTTTGAAATGCTTGATTTTTTGGCGCAAGAACGAAGTTTTTATCTCAATTCTATCGAGAGTTATCGTCTGGAATGACACATACATATATATATATATATATATACATATATATATATATACATATAAAAAAGCGTTAAAATCCAGGAATCATTTCAGAATGCCTCAAAACAGATTTCGATGAAGAAAATTTTTGAAAATTTTTATTTTAAAATTTTTGGAGCCATGGCAATAGCTTTATTTTCTAAGAAAATTCGCTAATAACTAAGGAGGCCATTCAGGGACCCCTATTACGAGGTATATTCGTAATCAGCGTCAAATGTCCTATAAGAATCCGTAAAAAACAGAATTTTGTCCATCCCGACCATATAGGTACTCGAATCACTGTGCGACAGTAAATTTGAAATTTCCAAGGTTGCATAACTCCCGAAACGGTTATAGGAAAGATGGCTGAGTCTAGAGGAAACTGGGACGCCTTGATGGGATATGTGATAGCAGTCCTGAAAGCCACCAAGACGCACAGAGAATGGGAAACAGAGTAGGAGGAAAGCCATAATAACAGGCTATCAAGAGAGGTGTCCAGAAGTAATACAAAAAAGTATTACTTCTTATTATCACTTCTCCATCAAGAAGAGAGGGGAAGGGTGTTTTAGTTTGTAT